>CAMZMU010000126.1:4730187-5087635 GCA_947311845.1 Poa pratensis
GCTTCATATATGGAGCTACAAAAATGCACTTAAGCGGAAGATCTTGGACATGGACATAAGATATCACTAAGCTTTGAGATCAAAATATCTTTCCCAATCTCAATTACATAAAATGTAAGATCTCAACTGCTGCTTCAGGTCGTAAGGATTGGCGGCCCTCTCCTTCATGGCGGCGGTTTTTGCACGCCTCATTCTCCACCTCGTCCTCGTACGACCGCAGCTCCGTGCCTACGTCGCCACCCTCCTGCATGTCGACGCCTTGATATTCAGGTTCCTCAGTGTGGCCATCCTGACGGCACAAGAATAACCAGCGGCGGCAACAGATGGCTGTAGTGAGTGAAGAGAGATCCTAAACAGGGCCTCATTCACCGGAAGAAATCGTGTCTCCACTGCGAACCGGGAAAGGGTGTCTACCTCAGGGTCAGAGGTTCTTCTCCAATGAGGCCTCGCGGGGGCGACGGCGACGCTCTGCCTGTGTGGCTAGTCGAAGGGGCCTACAAATAGAATGGGTGTTGAATCTATGGGCCGGGCCGCATAAGCAAACAGAATGGGTCTATGGATCGGGTTAGTCCAGTAGAAAATTGAAGCCACACTGCTCGGTCGGGCCAAGTACAAACCACACTACTCAGTTCGGCCGGGCCTAGTAGAAGCCACACCGAGAGCATCTCCAACAGACGCTCAAGTAAGGCGCACGTTCTAAATAACCGCTTTTTAGCGCGCCCGGGCTAAAAACACTGCTCCAGCAGAGGCTCTATAAGTTAGCGCTCTGTAGAAATCGTCCGCCGAAGCTGTTGATTTTGCACCATAATTTGTGCGTGGCACTGGACAAAACAAAGAACGCCCGGGAAGGTAACTGTCACGGTGAAACTTCATGGCGGACGGAATCGGCCGCCGGAATCGACCGCCGTACATCAGGAATCTGCCGCCGGTCGCCGGAATCGGCCGTCGGTCGTCTGAATCAGCCGCTGGCCGCCGGAATCGACCGCCGCCACACTCCTGCTCACAGCCCACGCCCCGAGCTCGCCGCCCCACCCCTGCAGGCCGCCGCCGCCCACGCCCCTGCAGGTCTCCACCGCGGGCCGGCCCCCCAGCTCCTCGCTCGCGTCCGTGCTCGCCAAGCCACCCCTGCAGCTCGCCGCCGCCGCCCACGCCGCGAGCACGCCGCTGCTGGCTGGCCCCCACCACCTCGCTTGCGTTCGGCGCCGACCTCTGGCGTGGATTTGCTCCACCAGAAGACGCGTCCGGCCCCGAGCTCCCTCCAACGATTGGGCAGCTAATTGCCCGGCGTGGATGTGCTCCTGCTCCGCAGTGCGTGGGGAAGAAGAGCTAGCAGCTCCAATGATTGGGGACATGTTTGCTATTTTTTATTTTTTATCAGGACCTATTTTATAAATTATGTACTTATTTGTAAAGAAAATGTGTTTGTGATGCTGTATTTTACAGCGTCTGGAAAACTGCTGTGTTGGCGCGGTAAAATATACGGCGTCTGTTAAAGCAAAACAGGCGTCCAGCGCCCCAAAACGACTTTTTGGCGCTGCAAAAAAAATTTAGAGCGCCGGCCCATTGGGTGTCTGTTGGAGATGTTCTGATCAGGTCTCCTGCTATGCTACCACAGCCCAAATCGTTCTATTTATATTTGAATTGACTGGTACAGTTGTTAACTTTATTATATATATGCTGCTACAATAATCTAAAAAAAAACTGCTACGAAAGTCTGGTCTCTTATTTCATAATTATAGGGAATCATATTCTGACTAGGGAAGTTTGAAGAAAGGTACACAATTGTAGCATTGTATGAGTTCTTATGTGGATGTCATGGCAATAAAATGTATACATTGTTAAATTCTTCTTTTACTTACTTTTTTTTGGCGAAAAGACCATCGATCTATTAATCATCCACAACAGTACAAAGACCCAAAAAAGTAATAAAAATTACAAAAAGGTCAATCGACCACCTAGCGACGACTATGAACACTGAAGCGAGCCGAAGGCGCGCCGCTGTCCTCGCCCCTCCATCAGCGGAGTCTGGCAAAGCTTGTCGTAGTAGAGCTTAATGTAGTAGAGACGGGGAGTAGTCGTGCTAAGACCCCAAAGGGCCAGCGCATCAGAGCAGCAACCATCGCCAAAGATGAGAACAGTAGATCGAAATAATCTGACCTGCAACCAAACAAACGAACAGTAAGGCAAATGCATATGCAACAAAACCTTAAAGCCCATTAGTGTTCACCAAAGT
Organism: Poa pratensis; assembly: GCA_947311845.1. Lineage (NCBI taxonomy): Eukaryota > Viridiplantae > Streptophyta > Magnoliopsida > Poales > Poaceae > Poa > Poa pratensis. Next base: position 4,732,421 of record CAMZMU010000126.1, read on the forward strand.
CAAAATGCTCTTCACATGATGCGCCTGTATGGTGTACCTTTCTTCAAACTGCTCTTCGGATCTTGTCCATTTTCGTGTTCGTCCGTGTGGTTGCAGGTCAGATTATTCCGATCAATTGTTCTCATCTTTGGCGATGGTTGCTGCTCTGATGCGTTGGCCCCTTGTAATCTGACCTGCAACCATACGGACAAAAACAGAGGAAAAAGGAAAACAAAGAAGAAAGTCCCCACATTATTGGGCAACATTTATTATGAAAAGTTTTTTCCATTTATTTAAGTACATAAATGTTTATTTATATATTTTATTTTAGTTTTAATTTTGCGGATTTACTTAGCCTGCCTATGCACTCCGGCGCTTGTGAGCTTGTTGCCATGGGAGCGTAGCAGGCCGAAGATCCAACCTGCACTTCCACACTTGCTTTGCATTCTTATGTGGAAGAATGATCGCTGGGAGATGAGAAATGCTACCATAAACATGGTTACTGTGAAGAGATTTTTCGATTTAAGAATTATATTTATACTGAACTTCTATACTTAATGTTAACATGATACAATATTACGAGTATATTCATAATTTTTTATTTTAAATTGATCATCGCATAAAAATATATGAGATGTTAGTTGTAGCATTCTTTTCATATACTAGCAATGCATATAGTTAAATAATACATTTGCATTATTATAAATTTAAATTATATTTTGTTGCGTAAGTTTCTTCATTAATTAAGTTCTGACAATTGTATAAATTGTATAGTGTATCCTTATTTATGGAGCGATATCTAAAACATATGTTCTAGCAAATATATTAATTTTGTATTTTAGAGTATGATATGTTACCATATTTATAGAAACTTCCAGAGTATAAACTAAATATTTGCATGATTCTTTACCGTTATTTCTGTGACCAATTATGTCTTGCAAGTTATAGAGAGTAAATTAATGAGTTTACAACAAGTGATGATATGTACTTGGTATTATTATCGCTAATATTAACCAATCATGAATAAATGAATTACATAGATTATACTACTTTGTGTAAATAATAATCGATTGTTTGGTATATGCTCGTCCACAATTTATCGGTGTCATCTGGTCCATGCTAGTGCTCGTGAAGGTTTCTGATATAAATATCTGTGCACATAATCTGACCTAGAGAGATTATGCAGAACATGTGTATATTTTCGCAAGACGATTAATATTTGATCGGCCCCGCCCAAACATTTTTCGTGCCTCTGCTCCTGCACGTGCGTTATCGTAAGATCGTGCCATGTCCTGATATTCCCATATGTATGTATGTATGTGACGTAGCAGCAGTGGATTCCGAACCAGACTCTTCAAGAAACCCTCTCTATATTTTGTTCATCCCACCCGGACCGACTACCGCCAAAGAATCTTGTACTACCTTTTCCTCACCGAGGAGTCGATCGATGGCCGCCGCGCGCCGCCGCAGCAGCCTAGTATTCGTGGTGGCGCAAGACGCGAGCGTGCTAGGCAACCTCGTCTTCAACCTCAACCTCAAACATCTCTTCTCTTCCCACCCGCACCCGCAGCCGCAGGCCGACGACGACGAGGAGCCGGTGCTCAGCCTGCCCGCCCCCGTCGCCTGTTTCAAGCAAACGACTGCATTGAATACATGGCGTTCGCAGCCTCTCCCTCCGCGACGTCATTGCTCCGCCAGCACCTACCGTCGGACCTCCTCCACAACGGCGGCGCCGGCGCCGTATCCCCGGCCCGACCATGCGCTCCGCCAAGACCTACCTTTCCTCGTCCCGTCGGCGACCACATGTTCTTCGCCATCTCGCCTACCCGGAATTGGACGACCCGCAGGGATCCCAATTCGAGGCTCTCCAGCTCCGCCCCGGCGGCCGCTGGGCCTGGACCGCCATCAAGGACCCGCCGGGCTGCGCCCGTCAAGAGAGAAAGACGTGACGGGATACTTCGTCTCGGGCGCGCGCGTCTATGTCTCCTTGGAGAGGCAAGGCACCTACCTACGACACGGCGCGCCGCCGGTGGCGCAGCGAGGGCCCATGGGAGCTACCCGTCCAAGGCCGGGGAGTCTTGGTCCCCGACTTCCTGGGCACCGGCCGCCGGCTGCTCTTTGGCTTTCGTGCTCCTTCCTTGAGTGACTTAAGCCGCCCCTTCTGCGTCGTCGACATGGATGCCAAGCCGCCTGTGGTTATTGCGTCGTGGCCGGACGCCGCGGCGCGTCCCCCAAGGCGTGGCGCGCCGGATATGTGGTATGCCCCTACATCGCCAGCTGAGCTACTTTGGGGGCGGCAGGTTTTGCATCTCCTTACAGTCACAACAGCCGTGAGAAGCAGTAAGACGTAGCATTGTCTCCTTCACGGCCTTGGAGCTGACACAGGAGCTGCATCTCATCAAGCTCAAAACCAGCTGCTACTTGATGCCACAAAGCTCACGCGGGGAACGTGCCGATGTAATTTAGTGTACATATATTATTTTGTCAAGACAAGTTTTTTTTTGCCACAATTCTTTTTATACTTTGATTTCGCCCGCGACCTCAATTGTATTTGTCCGATTGTCATCCGCCAGTCGGCTGGCCCATGCGGACGGGGCTTGCCTGTGCCCGCTCCATGCGACCATCCGTGCGACCGCACGCGTGGAGGCCATGCAGCGGTTCTGCCTCCCGTACGCCCAACTCCAGCTTTTACTTTGGAAAAAAAAAACGATTCACGAAAATACCGCCCGATCTGACGTCCGTATCCCTTGCACCTTGCACTGTATCACCTTCGCGGCGGTGGGGAGAAGGTCGCCGCGACGTCGGCGGCGGCGAGCGAAAAGACGGTGCGTGCAGGGACACTAGCGCGTTCTTCCACAGCAGCAGCTTCTGCAGCCGCGACGGAGAGCGTGTTCTGGGTGAGGTTCCCGCACCGCGCGAGCTCCGGTGGGATGGGGCCCTCGAGCGCGGCGGTGTACACGGACAACATCTGCAGGCTCTTAAGCTTGCCGAGCGACGCCGGGAGCGCGCATGAAATCTTGGTGTCGACGAGGCCGGCGCGGAGGGACTCGAGCATCCGCTGCGCGCCGGGCTCTGCGGGCAGCTCGCCGGAGAGGCGGTTGTCGAAGAGCAGCAGGTTCTTGAGCGACGACCCGAGGCCGCCGAGCTTGGGCAGGATGGGCCAGGAGTGAAGTTAAGGACCAGCGACTCGTGCGCCGGCGCGTCGCCGAGCGAAGCAGGGATGGGGCCTGGCGGCCTGCAATGGAGTTGCCGCTAAGGTCGATCTGGGCGAGGCGACGAACTGCACCGGCCGGCCACCGGCTGCCAGTTGAAGTCTGAAGATCCCAGCAGGGCGGTATTTTCGTGAATCGTTTTTGTTTCAAAGGAAAAGCTGGAGTTGGGCGTACAGGAGGCAGAACCGCCGGATGGCCTCCACGCACGCGGTCGCACGGATGGTCGCATGGAGCGGGCACAGGCAAGCCCCGTCCGGCCCATGCAGCCCAACAAGGCAACAATGCAAAAATGAGACCTCTAATTACGGCTGGAGATTACATTTTCGCAGGTCTTGTTAGGGCTTTGGCTGCTTTCTTGCGTGCTTCCGGCCGGGCGGCTGCCCGGGAACAATGAAGGCGCGGCGGATGCTGAACATGGTGACAGAGAAGCTCAACGGCGGTTCTCTGAGCCGAATCAACGCCAGCAACCACCTTTTCTACCCATCCACCGCCCAAGCACAGCACCACCGTCAGATCCAACATCAGCAAGCGGCGGCGGCGGCGCAAAAGGATGACTACGAGTACGACGGCGTCTTGAGGCTGCCCCCGCGAAAACTCAGGTTCGAGCCGTCCCCCTCGCACATGGCCAGCAACCTCGAGTTCTTCCCCTTCGGCGGCGAGGGAAGTAAGATCATGTGCGTGGACGAGGCCGGCCGCTCCCTCCTCTACGACGCTGACGCCGGCACCGTCCATACCATGCCCACCCTCAGCGACCCCACCAGGCTGTGGTCCACGACCTCCTTCGCCGTCACCCGCGCCAACGCCCACGACCCCGACCGCCCCGACGCGATCTACCTCCTCGACTGCGCGGACGACAGCTTCCAGTTTCAGGCCCTCGTCTACGGCGATCCCGACCGCGACCCGCCGCAGCGCCGAGAATTCCAGGACAGCTCCGTAAGGCTGTTTTGTGCTCGAAGAACTTTCGCCTGGCATTGGCGCCAACTCCCTTCGCCGCTCGTCGAGGACGACCATGACTCCACCTTCCCGCTCGAGTCCTATGCCTACGCCGGCCGTGGCTCCTCCTTCACCCTCCAGTCCTACGCCCTGCTCCACGGAAGCACCATCTGCGTATCCTTGAACGGCCGCTGCAGTGAGGGGTTCAGGGACTCCCGCACTGGCACCTATTGCTTCGACACCGGCGCCGCCGGTGAGTGGACCAAGGTCGGCGACTGGACGCTGCCCTTCTGCTACTCCCGGGCCCTGCACGTCCCCGAGCTCGGCGACAACCTCCTGTTCGGCATCAACGGCCTCCGCTTCTGCGCCGTCGACGTATCTGGCGCCATGAAGACGACAAACAACGGACCATCATCAGCCGGCCCGGTGCTGCGACATGCGTGGCCGGATGTCGACCCGCCGCCGCCGGACTGGTATCCGTCGGAAGACAGCGTGGCGTACCTGGGCGCCGGCAGGTTCTGCATCCACAGAAACTTCGACATCATGGCCACGGATGGGTATGGTGAATCGTACACCGCCGACACGGCGACTCTGCTCACCGGCGTCGAGGTGGTGCGAGATGCAGGATCCTCCTCGAAGCTCCGGATGGTCAGGCACAAGTCCAAACGTATTGACCATAATATCGAGCATCTGCTCTAGATTAGCACCACTTCTTGCTAGTAGAAGATTGTGATTTAGATGCAGCTTCAAATTAGTAGTAACATTTATTTAACTTGATAGTAATGATTACCAACTTCTCACGTCAACATTTGTATGCATTTGTAGTGTACTTTACCATCCCTCAATCACAGTCTAGTTTATGAATACAAATTCCAATTACAGAGGAGAGTGAGAGCACCTCTAAGCTAAAAAAATAGTAAATGGAGTGGGTAGTCCAAGATACTTAGCTTCAAAAAATTCGACTAAGACTTGAAATACATGCTTCACCTCTCCTCTGATTATTCCCTCACAAGATGGCCCAAAGTAAATGGAGCACTTGGCTGGATTAATGAATAAGTAAAACGCAGGTTTTGTACACCAACTTGCCACCAATGTGCGTTTAGATCACCAAGTTGCGAAACGCGAAAAACGGGTCACCAAGTTGGCACGCGCGAGCGTTTTGGTCACTTCGTGACGGCGGCCGTGAGTTTGCATACGTGGCAGACTGTTATGTTGCAAATTGCCCCTTAAAATTTTAATAATTCCAATTGTTCGCTCGTTTTCAACAGATTTTCTTACCTTTTTAGGACAGAGTTGCATTAAACAAAACATTTAGGGGGGAATTTGTAAAAAAAACAGTATGCCATGTAGGGAAACTAACTGTCGCCATCACGGGGTAACCAAAACGCTCGCACATGGCAACTTGGTGACCCACTTTTCACGTTTCGCAACCTGGTGACCAAAACGCACATTCGCGGCAAGTTGGTGTACTAAACCTGCATTTTACTCTTAATGAATTGACCCATGCTTCTACTATACTTCTCTAGTACCTGCACCACTATGTTCGCTTGTATTGGATCAGCCTTACACTTAAAAGAATAGCAAGCTATCGTCTGCAAACAAGATATGTGATATGCCAGGTGCTCTTTGGCAGATTTTCACCAGTGTAATTTTATCCGCCTGTACTTCTTGTTGCAACAATGCAGATAAACCATCAGCTACAAAAAGGAAAAGAAAGGGCGAGAGTGGATCAACTTGTCGTAAACCACGAGAAGGCGGAGGGTCCCATTAAATTTCACTGAGTATGTCAGTGTGGTCACACACTCCATTATCCAATTGACCCACCTATAAGAGAAACCCAACCTTACCATCAAACTCCTTAAGAAATCCCAATCAACCCTATAACTCTATATCTGCATGAATTCTGCATCTTCATCTTTTTTTGACGAGATCTTCATCATATTAAGAACCTCAAGACAATCAGATGAAACAATGATCTTCTTTTCTAGATGGTCGGTCTTTGATTCTTTTTCTAGTCCTACCCACATTTGGGCCATGAAAGAAATTAAAGATTGGCGGTGAAGCATTGGGCAGGGCAGGGCCCAGTAAGCTGTGGATCCAGTAGGTACGGAACAGTTAAAGCCACGCTACTTGACCGGCCCAGTAGGGACTAGGGAGTAGGGAGAAGCAAACTCCTTCGGTCGTTCCTCTCTGAAAAAATAAGAAGAAGCAACTTGTCCTCCCCTGCCGGCTGCTGCGGCGGGCATGAACTCCACATCGCCGCCGGCGCCAGCCCCACCACAAGCCACCGGAGGTAACCGTCCCCTCTCTCTTTCCTCTAGCTGCCTTTGCAATGCCTCTATCGTTGCCACCTACAGTAGATTTATAAGAAAAGGTCCCCTCGTCCGTAGCTAAATGGGAGGCAGGGGTTTAGGGTTTGGTCGGAGACGGAGGGGATGATACTCTAGGACCTTGTAATCGGAAATTGCACTTGGAATCGAAGCAGATTAAGCTATTGTTACACACGATCATCCGTGGCTGCGGTCCATGTGGATGGCAGCTCCCTGATTCTTGTGGCGCTGGGAGAGGCATGATTTTTTGTTCCTTGCTCCAAACGAGTTGAGATACCCAGAGGCAAAAGCACAAATCTGTAGTTTAGTTTGTATATTCACTTTCCACCTATGTTTTAAGTTAGCGAGCTTATTCACGTAGGGGTGTACCAAGCTTCAGGAACCTAGTGAGCTGAACTATATGTGGCCCGAGGATCTCATGCTCGCGAGGCTCAACACAATCTCAATCAAAGGATTTAGTGGGGAATCTGAACTGATGGAACTTCTGTACTTCCTGTCGAGAAGGGCACCCACGCTCAAGACGCTGCAACTCGAGAGACGTGCGCTGGAGCCATATGGTTCGTCCGATCAAAGAAACATAAGTCGCAAGATAAAGCGAGGTGCCGTTACGCGAGGGAGATGGCTTCGACGCAGTTGGCTCCCAAGGTTCCATCCACCGTGGCGTTCAGTGTTACATGACCCGCGCCTGTGCTTACTGAAAAACGCCACAAGAATGTCGCAGATCATCAGCAGATGAAGGTATGTTGCTATATAGTTACTCCGTCCGTTCACAATTAGATGACTTCAATTTATTCACCTGTAAATATATTTAGACATGTTACATGTATAGGTAAATCCGCATGTGGATGAATGAAAAATCATCTAATTTAGAACAGAGGGAGTATATGTTATTTTGGTGCCCCCTCCGATCCAGAAAATGTATCGCAGGAAGTGAACTGAACCACTACTTACAATTTATAGGATAAATGTCTTCTTCATCCATGTGTCTGCACACGCCTACTCACTGGAGCATGCATACATGTTCTGTTACAAATCTCGCGGCTGAAAATGTAGTACTGGTACTGCTTGTACTGCCACCTGTAAGAGCATGTCCTGCATTGCATTTCACCTCTACCCCATCAACTCAAAAGCAAAAAATTAGCTGATTCTTCTTCTTGCTAACTCCGATAGAGCTTTCACTCTCAGAGGTAGCTCACCCCGGCCCTTCTTTTGGCAGGTGGAGATCGACTGAGCCGTGCGAATGTCGAAACGTTAATTACTCCCTCCGTTACATAGTTCTTGTCGTGGTTTGAGCTAAAACCACGAAGCGGAGGTAATAGTTCTCATGAGCTGATACATGGACACACGTCGCCGATGCTTGTACACAAGGCACGCCTTCGGACCACCCAGGGCTTGAGATCTGAACCACGACGGAGACGCTGCATGCGTGGAGTCCGGAGTTGGTTGCATGCATGCGTCTGCTTGCTTGTTTGTTGCTACTCTATATTTTGGCTTGGCAACATGGATCGCCAGGTTACTTGCATAATTTGTTTTGTTGCTTTTGGTCTGGTCCAGTTCGTAGCACGATCCAGCATGTGGGCGAATTGAATGCGCTGCATGGAACTCAACTGATTGCCTGTAAGTCTGTAACCGGTCCCTGGTTTTATAGAAAGAGATTGGTTTGGCAAGATACAAAAGATATCATTTCGTTAATTGGCAGACAATTTGCTTACCGAAAGATTGTGGAGGTCTGGGGTTTTAGACCTTGAAACTAGTATGAACAGATGTTTGCTGTTCAAATGGCTCTGCAATCTGCAATACTCTCATGGAACCTGGCAGGAAGTTTTGACCCAAAAAAATTACCTTCATAGTAAGGTTCTTGCTTACGCCGAAGCTAGACCAGATAGTTTTGGCAAAGTCTCGTGAAGTTTAACATACTTTTCAACACTTATGTGGGCACAAATCGAGCATGCAGCAGCAGTCTGGCTATCATATGCGCATGCGTTGCTTGTTTCTCATCGGTGGTTTTGCTAGTCAGTTGTTGCATGCACAATGCAATGCCCTGGCAGCACACACATGTACAGTCCTCGGTGTCTCAAAGTCATATATACATATACATATATATATTTATACGCATGCAAAGTGTTGGTTGCCATTTAAATGCAGGCAGGAGGAATTGTTTACAAAAAAAATTGCAGGCAGGAGTGGAGGACCAGTCTGCATGCATGCATCCTAGGGACAGCAAATACGCATGTATTTATGCCGTATTTATGCCATATTTATGACTACATGTGAATCCAACCGGGGACCTCATCTGGGTGGACGGAGTAGCGTTGTATTTCTCCTCATCTGGGTGGACGGAGTAGCGTTGTATTTATGTCGTATTTATACGTGGACCAGTATTAGCTCGATCTGCTGCCTGCCCGACCGTGGCCAGGACCACATCGAGCTTGAGATCTAAGACTAGTCATAATGGGAGGAACATTGCTAGTAACTTCAGTGCCACAAAAAAATATGATGTGGCAAGTAATTAATGAGCAGAGAGGAGGTTGGGGTAACATAGCTAGTTACCGGAACATCACACATCCTAAGGCAAAATGAGTCTACAACCTAATAAATACTATCATGCATGACACCACAAATAAGTTACTACCCACTATAGAGATAGTAACAATAGGTAGTAACATAAGTATGTTACCCATGTTACTCCCCACTATGACTAGTCTGAAGACTAGCCATAGTGGAGAGTATCATATACTAGTATCATGTATATGATACTAGTCTATGTTACTAGTTACATAGTGGGTAGTAACATATTTGTGGTATCATATACTAGTGTATTTATTAGGTTATACATTCATCTTGTCTTGGAATCCGTTATGTTACGGTATCTACCTATGATACCACTATCATCGCTTTCCTCATTAACTGCAGTGACACGTCATTTTTTTGTCAACGTGGCATGCATGATACTCCCTCCATTACGGTTTACTGGGCGTATCTCCAAAACCATGCATTTTCACTATTAATGTGGGCAACTAATTAATCTCATCCTTCCCTCTTTTTACTCCCGGCCATTCCTCTTCCCTTTTTTTCTCGCATGCGCAGGTGTGAACTGGGTTTGCATGAGGAAGTTATGGATTTGCATGCGTGGGGAAGAGCAATTGACCAATAAAGACCTTGGATCCTCTAATTAAGCACCCGAAATCAATGGAAAAAATAGGTGAGAAGGTCCAGTAGTACTACCAATCACAAATCACCTAGGTTCCAGAGTTTTCTCTAACGCGCCCTTTAAACTGTATTGGAGGGAGTACTACCTATGTTACTCTCTCAATATGGCTAGTCTAACCGGGGAGATACGGTTGGTATATGGCCGGAGTATGTGGTTGTGTTTGCAGTAGACATTTTGGCTTGGCACTTTGGCAGGTTGGATCACCAGTTTACTCTCATAATTTGTTTTGTTGCTTCTGGTTTGATTGAGTACGTACATGTGGGCGAATTGAATGCGCTGCATGCATGCATGGAACTCAACTGATTGCTAGTACGTCCGGTCCAATCTCCTTTCTCGTCTTCTTCTTCTTCCGTGGAAGCAACTTGTTTACATAATTACATTCAATACATCTCTGGCGGGATAGAGGAGCCAATTCAACCCAACTAAAGATAATTCGAATGACCGCCATCAAACGAGCACAAACAGTCTTCATAAGTTCTCACTAGTCTAGAGGGAGGAGAAATGACCACATATTAATCCAATACAATATCATGAAACTTCAGATTGTTAGGGAGCTTCACCGGCGGTTAATCTTTCTTATTTGGCTCCGGGACAAACGTGGTATTCTTGACCGGCCGGGAACAACGTCAAGCCGGCTCTGGGATGAGCGGCAGCGGCGACGCGCCGTCGACACGGTCTGAAGGTTGAATACGAAGGACATCTCAATGATCTTAATGTAATTTTCGTTTTGTTAAAATGTTTTATAATGTTCGGTATTTCTTTTAAGAGTCCTTTTCGCAAAAAAAAATCCAATACAATATAACCTGCAAATAATTAACTAATTTCCTTCTCCTTAAACACCACATCATGGCACCTGTTTCTTGCAATGCAACGGCCCGAGCCGGATTGCATGAGTTGTCCCTGCGATCGCATTGAAGATGCGCCGGATTCAGACCTGACGTTTTGTGGAGGTTTCAAAAACTCGCAAAATTTAAGGCCCTGGCTGGCGTGACCGAGACTCCGGCCGGGATCACCGCTGCATGGGGATGGGCTACGGTACGGCGATCGAGGCAGGGGGAGGGTCGATCGATCGGTATCTTTGTCTGTACGGGAGTTAAATTTTGTTCGGTCTTGGCCTCGTGAGTTGTGATCTTAGCCCCATGCTGTTGCGTGTGGTGCTTTCCGAGGCATATAAATTTCTTTCGACAAGGAGAGCTAGGCGTACAAGGCACACTCGACTGCCGCCCAGTGACGAGTCGCCGGTATTTATTGCGTAGCCATCACACGAACATGCCCGGCAGGATACGCCGCGCCAAAGACACAGCTTCTTTGTTCCAAAAAAAAAAAAGACACAGCTTCGAAGCCATGGAAATGCAACTCTCCTTTTTCCTCTAAGAAAACTCTTCTTTTTCTGTAGAAGGTCAAATTCCGGGAAAAAAATACAGTAGCCGTTTTTGCAGCTATATTTAAATTATTGAACACACAACATAGCTGCATTCCCTCAAAAAACAGTAATCTGCAACTACTCGTACCACTTTGAACTTGGCCACACCATTGCTGCATGGACCCAAAAAGGTCAACGGGGAAAAGAGAGGAAGCTTCAGTGTGGAGTACGCCTACTTCTTTTCCTAGACCCAGGGGCAAGAAAGCAGAGAACCGTTGCGCCATCCTTGAATGCGCCTCCCAACGACCCCAACGGCTTCTTCTTCCTCTGGACTCCGGTTGTACCACACTCCACTCTCCCCTCTCTTAAGAAAAGAAAATGAAGCAATGATGAACTGCATCCATGGACCCAATGGCACGCATGTGATCTGCCAGAGGGAATTACAAAAACATACCACAATTGGGGCAGGAATAACGAGTCAGTACCGATCTTGCTAATTTTTTCAAAAATCTACCAACATTGGGCTAACGACAACACATTGCGCAAATTCCTTTCTAAACAAAAGTTGACAGCAGTCCTGACCGGTAGGGCCCATTTGTCAGCGCTGACATGGCTGTACACGTGGAGAAGAAGCTGAGGTGGCCATGGGGACCACCTGTCAGCCCCATATTTTATTTTATTTTTGCCAAAAAGCCCCATATTTTCTCTACTCCTGTCTCTCTCTCTCCCGGCCCTCCACCTGCATCTGCCGGCCGCCGGCGGCGCTCGCTCGCGGCCGAGGCTCTCCCCCCGACGCTCGCTCGCGGCCGCCTCCTCGCCCTGCGCGCCTGCTCTCTCCTGTTCCACCCACCGTCACGGCCGATTCCTCGCCCCACGCGCCTGCTCCTCTCCCACCTCCACCTGTCGCCGCCGCCGCGACCCTCTCTGCTCCTGCCGCACACCCGGCGGCGCTCGCAGCGGAGCCGCTCTCTCCCCCGCCGCGGACCCTCTGCAGCAGCGCGTGCAGCTTAGCGTAGCCATGGCGGCGGCCGACGGCCAGGGGAGTGGACGAGCAGGAGGGACGGGAGCGTGGTGGGGAGGTGGCGGCGCGCGGCGTCCACGAGGCCGACGGCGCCCCACCCCAACCATCCGCGCGCCGGCCGGCCGTTGAGCCCCGCCGCGGCGCCGAAGGCGCCCCCTCCAGACCTTGTCTACCGCGGCACGACGCCAGGGAGCCGCGGATAGCGCCGCCACACTCCAGGAGGTGGGGAACCTCCCCGAGACGGGAGCCGGCGCCGCCCTTGCTCCGCTTCCCGAGGTGTGGGCTGCCGCCGCCGCCACGCTCCAGGAGGTGGGGAACCTCCCCGAGACGGGAGCCGGCGCCGCCCTTGCTCCGCTTCCCGAGGTGTGGGCTGCCGCCGCTGCCTCACGCCGACGTGCTCCTGCTCACGGCCGACCCCGCGACGACGAGATGTTGCTGGCGTGCGGCGGAGGCAGGCTCCCTGGTCCAAGCGCGAGCGGCGGACCAAACGGTGTGGGATTGGGGGAGGGTGGAGCAGGGAGTAGTGGGCGGCGGAGAGAGAGGAGAACAAGGAGAGGGAGAAGCGCGTCGGAGAAGAAAGGAGTGAAAAATGATTGGGTGGCTGACAGGTGGGCCCCATGGCCACCTCAGCTTCTTCTCCACGTGTACAGCCATGTCAGCGCTGACAAATGGGCCCTACCGGTCAGGACTGCTGTCAACTTGTGTTTAGAAAGGAATTTGTGCAATGTGTTGTCGTTAGCCCAATGTTGGTAGATTTTTGAAAAAATTAGCAAGATCGGTACTGACTCGTTATTCCTGCCCCAATTGTGGTATGTTTTTGTAATTCCCTCGATCTGCCATGGGAGCAGCAGATTTTCAAACCAGACTGTTTTCAATTTCTGCTGCTGCCGCTGCTATATACCGTAGCAAGAGCAGGCACCTTTGGAGTGAACACTGTGGCAAGCACTGTTCAGTGTTAGCAGCTTCACAATCACACAGCCATCTGATCTGATTGCATCCTAGGCTTGCTTGATCCATGCCTTGATACCACTCAAGTATCAGGCGCCAGATTTCCCCAAGACCACATGCTACAAAACACGGGCGCCCACTGCTTTGGCTAATGCTCAAACCAAGTACTGCAAATTTGTTGATTAGCAGCAAATAATCATCTATCTTTGCACGTGATGACAGCACAAGTTCAGGCAAGCAGAGAGCCAGGGGCATGCAGAAGAAGATGCAACTGTTTTCTTTTCCACTACCCCTGATCATCACTTATTACATGGCGCAACAGACAATGCAACAGCAGCAGCTGCAACTTGTTTTGCCCTAAAACCGAGGGCCCTTGCTGCGCTGTGTGTAGAGAGAGACGGGGCTGGCAGTTGCAGAGGCCGGTTGGTCAGGGCAGGATGATGGTGAGCCGTGAGCCACACACAAGGGAAGAAGATGCCCCAGGAAATTCACATGCTAGGCCACTCTCAAGAAAAAGATGATGAACAGGCGCACACAGACCAGCTTTTTGGTTCTTTGGCCCTCATCCAGGTCCACCAACAGTAACCTGCACTGCCAATCTGCAATGCAAATCGCTCTCTCCTGTGGAGAGATGGATCGTGGACCTGCCTGACATGTGGGCCCTGGCAGCACAATCAAACGTGGAGCTACAGTTGTCCACATGGAGATGACCAGGCACAACAATGCAACCCTAATCCAATCACGCGGCAACACATCTTTTCTTTTGAACTAGTAGCAGCAAGCTGTATATGGATATGGGTCAGATTATGTAAGCTGGAACTGCACTGAACACCACACCCAGGGATCAATGCATTTTGACGCGTAGTTCCAGGATCAACTTTGAACTACTAGCAGCAATTACATAGTAGCTGCATTCCCTCACCTTGTGGTTTTAATTTTCAGCGAACCCCAAGATATGCCAAGATCACGGCAACTAGGTGCTTGTCTGTCGGATAGGTTCACCGTGACTTGACAAATGGCGAAGCAGCATCAGTGTCTTGCTGTTAAAACGGGTACATTGTTTTGCTCTAGTGGGTCAGATCATGGGCTCTACTGATTGAAGTAAACTAATGGTGCACTGAGCATATAGAAAATTCACAGTTGACATGGAACCTGCCAAAAGATTTGCATTGCCTTGTGATTTGTCCTGAGCTGCATGTTTTGATGTCTTGTGGATCAGATCATGGGCTCTACTGATTTTATGCGATTGGACCACACAGGATCAAGCAATATATTACTCTCCTTTTTTACGTACCCGTTTTATAGTTAGTTTGCCTTCTCTATTTTGAAATAGATCATAATACTAGTTTAAGTAACACCGACAGCTTACTACAAAGGGATGAAATTAACTGTCTTGTGCCCCATGAGGAAGAAAAGGTGATAATCTCAAGACTGACATAGTTTATTTCTCCAACCGTGGAAACAATCAGCTAATTACAGCAGTTCCTCTATATCAGAAAAAAGAGAGGACACATCAGGCAAAGGCACATTTGGCATTACATTTTTCTGCGTGGTAACACGATAAATAGAGCAGTGTTACAGCAGCAAGTATCACGTGAACAGAGCAAAATTAATAGTTAGGGGGTGGAGGTACCTCACTAGGTGTTGTTAGTCAGATCAGATCTACGAGTGCCTCTTCGAGCAGGCCCTCCAAAACCACCTCACAAACCATGGTGTTGGCTTCAAACATCTCTAACCGTGTCGTGTCAGCGCCGGCAGCCTCCACCAACTCCCTCCTAAGAATCATGTCCACCAGAAGGTTTCGCTCGATAACTTCGCCGGGCGGATACCGGTCAAGTATCGACCAGCTCCTTATGACTCGCCAGATTTCATCTGCCGCCGAATTACTGGAATCATCGTCGCAATCTTTCCGTTGCGAACATGTTCGGCCCCATGGGTAAGCAGACAATTCTGCTGTCCAAGTAAGCTCGGTGAGTGCCTCGTTGACAGCATCGAAAAGAAGCTTCTCCTTCGACCGCCTTTCCCTCCACTTAATTCCCTCTCCTTTGTAATCAGATAATTTTTCAAGCAACTTTGGGTCGAGAGGGCTGGCCAACATGCAGCCGCTTCTGTCCATGCCAGCTGAGGAGACTAATTTCTGTATAAATGTCAACGAGTCCTGATCTTCGTCCGCCTTAGAGAAAAGCCTTGATAGTCTCAAAGAATTTGGCGACATGACTTCATTTGGGGATCTTCCCATGACAGGGATCTTGAAAATGATCCTATAAGCGGAGACCTGGACAAGGCATCTGCAGAGAGATGAACAGGTGTGTCATTCACACTATGATGATACCTTTTCAGTCAATAGTTTGATGAGATTGGTTCACAGCTTACGTGGGGATGCAGAGATGAAATTTTCAGATGAGTACAGTAGCCTCCTATTATTATCACAGAGAAATGGTCCATCCGGATCTAGTACAGACACAGGGCTTGGTTGTTCTTGAGACTCGCCAAAGATTCCGAGAGCATCAAGACTTGGCAAGGGACAAATGTCCTAACAAAATAGAGCAAAACTTGAGTAATTTGAACTTTCGATGGCTATAGAAATGAAAGAATAGAAGTATGAACAACAACTGCGTTAAGATAGCAACGAAGAGTTATGTAGTTCACAGTTTCGAGCTATGGATAGCTATAGAACAGAACGAGAAAAAAAGCATGAACAATTGCTGTAATAAAAAGAATTTTTCAGCACAAAGTGAGCAATTACCTTGGCGGGGATGATGGCCACATCATTGGTGTGACAAGAACTAGCCACGAGTCTTTGCATAACATCATCATCAGTGTTAACTAAAGCAAGTTTCTGTGTATTGTCCAGTGTAAAATAGCTAGAGGCTTCACTGCTATCACCAACAGTCACCGCACTTCCATTCATGAGTGTATCATTAGCAGATGAAATTCCAGAAGGATCTAGCTTCTCCCGAGCTGATTTCTTATTTTTAGAGAAGAGGCTGGAAACTTTTTCCCTAAATGAAGATGGCTTCCTACTTTTTTCACTGGCAGGTTCCTGAGAATGAACATCAACTTTATTCAACTCCGGGCCTCCATAAGATAGAGAAAGTGGAAGAGACCGAGACCTTGGCAAACATGAGAAAGGATCTTCAGTATCCTGCTCAGGTGTTCTGCTCTCCAATGTTATCCCCCCAAACACTTCCTGATCTTTCTTCCCTTCAGGAATTGTGAGCATCTCACCTAGTGTGCCCGTACTTCTACGTGCCCCTCTTTCTTCCTCACCACTGGCACTTGATGATACCACTGACCATCTCTCCAAAATCCGCCTTTTCGCTTCCTTAACCACCGAGGGTTCACGTCGATGGGATGCCTGACTAGAGCATGATGCAGAGTAAGGGCTGTCGCTCCTGCTCAGGAACTCCCAGGAACGGCCAGAAGTGGGAGTACCAAACTCCAAATCCTCACTTATTTCGCCCGACACTTCTTTTGTAATCTCAGTCCCTGACTTACTAAAGGATCCATCTTCAATGTAAGCGTCATGGTATTCATATGACATCGAATTTTCCTCATCCTGGCTGTCTTTTAAGCGCATCCTCATCTGCCAAGTGATCTCCTTGGCCAGTCTTCTCGAGGATACAGTTTCATCAACTGCCATCACACTATCATCTTCACTATCTGGTTCTGTTGATGATGCAAACGGAGACACTGGGATCATATCTTCATGAGACTTTGCAAGTCCTGGCTTTAGTACTACAATTCTTGTTGGTTCAGGCAAAGCTGAATTTGCTGGGGCGGCATTTAAGCTCTGGTGGCGACTGCATCTGTTCCCTTCAGTCTCATTTCCATCTGAATATAGCTGCCTCCCGACATGAATGTTGCCTTTTCTCTTCATCGATTCCGACGGCTTCAGTATGGTTATCTGCTTTACCTCGGAAGGTGGCGTAACAGGTTCAAATCCATAATGGCTGTTTGACAAGAGCGGATTCGGCTCATCCAGGAACTTCAGGAACATGTCTTTATTTGAGCTTAAAAACTGCAGCGCTTCTTGGAACTCCTTTGAATGGAGAAGCTTCTCGTCTGTCGCCAGACGTTTCGCTTCAGCAAACTTTTCGCGAACAAGGGACATTCTCTTGTCACAAGAAGGCTCATTTCCTTGGTGCCTGCTCTTGCTGCTATTGATCTTAGAGGGCTGATCACCTAAACCACCCCATATCTGCTCATGGGGTGTTCCTGCCTTCTGGTTTTGGTAACATCTGCTTTCCTTCTTTGGCTTGACATTTCGGCCAAAATTCTCTCCGAAACCACCAGACTGGTACTCCTTACTGGGTTTTCTTCCGGATATCAGATCAGACTGGTGGACTGGACCATCATTTAGACCCATCAGTCTGGCGACAACATTCAACGGCTCGTCATCAGGCACCCCTTCTCTCCACATGTCCTGCTCCATGAGCATCTTGACGGGTGCCACACCAGTTCTGTTGGTGGGTGAGCTTGATCGCTTCGTCGGAGAGGTCCTCCTTACCTGACTGTCTCTCTGTAGTAGTAAAAAAGAGAATGGAGATCAGAAACACTGTCACAATTGATTAAGTTTATGTTGGGCATTTTCCATAGTTAAACAACAATAGGAACAGAAGGCCAGAAGAAAGATGAACCATTTTCACATACTTGTTTATCTTCAATCCGAGCAGGGAAATGGTTACTTGCCATCTTGAAAGTCCCGCTCCGGTCCTTACCAGCCGGAGAAACTGCAAACCATATGGTACATTTCATAAGAGGAAGCAGAGAGTAGACCACAACAGCAACTGAAGGGGAGAAAGCAACGTACTGTCTCGGTGCGCCTTCTCGGTGAGCATCTTGGTGGCGACGACGCCGTTGCCGAGGTCGAACATGTTGATGACCTTGCCGAGGTAGCCAGGGAATGGTACCTGCAGGTCCTGCTTCTTGTTCTTCTGCTTCCTATCCTGAGCCCCTTTCATGGCACCACCGCCAACACCCTGCACGCACGTATGCATCATATTAATGGGAGGAGCGTATCAGCGTTGGTACCAGAAAGAAGATTTTCAAAAATCTGAATCTTGGGGACAGCAGATGAGTCAGTTTTGGATCGAAAAACAAAAACTTTTGAAACCGTGGGGGGGATGAGACGCGGACAGGACAAGCGCCAAGAACGGAACAAAAAACAACTGCATCGCAGGGCCCGACGACGACGAGCTAGTACGAAAGATGACTGGTCACGTGAGACGCACTCGCTCCCGCGAGAGGCCACTGGAGCTCATCATGGCAATTTCGCCGGGCTCGAAAGGCAACAGGAGGAGCCAAAAAGATTGGGCTCGGAAAAGATGGCAAAGTCGACAAATGTGCGTGTGCAGCAATAGAATCTCGTCGCAAATGATATTGAAGAGAATCTCGCCGCAAATGATATTGAAGAGAATCTCGTCGTAAATGATAGACCTTTGCTGAAGCGAATCCACGCAGGGAAAGGCGGGGGATTTCTTACCCGAACCGGGGAGGCGATGGATGGAGCCCCCGGAGAATCAAATCGGCACGAAAGGGAAAGCGGCAAAGGTGAAGCTCCCACGCATTTTCCGAGAGAATCCAGCCGCTCGACCAAGATGCGACGGCAATGGCGAGACGCCGTCGAGTGAGTGAGTGAATGGCCGCGGGATCGATGCGAAAAACGTCCCCCAACCAAAGCAACCCCCGCAAGGCGAATCAAATCCAAAGGCGGCGGTAATAGTAAAGAATTAGGGGATGAGCAGTGAATAGATTAAAGAGGGCTGAGGGGCGGCGGGAATCTCGTGATTGGGACGGGACCTGGTCGGCGAGACGCCGGAGCGGATACGGCCAGGCAGAACAGGCGCCGGGCCGGCGATGCCGTGGTCTGCAGACGCTCCTCCTCCACTGATACTATGACGATTAATCCCTTCTCGGCGCACGACGCGGCCAGCGAAGAAGGGCAACGGCGATGAGATGATCCCCATGGATGGATGGATCGCGTAGGGGATTGGTTTTAGTTAACTGCGGTACTAGCAGGCAGCATTCATCGATCGATCAATTACTACTACTCGTATCGCATGAATCGGCAGTACAAAGGACACTAGTAGTAGAAGTATTTCCTTCTTTTTGTATGTCTATTTTCAGGGAAAGCGAAAGGGAAGAGAAGATTAGAGTAATGAAATCGGGGCGAAGGTCACCTCGGCCTGAAAAGAAAAGGCGCCGCTTTTGGGGAAGAGGAAAGCGACGGGGCTGAACGGAAGGACGAGGGAAGGAGCGGTCACCTCCGCGACCCAGCCCCCCAAAAGGGCAAACCACCACCCGGAGAAGAAAACGATGGGTTTGGGACGAGGGAATCGTACCTGCAGCGCGGCGCCGCCGGTGGTGGCCGGACCACCCGTGAGGCACCTGTACGCGCGGATCTTGTCGGCGACCTCCTACCCGCTGGCCGCGGCTCCTCTGCGGCCGGTTCCCTCACGCCACGGTGGCGGCCGGCGAGAGCGGCGGCGCCGGATGTTCCCCGAGCGAGAGGAGGCGTCAGCGGGACGCGGACCGCCAGAGTACCCGCCCAACTATGACTCCGTCGCCGCCGAAGCGAGGTAGCCCAGCACCGATCGCGCGCGCATGTGAAGGGCGCGAGGCGAGGTCGGTTGTCCGCAGGAAGGAAGATAGTAGGCGCCGTGCGCGTGTCCCGTCTCTACTCCAGACGTAGCAGCAGCGCCGTCTCTCTCTGTGGGCGTCGCAACGGCCGCAATGGCTGGCGCACACGGAAGAACTGCAGGGGAGCTGGAGCGGGGAAGGTTGCTGCTGCTGCTAGAGAAGAGA
This sequence comes from Poa pratensis, assembly GCA_947311845.1. Taxonomy (NCBI): domain Eukaryota; kingdom Viridiplantae; phylum Streptophyta; class Magnoliopsida; order Poales; family Poaceae; genus Poa; species Poa pratensis. The sequence goes on from CAMZMU010000126.1 coordinate 4,752,225, forward strand.
AGAGTGGGAGGGAGGGGAGTGGCACAGCACAGGGCACGTGAAGCCTCATTAATGGTCCGGCCGCGGCGCCCGCACTCACCACAACTCCACCAGTACCGTACCGTAATCCACTGCAATTACGCCTCACTCAATCAAAGATCACACTTTGCTTGGTTTTGCTTGTCAAATCCGTCAGCTTCACACCACACGTGCCTCGCATCAGCCCCCTGTTTGGCCTGGCCTCGCTTTATTAATCACTTGGACTGCAGGGAGGTGAGCCGAGCGGAACAAGCCACGGGGGGATGTCTGTATTATCTCACCCCGTGTGGCCGTGTCCATGACCATGTGCTCGCCTGGGGCCGTTGTTTGTTTGTTTACCCGCGACACGATCGACCACGAAAGTGTGAGGATCTTGCTCTACCCTTTTCTTCTTGTTTTACTCTTTTTGGCTTAACCTACTACGGAGTATTTCCTACCATTTTCAGTAGTGCCGGTAAATCCCCAATCCTCGCGCCTTCCGGGATTTGCTCCCCGTGATCTCATGGATGGATCGCGCGTATGGAAACACTCAAACTGTTTGTTGTGAGATTTATTTATCTATGCCGTGTGCAGACACGGCGATCGCTTGGGCCAGCCTAGCCTATCATCATCGGTTAGCTTGGCTGGCGGGGTACGTGCATGTGCCCGCACAGTGCTCGCGACGACCGCTTCGCTGGGCCTCCCCATAGTACCGGTGAAGCTCGGCTGGGTGCTCACTGATGGCGAAAACCATGGTGGTTTTTTTTTTTTTTGAAAAAAGATCCGACCGACAAATAAAAGGTAGCTCGAGCATACAACCAGGTCCCCAGAAGAAAGAAAATTACAAACAAACCCAGGAATATGCAAGAAGCACCCAAAGCCACCGAGAAAGATCACGATCGGATCCGCACGCCACGCGCCGAAGCACCTAGTCGTCGCCGGAGCCGCCGTACCGCCTGCCGCCGGGGAAGAAGCACCTCCACACAAAGTAGAAGACCGCAAAGCCGTCCGCCGCCCCGCGACGGAAACCGATGCCGATGAACACGCACGGCCACAGCGCCATCTTCTCCGCACCACCCAACTTCCCGCCGGCTCGACACCGCCCAGGTCCACCACCAGCACCACCAAGCAACTTCGCGACAGCCGCTCCCCTCGCCACCACGGCCGGCCGGAGCAGAAACGCCGAGGAGACCACCACCACAGGCACCACCAAAACCGGAGCTCCCGCAGCCACCAGCTTCCCCCCTCGCCACCATGGCCGGCCGGAGAAACAGAGGAGGCCCACCGAGCTCGAGCACCACCTCCCACACACCACCTCCCAAGCTCCGTGGCGCCGCTGGAGGAGACGACGACACAGCGAAGATGGAGCCGGAGGACAAAATCCCCAACCCGCACGGGCGACGACATCGCCTCGCCGCCCACGCAGAGGGAAGAGAAACTCCCCGAGCCCGAAGAGCCCGGAGCACCAAAAGCTAGCTGCTCACCGTCGAGATCACCGAGGACGACGACGCGGAGGAGGAAGAGCAGCAGCACCAAACTCCACACCGGCAACGCCCCTGCCTCCACAGCGCCGCCGGCCGGAGACCTAACTATCCACAAACCATGGTGGTTTTCGTTCATCCATTCATCACCTTCCCATTCCCATGGGGGTGATGCGCTGATCTGATCGGTGTTGCGTCGGGGCCGGCCTTGGCGACAAGCGCAGGACGCGCCAAAGCCAACGCGGTCGGTCACGCACGTACTCCTACGTACGCGGATTCAGATTCACTCCGTCCAGTCCACAAAGGCTTTTCGCCTCACCCGTCTACTCACTCACTCATCCTAGCCCTTTCTGCCTTCGCGGCTCAGGCCAGACCAGACCCCTTGGCTGGCACACACACCACCGTCATTTCAGAATCATTGCCAATGGCGTCCTTGTCTATGCTTGGCGCTTGACATTGCCTTTGTTCACTCAAAAAAGAATTAGCACGTAGCCATCATGATTCATGATATATGCAAAGGAGTTATAATTGGAATCTTAAACAATATATTTGTATTGGAGTTATGATGCTTCTTCTCCGACAAATCATTTCAAACACAGGGATCAAGAAAATAATCGGAATAATAACTCAAGATAGAGATAAAAATCCAGTAAATCTCAGTTGTAGCACGAATATCATCTCACATGCCAATTCACTTTTTCGAGTTGTTTCGCTTGCCTATGTTGAATTATATAGTTACAAACTAACATAAAAAACAAGAAGTGCAAAACAGACCACCCATTTCTTCAGTCAATTCTTTAACCAACAAGTGACCTTCTCCTTCATCGACATAACCATGTGGCCAAACAAAAGACATTAGACTATTTATATTTTTGCGCAAAAATATAAGGTACCGATTAGCAAGAAATAATTAGGTACTGTAGTGATGCAGCCATGCATGAGTAGGAAGGAGAAACTACCCAAAATTTTCACAAATAAAAATGAAAGTACTGGTGACCCGGTGCAGAACTGCAATTGTTATTAAAGCTAGAAGATGTACAAGAGTAGGATAGAAGTATCACACGATATCTCTCCCTGCCACAAAGCAAAGTATCTTCCATAAAAAAAAGAGTATCTCCCTGACTGTAAAAAAACATAGTGTAAAAAAAAAGCAGAAGTAGGACAGAAGTATTCTTTGCGAGAAAGTCAAAGTAACATTCCTTAACCTAATGGTGATCATCATTAAATCTGAAATTGCACAACGGATGAATTTGATCAGCGTTAGGTAAGCAACACGAATAAAATTAAATCATATGCACAGGTGTGGCAGCCAAAAAGTACAAACCAAAACATAAAAGAATACAACAGTAAACCAATGAATTTCACCGATCAAGTTTGAAATTTTCACCGAATATTCAACCTAAATCGGCCAATTGGTACTGACCTGTTAATGCTTCAGCTTTACACCTAAACCAAAGTATTTCTCCAGGAACTTCTAAGCTTATCAAATATGCTTTGGACCTGCCATGTAAATCATCGTTTTTCAAAAATTTCAGTGATTTGCTTGGTAAGAACCAAATCCAAGTGTAGTTGGAACTGAACTGAGTATCTGTGTGCATATGCCTAACGATCATGTGATTTTATATTAACGGAAATGCAACAAACCTAGCATGGGGATTTTCCCAACTCCTCTAAAACAAGCTGATCCACCTAGAACTAAGATGTACAGACCAGCTTGGAGTTCGAGCTACCCAACGATCAGTATGCATAAAAAATATTAAAATGACAAAAAATGCTATAGAACCATGCTGTGACCTCCAACTTCTCATTTTGATGTCAAATTCACCAATAAAAGTGGCATCATCGTCTAATAGTAGTATGTGCAGATACTCATCCATTGCAATCATAACATACCTTTGTCCTTGGAGAAGCAGATCAGAAGGCGAAGGGCACTAAATCCACCTCCTCACACTCTGTTCGATCTGAAGATATGAGAGAAGTGACCATCGTGTTGCTTCTTGGGATGTAGTTTGAGCAGCGTGAGTATCACATGCCTGCTCACTTGTATTTATATTGGGTTGCAAGAGTGGTTTCTAGACAGTTCGACCTAGGCGTGGATTCTGGTCAGGAAAATTTGAATTTGGGAGGCGGGTGGGAATGATGAGGTTTGCGGAGGAGAGGAGGTTGCCGAGCATAGCACCAGAACATTCCGTGGACCGCGTCGGTGGGAAGGAGAAATAGCAGTATGTGGCAGCGCCGCTGCCGAGGATGGGCACCGTGTGGCCGGCGGCGTACTTGTGGAGGTCGGAGTTGGAGAAGGAGGAGAGAGCGTAGGAGATGGCAATGAGGAGCGGGAGGGGGTGGGCGGGCGGAATTCTGCAGCAGGAAAGAGAGGAGGCACAAGAAGCCTTGGGGCACAGTAGCACGGACTGCGCCAACGGCGTGGTTGTCGAGCCCGGCGTGGGAGGAGACGGGGGAGGGGCGGAGGGGATGGTGAGGAGGAGGGGGAGATGGTGGTGGTGCTGGGCGGTTGCACTGATTTGTAAGAAAAGGAGGTGGGAGAGGCACCAACGGAGGGATGACATCGGCGACGTGCCTGCTGAGGTCGGCAACGGAGGAGATGGGGATGGGGGCACATGAGACAGCGAGGTGGGAGGTTGTGGTGGGCGGTGGAGCCGAAGGAGGCATGAGAGGCTCCGGGGGCGGATTACAGTGGCGGCGGCCACTGCGCCATATCTTCTCCTGCGTTGACGGCCGACAGGCTGCTGGTTCTCACGGAGGCTTTTTCTCTCTTTTTTTCAGATGTGCCTTTTCCCATTTTCAGGTGGTTGGATGAGGTGGGAGAAGAGATTGGAAGACAAGGGCTTGTCTGCGAATTGGACCAAGATTGCTTCCTGTTGGTTAGATTTAAATCGAACGATCATGGATGAGAGATGGGAGGCAAACCATCATCACCAACTGTGGTTTTTATAGGAGTAGACACAACATGGAACGTGATGGTAATGGCTTCAATAACACCATGTTGACATATTACACACATTGCAAAATTCGTGTTCGTATTCGCGGCTAGTGGTTTAAAGATATATGTCTACCACTCTGATTTTGGATCTTTCGAAATACAACCGATCAGCGACCCTCTTAACATGCCACTCAATAGTTTGCATGAATGTTGATGCGGTAAGTGTCATTTTGGATCTTTTCCACCGGTGGCGGAGCCAACACTTTAAATCTGTGTAGTCAATCTGAAATCAAATACATGTATTTGTATTATTTTTTTATTTCTTTCATGAGTTTTACTTGTATTATCCAAAAAAATGTGTACTCATATGACAACATAGCTCAAACGTGGCTTTGCCGCTGTTTTCCACGATGCAGCTCCACTTGCGAGTGCGATAACGCAACATGGAGCGGAACTCTTAATATCCACGCACCTCGCAAAAGTAATGTCTGGATGGATAACACAAAATATCGAGGTTGTCAGACTTCTTATTAATGAGTATGAATCTTATTTGCCTTGCCTATACTACGTCTTTTTTATTGTGTTTCTAGTGGTCCGGCTTTGGATTTATTGTACAATTGCTAGTTATCATAATCATTACTTGAAGGTACTTCTTACAACTAACGGATAAGTAAACGACATTATGTTGTCATTAATCATAATTTCACCAGCACCGTTATGAACCTTCATTGTGTTTTAAGTACTGCATGACAAAGGACATAAAATGCACCGACACGATATTTCATCATATTGGCTCAATATTGTGAGGCCATACGGTGCGGCGAGGAAAACAGAACCACGTGGCCATTAATATTTTCTTAGGTGGTCTCGGCACATTAGCGGTGATCACATCATTAACAATTTCCATTGGTATGACATTACCATAAATGGACATACTCAAATAAAATTTCAAAACAAAATAGTTAAAAACTTAAGAGAGATACACACTCACACTCTCAATATTAGTATCATTGGTTTAACATTAATACTTCAACATTGAAATGATACCAAAAAGATATAAATCGTCGCTAAAAATGCCAAAACAATGACATCACCAATAATCACATAACAAATTTCCAAATAATATTTACACTGTGCTCACAAAACATACACATTATTTCCCATTGAAGTTAGGAATTTTCCTATTCTAATGGTGCATTAAATGTTTCCATAAACCTTTTAAAAAGCCAAGCAGTGTAACATGCAAAAATCTAGAATTTCATTTTGGCCAAAGGACTACGGAGGGGTGAGGAGCATAAGGAAAAGATCGCCCGAGAGGGCGTCAAAACTAGAATTTTTAGCGGTGTGCCAAGTTAACATCGGCTCGAGTCTAATTGAGAACATGTTTCCTACTTGAATGCCTGATAAGACATCATAGTCAACCTCGGCCACCCGATATGATTCGACAACTAGGATTTGTCCTGCACGCGAACAAAACTGTGACAGCTAAAACCCTAGTCCATGGTTTCCTCTCCCTCTCCGTTGTTCTGCTCAGATCGAGAGATGCGACAAAGCCGGCATCAACCGATCTATGGCGGGCTGCTGGTGGCTCATACGTCAGAGGAGCGTGCAGTGTGGTTAGACCCGCGCGTTGCTTCATCAAAGGGTGCTTTTGTGTTCCATGTGTGGTCATCCGGACGGAACAAAGCGTTTTAGGGATGAAGATTGAAGGGGAGTGTCTCGACGGTGCTAGGAATGACCATTAGGAGGCGACGGCGATGCGCATAGCCCAAAACATGATTGCTTGGGACAATTCATCTAGGTAGGATATATATACAAGTTATATCCTATCCTTCTTGAGTGCTTAGCCAAGCTTAGTTGGGCAAATTTGACATTCATCTTGATTTAACAAGAATCAAATTGCGTGTCGCCATAAGTATTAGAATCAAAACACGAGACGCCTCTTTGGATCACCTGGACGCCTCTTTCTCGATAGTTAGGATTTCGGTGTGTATCTCGTGTGTAGTCGTCGCCACAAACGAGCACAATCATCCCCGTTATATATGTGTGGCGCATGGCAACCACGACCGAAACCAAATGGTTGGTTTTGGTGGACCGATTAGAGCACGCACATAGGGTTAACCAAAATGGCAAATCTTGTTGCCTCGTATTTTTTTAGGTTAAACTCCCATCTCATCTCGGTTTGTTGCAACGAGAGATCAATTCCAACAACCAAAAGGATCAGCAGGAGTCTATCCTCCATTTCATTTCGGAGACCAGTATTCAACAGGACCCGATAAAACCCAGACCAATCGATCAAAGGCGAGGGCATAAATATGCAGTACCCAGGTGCACCCCAGGTACGGGCGGAGGAGCCACTGGGCATGCAAGTTGGAAGCTTGACAACCTCCATTATTTTCCCTCGATCGAGCTACGACAAATGCATTACAGTTTAATTACTTCTCAGTGCAGGGTAGGTACGTACGTACAGACCAGCGATCACTGCACTTCGCCCCACGATCTCTCTTACTGTCATTAACTCGTACCATGGACATGGATGCATTAAGGTTTGCCCTGCCCGTGCACACATGGGCGTAAATACACGTAAATGAGATCATCAATGGCTGCCTTCGACCATCAAGCGTCTGCTGCACTCGGACGTCCGCACGGCCTGCTCGCCGACGCGGCCACGACGAGCTGCGCGCCGCCGGCCACTGCCTCGCGTATGCCTCCGCCGGCGCACAGCAAGCTAGACAGTCTGCAGTGCAGCACATGGTGATTGATCAAGCAGGTCCAGTCCAATTCAGATCCAGAGAAGATTTAGATTGCCTGCAACGTATGCATTGCAAATCAGTGCGATGCAGGCAGTACATGGTTAGTTACTCAGAAGGTTTAATTCGTGGGCAGGAGCTCGACCGATCGTCAACATGATATGATGATCTGGGATGCTGCTGCTGCTGCAGGAGTTTTTATGATGATCGTCAACATGGATATGATTACTCAGAAGGTTTTAATTCGTGGGCAGGAGCTCGATCGTCAGCATGGAGATGATGATCTGGGAAGCTGCTGCTGCAGGAGTTTTTCAGATCTTTGAACGTTCTTTGTTTTCTACCCGGTGAATCCATCTGCTCGTTTGGGAGCTGGCCGGGCGAGTGAATGGCATGCAGAGGTGTAGAAGGAGATTCAGGTTGGACACATGGGGTGTGGTACACACAAGGTGTACGTGTGGGTGCGTGTACCGATCGATCCAAGGCGAGATGCGGTGAGTACACAGGCACTAGGGTATTTTTTTGGTAAAAAATGGCCATTGGCTAGAACTAATAACACATCAGCCGTACCCCAAAACTATTTTCATATTTAGCCTCTAAGCTCGGCATCGACATAGTGCTGCGCAGCGCCAAGCAAATTTGGCACTAGATCTGTCCAAGGGTTCGGCGCCACTGTCTTGGGCGCTGACCCTGGTTCGGTGCCGCATTCGCCTAGCGCCGAGCAGCAGAACGTTGGCCTCAAACCCTCCGACGCTGAGCTCTGAGGCCATATATAAAAATAGCTTTACGAGACGGCCAGATGCTTATTAGTTCAGGCCAGGGTCATTTTTAGCAAAAAAAATACGACACTAGGCAGAGAGAGCTCTAATGCCCGGTGGATCCGAGTGAAGGCACACGTACCCGTGCGTGAACATGGCCAGACTTTGGACTCCAAGGACAGCATCAGTGGCACAAGTGTACATATGTATGTGTCGACGAGATAGTATTGAATGGATTAATGAACAAGTTGAGTCGTGCTAGCTGTTGGATTAATGAACAAGTTGAGTTGTAGCTTTTACGCAAAGTTATGGTTCAGAAAGAAGTAATTAGCCTCAAGTCTAATGCAGGCACAGCAAAATGGCCTGCGATACAGTGGGGCGCAGCGCAGCACATGATTAATTAATGGGGAACTTAACTCAGACCGTCAGCGTGGACATGATCGAGGACCGCGGCTGCAGGAGTTTATAAGGCCTTTGAATGTTCTTGTCCTTTGTACTAACAAGGATAAGAAGAAACTGAATGTTGTTGTTTTTCCTAGGTGATTTGATCGACCGTTTATGTGCATGCGGAGGGAGTATACAACATCGATGACACATGGGTTACAATGCAATGCAGATAGAGCTTTGATTTCCGATGGCTCCAATTGAAGGGAGAACACGGCCAGATTATTAGTACTAGTACTAACTCGAGGGGATCAAGGGCTATGAATCCACTAGTACAATTTTACTGAATGAGTCGCTCCACGCTAGTGCATACGTCTTGATCCAACCAACCAACCAACCAACCAACCATCGGCACCTCCCCCGCTCTATTGGTGCTCGCCGGAGGCGATCGCGCGCCTCCGGGAGTGGGCCGTGGTGACGACGAGCTGCAGCTGCGCGCCGTCCAGCCGCTCCAGGTGTGGCAGCAGCGCCGGACCCAGCTTCACGTACGCCTCCACCACGCACAGCAAGATAGCCTGCAACAACATAGCACGCGACGCAGCACCAGCACGTGGTTAAATTAATTTAGTAAGCAGGTTTATTCAAGGAAGAACGTGCCGTTGCTGCAGCTGCTGCAGGAGCTTTTTAAGGTCTTTGAATGTTCTTGTTTTTTCCGTTAGAAGAAGGAAATCAATGTCACTGTCTTTTACTGCGTGAATTCATCTGTTTGTTTGATCATTTCGTGTGCTCGCTGCTGAGGAGCCACAAGCCGGCCATAGAAGATGCAGGGTTCATGTAGAGACACATGGGATGCAGCGGCAGTACAGACAAGGTGTGCGTGTGTGTGCCGATGCAGGCCGAGGTGCAGAGCTTTGATGTCCACTGGATCCAGATGAACATGGCCATATCATTGTTATCTCAAGGGGAGCAACACAAGTGTATGAATGTCTTTTAAGAAGAGGTTGAATGTTGTTTTTTCGTTTGGTGATTCCATTGGTTTGACCACTTGTGTGCTGAGTGGCAAGCATGCAGCAGAGGTATAGAAGAAGATGCAGGGCCAGGGTTCAGGATAGACACATGGTTTTGCACTACAGAGAGAGAGCTCTGATTTTCTGGTGGATCCGAATAAAAGGTACCTCATGGAAATGACCAGATTATTAGCTCCAGAGGACAGCCCAAGTGCATGTATCTATGAAGTACTACCAATGAATTCCTCAACAAGTTGAGTTGTGGCCTGATGAATTTGCCATGATCAGCTCAGGTTCAGAACAAATTCTCAGGTTTCCTACTTGATTCTAGCACACTATCTAGATGTTGTGTGGTTCATGCATGCATGAAAGGCCTGCACAAGTGGACATCTTAAAAATTTAAGCTCGTAGCTGGTTCCATGAACTTTTTGCCTTCAGGATTCAGAAATTCCAGGGAGATGAAAGAGAAAAAAGAGTGGTGTTTCCCCACAAAATAGAAGATGGTCTTGAATACAATCTAGAAAGATAAGTGGGAATGAATGAACCTTGCGAACATATAGGCTGTGGTTTTCGAAGGCGTCCAACAGCGCAGGAAGAAATGCTGACAGATGAGTAGATGACTCATGAGGTCGTTCCGTGACAGTCGTATCACAAGCTGCAAAACCAAACATGGGAAAGATAACAGTAAGGAAATGAACTGTATGACTCACCTAACTAAACCAAGGTCAAAGAAACGTAATGAGCCATTACTATGTAGCTAATGCACAATAATATAATCTGATGGAATAAAACGGGACAGCTATTGATACTAATGCTTGTCGTGTACATCATAGTATGCAGGGGACGGAGATGTATTCTTCCATCATATTTTTTCTTTTCTTTTTTGATGCTATTTGCATACATCAACTCTGAAACTTGGCGGGATTTACCTTGCACAAACTATCAATGCTGACAATAAGAATTTTCTCATCATTCGAGAACAACTGAGAAGCAATTGCCTGCGTATTTAAATGAGGAAACATTACTCTAGATACCAACAACTGTGAAAAGGAAAAAGTAAAAGTTACATCAGCAGCTTTTCCAAGGCATCTATCATTTAAATCCTAGGAGTATCCATAAAAAAACAAAAACATACGAAATAATCTCACCTGAAGGCATCTCAATGGATCAAACTGAGTAACGACGGTTGTCAGACAGATATGGGCCAGATTTACAACCTGCAATGACAATGACCTAAAGTCTTGAGAAGGTAACTTTCTGGTTGCGGGTGTCAACCAATGCAACCCAGAAAAGAACGCTACCAGTGTATTAGTACCTTCAAGGCATCATCTTTGGTTGCATGCAGCAATTTAACCACAAGTCTCGATACGGTTATCCAGTGCCTTTTCCTGGAATACCTGGCCATAGCATAGCCACATAGGTCATTTTCATGGAAGGTGACATTAAATAATGGTACGTTAAGGACACAAGAAAGGCTTATGTTCCTACACACACAAAAAACGCTTACTTGCTTTTCGAGAATTTCAACCAAGAGAGAGCGCATCGTCTCGGGTGGATTCATCTGGATCATCAAGCATCTCAAGAAGAGAAGAGGACATCTGATGTAAATTCTGAAAGAAGGACAAATATAAGGTGGCATCACTATCAATCAACGTAAACGAAGGAGTATAACACCCCTTTAAGATAAGCCCAACCTTGATTGACACCGGACGACCATTCATCTCAGGAAGGCTTGCCGCGTCCTGTTTTCAGAAAAAAAAAGGGGATATCTGTAATCTAGCTTACTACCTACGAGAGTCCTCAGAAGACGCTACAAGTACCCTCTCACTATGGTCAAAACGAGAACAAGGCAACACAAGCTAAAATGTAATGATCTAACATAGTAACAAGCAGATCAGTCAAATAGGTAGAAACCTGATGATAAGTCTGGGGAAAGCTTCGACTCTCAACTGCGTTCTCTGATAGCACCCTATAATCAGATCTCCCAGTGCTTAGCCTTATAGTACTAGACCTTTTGTCAATCATTTCAGCTCTGAGACCATAAGGTTCAGGTTCAGTCTTCTCGGCACGGTGGCGACCATGGACACCCTCGACGACCGTCATGTAGCACGACCATCGCGAGGGCACACACAGCCACCTTGTCTACCCATACAAACTGCACACACACCACGGTTTGACTTAAGTAAAATCTCATGTGCACTATATCATGACAAGGATCTCTCATGTTTCGGGCTAATTAAATATGTAGCATATGGTGCATTTTGTTGTTTATGGTGTAGCAAACTACTCCGCCCTTTTCCTCGTTATATAACAGGCACCCGATCGATGCACCCCGACATGGCATCATTTTCGGCCAATACTAATACCTCTTTCACCCCAACATGGCATTGTTTTCTGCCAACACTAATATATACCTCTTTCTTTATGGTTGTATGTAATGTTCATATTTTTTTTTTTGAGCTCAAAGTGGTTGTATCCACCGCTCGAATAGATAGAAGAGAATGACCCAGTTTATAAGGAAAACCGGGTCCACAAACCATACAAACTATACAAAACCCTATTTATGAGGAAAACAGGGCAAAAACCGCACAAGCGAGTCGACCCGCCGCCCACACGACGCAAGCCGAACAAACACCACAAACACACACCACCCGTTTCGGGGCCGCCGCCCTGACGTAGCAATAAGGACGAAACTTCGCATTGCCCGAAGTCGAACTAGTCAGGGTAGACGAACCTGCTGTCCGCACAGCATCAGGACGCCACCCAATCCCACCTGTTCCGGGGCCGCCGCCCCGACATAGCAACCAGGACGAAGCTTCGCATTGCCCGAAGTCGAACCAGTCGGGTCGCCTAACCTGCTGTCCGCACAACATCAGGACGCCAGCCAACTCGCACTTGGCCACGGCCCTGCCTCATAGGACCATCGCCGCGTGGGAGTCCGAGGCCGCCGCCTCGACGTACCGCCACCGTCCGGGACCGCCGCCCCGGGATCCACCTTCCACAGCCACAGAAACCAACCGCCAGCTGCCAAGAAACAACCGCACCGCGGGCCGATAACTCCAAGACAACGCCTCCAACAAGGTAGTGCACTAGTAGGAGAATGCCATTCTGTGGCGCACCAAAAATGTTTCTGTGGCGCACCGGCGCACCAAAAAAATGTTTCTGTGGCGCATGGTCGGTGCGCCACAGAATTCTCGCCACAAAAATATTATTTTTGTGGCGCACGGAACCATGCGCCACAGAAAGTAGACAATTCTGTGGCGCACCTCCAGAAATGCACCACAGAAATATTTCTGTGGCGCACGGCCTAACGTGCGCCACAGAACAGAGTGCGCCACTAAATTATTTTCCATGCGCCACAGAAATAATTTCGATTATTTGCTGTATTTGACAATAATACAGGTATATTACAGAATTTATATAGAAAATAATAGAAACAGTAATATATTTTGACACAGTATTAAAACAGACAGATAAATATGTACATCACCACTTAGAGCCCGAGATACATACATATATAGTGACAATTAAGTGCCAAATTATTACAAAAGTCTTAACTGGTACAAAAATTCACACAAGTCTTAGTACAAATGAAGTTTTCACCACCTAAACTAGGATCAAACAGAGTACACGTCCACGTCCTGCTGATCAAGGAGTCTTCTTCTTGAGCGGTGCCGGAAACGGTTTGTAGCCGTCTTTCGTCGTCCACGTCCTGCTATCATTCTGCAGAGCTAGGCATTCTTCGATATCCCTCTGACACAACCCTGGAGATGGATACAACCATGTATTAGTGTTCATATTTGTAACCATGTCAATATTTGTGCAGTGTCAATATAGGTATATATATATTGTTTAATAATATAAATAGATTGAGTATGACAAGTCTATAGTAAAGAAAATAAAGAAGCACTTGTTGCGAGTATGCATGATTTATCCTACCATTGGCTTTGTTGAAGGCCCCCCTGATGTCACAACATCGTTGTAGATGATTTGCGACAACTCCATCTGGATGAGATGGAAGTCTTCTCTAAGCTTATCATCGGTGATTTCCCCCGCAATTTTGGTCCATTCTCGGAGACTAGATGGCAACTTTGTTTTCAGTGCATCCCGGACAAACCCTTCATTTGATGGAGGACGCAGAAGGCATCCTTCACGCTGCCATGATTCTGCTTCATGCAAGCGAACTGGGTCCCATGCCTGAACCGGTGTTTGTTGTCATTCGTGAGACATTCCCCCTTCGTCTGTCCTTTTTCGAAGTGGCCTCCCTTTTGGGCGTAGCCCTCGAGAGCCTCATCGAGAACACCCTTTATTTTGGTGTAGTCTTTCTTCTTGCTCGAACTCCCCGAGTCAAAATAAGTGGCAATGGACCACCTCGGGCTTAGGACGATGAGTATGCAGTACTTGTCCCTGGTCGGAAGAAATGCAGTGGAAAGGATCAACAACGGAAGAAATCTATAAGAAAGCATAAGATACGACGGCGGCGAGCGGATGTGTACTTACTCGGGAAAGAAAGGCAGAAGAAGGTTGTTCTTCCTCTTGGTGTTCAGCATGAACCTCTGGAGGTACTCCGTGGCCATGGTCCGTGTCCTCGATCCTTCCACCAGCTGGCTGTCACACATATAGTAGGGATCCACTAACGTGACGTACGGGGTATCATCTCTCTTGATCTTCCTCGCCATATTGAGCGCGTATAGGCGGACCAAGTTATAGTCCAGCCGTCTAGAGTGAAACAGGTTGAAGATGTCCTCGAACGCTATGAAAAGCAGATCGGCGGGGCTTCATGGACGAAGTCCGAGTCCTTTGGCACCTAGGCCGTGAACACCGGGTAATTTGGATTCTCGTCTTTAAGAAGGATGCCCTCTAGCCTCAAGATAGCTTGATGCAAAGAGAGCATGGATCCTTCTGCGAGGCAGAGCAGCTCCGGAGGCAGTATCGGTTTAACAGCTTCATGAACTCGGGTCGAGCCATCCGCACGGGGTGATATCATGTCTTCATGACCCCGGATAACCTTAGGAGCTGGCTGGCTCGCAGAGGCGCCTTGCCTACTGATGCATGTAAAATGCATACAAGAACTTTGCATTATTTTACTTATATTCCAGTCATATTTGCATCATATAAGGGTTATATCACTGTTTTATAATGATTTTGGGAATATTTGACATGTTTCCTATTTTTTATGGAATTAACCCTGCGCAGGCAGAAAACCCTATTTCTTTCCTTTAATGTTTCAGGGACCCAAACGACGTCCAAATCACCTGCAAATTTACGAGCGTCAATATTTGGAAGGAAAAAGACTTGGGGGCGAAGTAAGCGAACAAGCGGAGCTCCGAGGGCCAAAAGAGGTGGGCCCACGCGGCCCCTGTACCTGGCCGCGTGGGACCCCTCCAATTGGGCCTGGATGCTCCGTTGCCGTCGATCTTTCGTCCACCGACTCCGTTTTGACCTAAAAACGCCTATAAAAATAGTCCCCCGACGTTCTCTGGAAGGAGCGCCGCAGAAACACAGAAACACCAAAACAGAGACCTGGCGTTGCAGATTGGAGGGGGAAAACTCCGGCGGGGCGCTGCCGGCGTGGTATCCATCTTCTCCAACGACTTCTCCACCGTCTCCATGATGAAGAGGGAGTAGTCCACCTCTGGACTATGGGTTTGTGGAAGTAACTTATGTATCTCTCTCTCTTGAGCTTCACTAATTAGTACCGTATGAGCTGCTGAACATGATTACGGTCATCTATGTAATACCTTTGTGGTGGATCTTTTTATGAGTTAATATATGTTTGAGATTGCAATGGTTTTGTTTCAGTTATGAAAGTAGATGCATATTATGTACCGGTTCTTATTTACTTGTCATGATCAAGCATGTTTATGAGAGCGTGTGAGGGGGAACGTGTGCATTAGTTGGAGTAACGGGGGGTGGCTAGTGCAGTGAACGTGAGAGAAAGTTCTGCGATCCACTTGGGTGTTTTACCGTACTTTGTTGCCTCACTAGGGATAAAAAGAAATACCATGCTACCGGAGATGTGGGTGTGACCATTGCCACTTCCTCCATGACTAGATCTAGCATGTTTTTATTTTAACTTCATATCATGATACTTATTGCTATACTCTGAGTTATCTTAATTACTGAGGTGTTATGATTTAGTTCGCATCTTGGTGGAGTATAAGAGAGACTAATAATCAAAAGGTCTCTATGTTAGGACGTAATGCCCATATAATTATAACTTGTCATTAAACTGTTGTGTTGCAATCTCATATGTCAACTCTAGTGTTCCATTGTCTACCACATTATTAAAGAGAGAGTGCATTTGTGAAACCATGAACCCCGGTCCATTTTTAATCATAAGAAACACCTTTCCAACCACTTTTACCACTTTTCCATTTTCTGCCATTTAAAAATCCGAAAATACAAAACACTTTTACATCTTGCATTCATCATATAAAACCCAAAAATATCATTTATCATTGCTACCACCATCCTTGCATATTTATTTACCACCATTGCATATTTATTTCTTGTTTGCATTGCATATTATCTTGATATCATTCTCACACCTTGTGCTTGACAACCACTAGGTGAGGTTGAGGACCAAAACATTTATTTGTTTTGTAGGTAACCAAAAGAAAGATAGGAAAGATAAATCTTCATTACTGATTCCCCGAGAGTTCGATATAAAACCTCAAGTCACCCTCGTGGGGAAAACACGTCTTTCACTTACTACACACTCTGCACTTGGAGTCTCAACCTAACCCATATTCTTTTAACGCAGGTAACTACGTGAAGGGCCATCAAGAGTGCTTTCTGGCGCCGTAGCAGGGGAAGATACGAAGCTTCATGCAGAATATTTTTCCCGTCAACTACACGCCATCAAGACTGTTTTCTGGCGCCGTTGCCGGGGAATCATTGCTGAAAGGTTTATCCAAGGGTCCCCTGCACTAGTTCTGTTTTCTGGCGCCGGGTTTATCCAAGGATATCTCACCAAGTCAACTTCATCACCAACTTGTGCTAACACCTAAGCTTGGGGAGGTTGCACCTACGTGAGCATCATCTTATCCATCTTTACCTTCAAAGCAATTTATTTTGTTTTGTCATTGTCTTGCATATCATATTTCGGTTTGCATATTTTATTTTCAGTTTTCATCTAAAAACATAAAATCCATAAAAAATAAGTGTTGTTTTTAATATGTGTTTTAAGCTATTGGGAAGAAGTTTGGTAAGGAAACTTGAAAGCTGAATTTTATTATCTCATTGTTACTATGGCATTTATGAATCGTGCCTCGCTGCATCTTGCTTTATATGGAAGTGCTTATGCTATTGCTCCTAAAGTGGTTGAAACTACTATGTCTGAGGTACCTAAAGTGGGATTTAAAATCCCCGTTGGTCATGTTAAAAGTGTTATGAAAAATCCATTTACAGGGGATGGAACTAAGTCTGCACGTGAACACGTGGAGACAATTGAAGACATATGTGGTTTATTTAGGCTTTCTGGTATTTCTGATGATCAGGTGAAAAGGAAGCTATTATATTTGTCTTTATCTGGTAATGCTCGTATTTGGTTCAGGTCTTTGGATGAAGAAGTCACTATTGAATGGAGTATTTTGAGTGAGGTTTTCTTTCTTAAGTATTTTACTCCTAAAGAAGTTTATGATAACCCATGCTATTATGATGAAACTAATAATGCTCCTTTACTTTTTAATAATGCTACTAGTGAAGTTATGGATAATAATGAGGAGTGTTGCTTAAATATGCTATATGATAATGCTTTAGATGATGGTCCTATGCTTATTGATAATCCTCCATGTTTAGTTGTTACTAATTTATGCGAGGATAAAAATGATATACTTGCTGTTTGTGATGGTACTCTTACTCATGAGAGTCCTACTTTGTTCTTGAACTCTCCTACTTACACCATAGAGGAGAAATTTGCTTATGTTGAGAAATACTTATGTGATTTGCAACTATCTTTAGTTCCAAATCTTTGTTGCAATCATGATAGTAAACTTGATATTGATCTTATTAACTATTTTGAAAGAGGGAAGCATGCTAATGAATTCCATAATAAATTTAATAATCCTCTTTATGTGCCTAAATTATCTAAGTTGAATGATTCTTGTGGTTATATGGTTGAATTTATTTCTACTACTTACAACTATTATGAAAGAGGAGGTAATAGGAACCCTCTTTATGATACTAATAATTATATGCTGCAAGTAAATATTGTTAATATGCATTGGGAAACTTCTATTTATGGTGATTCATTCATATACAAAATGCCAATGCATAGAAAGAAAGTTAAACTTCGTTGTTATTACTTTTGTGTTTTGTTTTTTTCTCAACTAGGGTTCAACTTGACTATTTTTTGATTGGTTTGAGAACACCATGGGATCCTGGTATTATGCAGGAACACTTTCCAAAGAAAAGGGACACACCAAAGTTCAAGCTCCCTCATGAGCTTCGTCCACAATAAACATCAAGTAAGAAGCCTAGCTATATGGCTATAAAGAAAGCGCTTTACGAGAGTCAACCCGGTTGTTTTTATTTATGATTTTCTTTGTGTCCTCTTGCTGTAACAAGAGATTTAGTGTTTAGTTTAGTTTTTGGAATTTTTAATAAAGTACCAAGTTTTACTCATTTTGGTATGAAAAAGTTGCTTATAGCGTTCGGAGATATTATTCCTACACGAATCTGTGCACGGTATGATTTTTAATTCTTATTATGTAACTCTGAATGAGCTCATATTTAAACTGTAGTAGCAAATTTTCACCCTCTGTATGCATGAATTTGTTCGGAATTTTCCGACAAAGTTAAGTGGGGTAGAAAAATACATTTTGCTGCTGCTGTTTTTTGGACAGATTCTGTCCCATTTTGTTTGATGCATGCTTAGAACTTTTAACATGAATCTTTTTGATCCAATTGAGTTTATGAGTAGGCATACAACATTATACACTTTCTGGACATTCATATGTATTTTTGTCTAAGGATTATATGCAGCAAGAAATCTATTTGTTTATCACTACTAATGTGCCCCACAGAAAAAGAAATGGGAGAAACGGTGTTTTGAATTTTTTTCACAGGGATTAGAGGAGATGCACCAAGAGCTATCCAAGGATGGTGAAGAACATAAGCTTGGGGATGTGAAGACAACCCGACTGGACCTACACACTCTCGGTTTGCACACTGATACGTGCATTTTATATCATCATCTATACCACTTATACCACCATATTAGGATGTTATTTGCATTTATATCATTGTTTTTACATGTTTTAGATGATTTAGGGGACTTTCCTACAAAGTCCCTATTTTTAGTATTTAATTTCTGGGAGGCAGAAAACCTCCTTTTTCTGTTTTTATTGTTTCAGGAGCTACGAAGGCCCAATTAATAAAAGGAAAATTGCACAGCTGGTTTTTCATCGGGAGAAAGCAGTGGGAAGAAGATCGAAGGGAGGAGAGCCACGAGGCCCAAAAGAGGGGGCCCACGCGGCCAGATTCTTTGGCCGCGTGGGGCCCACCATCTGGAGCCTCGGGCACTTCCTCGCCTGGGGCTTTTTAACGAGGTCTCCGTCTCGCCCGAAAAGTAACGCCCTAATTTTTACGAGACTATCCGAGGTCGCGGCGGCGGCGAAACTCCTGATTCCCTCCGAGGGGGATCAGATCCTGCTGCTCCGGAGCTCCGGAGAAGGGGGAAATCATCGTCATCGTCATCACCTCTCCTCCTTGGCGTGGGAGGAGGCCTCTACATCATCACCATCACCAAGACCAGCACCATCTCCATCATCATCTCCGTGATCCACTCCGTCCCCCTCGTAGTTTGAGAGTTGCTATACCCTAGATACTTGTCTTGTGCTACTATTCATGTTTGTGATTGAGTACTTGTCATTATTTGGTGGTGAAGTTATATTTTCAGATTGTGTTGTACCACTTATGCCACTGAATATCACCATGTTTGCACGTTGTGAGTAGTTCCCGTATGTTCCTGAGGGCATAGGATGAATTGGCAATGATTTATATATGACATGTGTTGGTATTTTGTCTAGTGTTTATCTTTTTGTGTGATTCTATGATGGTGTTGTGCGAACGTCGACTGCACAACACTTCACCTATATGGGCTCATAGGAGAACACCGTAGTGTAATGGCGTGAGGGAGACTTGGGAGGACACGAAAGCCTGAGACCGAATCATTAAGTTACTTTACGGGGTATTAGTATCGGGGACCTAGAGCGTAATGCTATGGTGGGATTTTATATCTTAATAATTCTTGTGCTGTCATTTAATTGGCCACATGATCCATCATAAGGGGTTTAGTCTATTTATTTAGCTGTACCTAATAATAGCTCCGTCCGAAGAAGATTAAAACTAGACAAGATATTCAACGTGTTGTTTAATAAATCTATATGCCTAGCAATATCCATGCCGCCCTCGGGAACGTTTTCCACATATAAGTTACACATCACTTGAGCTTGTCCTCTTACACATAGAGGATTGGGCTTTCTCTCTCTTTGAGAGCTTTTACTTGTTACCATTTACCTGCTGCATTGTTACTGTCTTGCAATTATACAATCGAAAATACCAAAAACACTTGCATCTTTTATTGTCTATTTATCATTTCTAATAACCAATACCTTCAGCTCCTCGTGGGTTCGACAACCTTTTCTATTCGAAAGGTACTACAATTGATCTCCTGCACTTGGGAGTCATCAAGATACTTTTCTGGCGCCGTTGCCGGGGAGCGTAGCGCTATTGGTAAGAAGTTTGGTAAGGAAACTTGAAAGGTGAATTTTATTTACTGTTTTATCTCATTGCTACTATGGCATTTATGAATCGTGCCTCGCTGCATCTTGCTCTATATGAAAGTGCTTATGCTCCTAAAACTGTTGAAACTACTGTGCCTGAGATACCTAAAGTGGGATATAAAATTCCCGTTGGTCATGTTAAAAGAGTTATGAAAAATCCATTTACAGGGATGGAACTAAATCTGCACGTGAACACATGGAAACAATTGAGGCTATATGTGGTTTATTTAGACTTCCTGGTATTTCTGAAGATCAGGTAAAAAGGAAGCTGTTATATCTGTCTTTATCTGGTAATGCTCGTATTTGGTTCAGGTCTTTAGATGAAGAAGTCACTATGGACTGGAGTATTTTGAGGAAGGTTTTCTTTCTTAAGTATTTTACTCCTAGAGAAGCTTATGAGAACCGCTGCTATATATTTAATTTCTGGCCACATCTGGGAGAAAGTATTACTCAAGCTTGGGGGAGGTTAAAGGAACTCCTCCGCAAGAATCCTTGTCATGATCTTACAAGGAAAATTATTCTGATAAACTTTTATGTGAGGCTACCAAGGCAACAAAAGGAATTTCTGGATAATTCATCTAGTGGAAGCTTTACAAATAATACTGAAGAAGAAGCATGGAATTTATTGGAGACTATTTCTGAGAATACTGGTCATTGGGATCTTGATAAAGGTAATGAGCCCTATCTGGACTATGAGTATTCATGTGTAGAGAATTTCTCTACTTCTACCTTGTTTAAAAATCTGAGTGATACTTTTAATCTTGATCCTTATGTTATAATTGAGGTAGCTAAATCTTTTGCTAATCATATTGGTATTCCTAAAACTGGGTTTGAAGCTTATGTTGAACCTGTTAAACAATCTATTGTTGTACCCAAAGTTATTAAACAGGTAGAACCAGTGTCATCCTTGACAATTGAGGAGTATGTTGAGGCACCACCATATCCAAACCAAGTCAAGGAAAATTTACTTATTGCTGTTTCTAACAAGAGTAAAAGAAGAAGATCTCAGCCTTATGAACAGATGGAAGTCAACAGTCAAATCTCTATTATCAAACAATTAAATGAAGAAGATCCTGTTGATGTTTATCTATGTGAAGATGCTACTAAAGTTGTTAAAGGCAATTCGGCCAAGGTTGGTAAGCCTGTTATATCATGCACTATTGGGACTTCTAGTTATCATGGCTTATGTGATATTGGAGCAAGCATTAGTGTCATTCCATATTCTCTGTATCTTGAAATCAAGCCTGATATTGATCCTATCATATGGAAGAGACAGGTATGACAATTCAACTTGCTAATAAAGATTATATTAATCCACTTGGAATTGTTAGAGATGTTGAAGTATTGGTAGGTAAAATTAAATATCCTGCTGATTTTATTGTGCTTGGTTGCCCTCAAGATTCATTTTGTCCTATCATTTTTGGTAGACCTTTCTTACATACTGTTGGTGCTGAAATTGATTTGCTTAAAGAGAAAGTGTTTATTAATTGTGCTGGAGAAAAACTTGCATTCAACTTTTCTAAATTTTCTGATAAGCATTCAAAGAAAGAGCCATTTTCTGAAGATGTAATTGAAACTCTTGCTCATGTAGCTGTAGCTTCAACAGACGTGGTGGAAAGATACATGCTTAATCAAGATGAACCATTTAATGAAGAAGAAAAAGATGCTTTAGAACAAATACTTTCACAACAGCCACCACAATTACAATTGCATATCCCACCTGATAATTTAGGAGTGCTACCACCACCTAAAGGGGATCCTAGCTTTGAATTAAAACCTTTGCCTACAAATCTGAAATATGCATATTTGGATGAGAAGAGCATATATCCTGTCATTATTAGTGCTAACCTTTCAGCTGAAGAAGAAGAGAAATTACTTGATGTGCTTAAAGCTCACCGACCAGCCATTGGATACTCTCTTGATGATCTTAAAGGTATAAGCCCAGCTCTATGTATGCATAAAATTAATTTGGAAGAGGATGCAAAACCTGTTGTTGATTATCAACGCCGTCTCCATCCAAAAATGAAGGAAGTGGTAAGGAAAGAGGTAATAAGACTTATTGAAGCTGGTATCATTTATCCCATAGCTGATAGTAAGTGGGTTAGTCCAGTTCATTGTGTTCCTAAAAAGGGTGGAATGACTGTTGTTCCAAATGATGAGGATGAACTTGTAGCTCAACGCACTGTTGTTGGTTATAGAATGTGTATTGATTTCAGGAAGTTAAACAAAGCAACTCGTAAAGATCATTACCCATTGCCATTTATTGA
The DNA here is from genome assembly GCA_947311845.1 of Poa pratensis. Taxonomy (NCBI): domain Eukaryota; kingdom Viridiplantae; phylum Streptophyta; class Magnoliopsida; order Poales; family Poaceae; genus Poa; species Poa pratensis. Next base: position 4,774,594 of record CAMZMU010000126.1, read on the forward strand.
TCAAATGTTAGAAAGGTTATCTAAACACTCTCACTTTTGCTATTTAGATGGTTATTCAGGTTTCTCCCAAATTCCTGTTCATAAAGATGATCAAGAGAAAACCACTTTTACATGTCCATTTGGTACATTTGCTTATAGGAGAATGCCATTCGGTTTGTGCAATGCTCCTGCTACTTTTCAAAGATGCATGAATGCTATATTTGCTGATTATATTGAAAAGATAATGGAAGTCTTTATGGATGATTTTTCTGTGTATGGTACTTCCTTCGATAATTGCTTGTTCAACCTTAACAAAGTTTTGCAGCGTTGTGAAGACCAACACTTAGTTTTAATGGGAGAAGTGTCACTTCATGGTTACTGAAGGTATTGTTCTTGGGCATAAGATTTCTGGAAAGGAATAGAAGTTGACCCAGCAAAGATAGAAGCTATTGAAAAGCTCCATTCCCAAGGGATCTCAAAGGTATAAGAAGTTTTCTTGGGCATGCAGGTTTTTACCGTAGGTTTATTAAAGATTTCTCCAAAATATCAAAACCTCTAACCAATCTTTTGCAAAAGGATGTTCCTTTCTCTTTTAATGATGATTGTATTGAGTCCTTTAATATTTTGAAGAATGCTTTAATAAGTGCCCTATTATTCAACCTCCTGATTGGAATTGCCTTTTGAAATTATGTGTGATGCTAGTGATTATGCAGTTGGGGCTGTTTTGGGCCAACGTGTTGATAAGAAACTGAATGTCATTTATTATGCTAGTAGAACACTTGATGCTGCTCAAAGGAATTATGCCACAACTGAAAAAGAATTTTTAGCAGTGCTATTTGCTTGTGACAAGTTTAGACCTTATATTACTGATTCGAAAGTCACATTGCATACTGATCATTCTGCCATTAAATACTTAATGCATAAGAAAGATGCTAAGCCTAGATTAATAAGATGGGTACTTCTATTGCAAGAATTTGATTTACACATTGTTGATAGGAAAGGGGAAGATAATCAAGTAGCTGATCATCTTTCTAGAATGGAAAATATACCTGATGATCCTATTCCTATTAATGATAGCTTTGTTAATGAACAACTTGCAATTGTTAATGTTTCTAGTGCTAAAGTTGCATCTCCATGGTTTGCCAATTATGCAAATTTTATTGTTGGTAAAGTTTTACCTCCACACTTCACTACTCAACAAAGAAAGAAATTCTTTTATGATCTTAGACATTATTTTGGGATGATCCTTTCTTTATAAGAAGTGTGGATGGTATTATTAGACGTTGTGTACCTGAGTATGAACAACAGGCTATTATAAGAGATTGTCATGACAGTCCCTATGGAGGACATCATGCAGGAGATCGTACAGGTGCAAAGGTATTACAGTCTGGTTTTTATTGGCCTACTTTATTTAAGGATTGTGCTGAATATGTTAAATCTTGTGATAAATGTCAAAGAGTAGGAAATATTGGTAGGAGAAATGAAATGCCTATGAACTATTCCTTACCACTTGAACCATTTGATGTGTGGGGTTTTGACTTTATGGGACCTTTCCCCGAATCAAAGACAAAGCATACTCATATTTTGGTTGCAGTGGATTATGTTACAAAGTGGGTGGAAGCAATTCCAACCAAAAGTGCAGATCATGCCACGGCAATGAAGATGCTTCAGGACATCATTTTCCCCAGGTTTGGTGTTCCTAGGTTTTTAATTACTGATGGTGGTTCTCATTTCTTACATGGTATTCTTAGGAAAACTTTGGCAAAATATGATGTTAACCATAGAATTGCATCACCTTATCATCCCCAAACTAGTGGACAAGTTGAATTAAGTAATAGGGAAATTAAACTCATTTTGGAAAAGACAGTGAATAAGTCTAGGTCTGATTGGCCACTTAAAATTAACGATGCATTATGGGCTTATAGAACTGCTTTTAAAAATCCTATGGGAATGTCTCCTTATAAAATGGTTTATGGAAAAGCTTGTCATTTACCTGTTGAATTAGAACATAAAGCTAGATGGGCTATTAAACAATTGAACTTTGATTTTAAAACTGCTGGAGAGAAGAGAATTCTTGATTTAAACCTACTAGATGAATGGAGAAATGAAGCTTATGAAAGTGCCAGGATGTTTAAAGAAAAAGTTAAGATTTGGCATGACAAGAAAATTAAAAAGAAAGAATTCAAAGTAGGTGATCAAGTGCTATTATACAACTCTCGTTTCAAGTTTTCTGCAGGTAAGTTAGCTTCAAAGTGGCAGGGACCATTAGTGATACAGGAAGTATACCGTTCAGGAGCTATCCGTCTTCATGGTGATATGAAAGGTAAACCTCATGTGGTTAATGGACAACGCCTTAAACATTATATTGCAGGAAAAAGCTTCATTGGAAAGGTGGAGGAATTCATTTTACAGACACCGGAGGAGGTAATTGCAAAGAAGTTTGCAGTTTCAGAAATCCAAAATCAATAAAAGGTAACTTTTACTCTGGAAAGTTTCTCGGAATTGCGTAAATTTTACGGACATCATTTTTTATGGAAATTAACGTGTGGGACAAGAAAATTGGAAGGAACGGAGACCGAGGGAGAAAAGAGGGGGTCCCACGCGGTTAGATGCTTTGGCCGCGTGGGCCCACTCCTTTTGCCCCTCGGAGTCCCGTTCCGTCTCGTTTTCGACTCCGACGCTTCGTCTTGACCTAAAAACCGTCAATATATACCCCTTTTCGTTGATCTAATCTCGCACCGAGCGTTCTCGAGCGATCTTTGCTTTTGCTGTTTCTGTCTGTCAGGTTTTAGCCATGTCTAGCTCCGGATCCGATCATGAGGGGGAGAGCTTCCCCAAGGGAGGTGTTGTGAACCGCTACCTCAACTCCGTGATGGCACCAATGAAGACCTTGTCCTTCAAGGAGGGCGCGATGCTCATAGAGGAGGTGAAGGCTCCCAAGATCATTGGCACGGTGGAGGAGAGGCTGGAGGACCTGGAACAGAAGATCTTCAGGTATAATACTGTTGTTGAACGCAGCCTTGATGCTCATCACTTCATGAACCTGGAGCTGGAGAAGAAGGTTGAAGAGTACAAGGAGAGGCTGGAGGACTTGGAGAAGAGGTATCTACATGTCACATCTGAGTTGGACAAGCATCAAGCTCTACTGTGGGATGTGGAAAATCAAAACTGTGAGTATGAAGAGCGCTTCAAGAAGATTGCAGCAGCTGCTACCCTCAGGTATAATGATCCACCTAACTCCTTCTACAATGGGAGGCCTTTCCCATGGAAGAGGGCTGAATGGGAGGAAGAATATGAGAAAGAAGAGGCTGCAGCAGAGAAAGCACTGGCAGAACGTCAAGCTTGGGGGAGTTCCACCTAGTCTTTATCTTTACTAGTTTATCATATCTATCTAGTCATGGTGTGTTTTGCTTTTATCATTTAGTTATCAATCTCTTTTAGGCTTGTGTGAGCTCATGGAGCATTATCATGTATCCCTATCTTATGGTTTATCAATGAATATTAAAGTATGGTGTCATCCATGATTCTCTTGTTTGGAGATTTATGGGTAACACTCATGCAAATGAGCGTGGTTTATTTTAGAGGTTTCAGTCACATCTTGCCTTGAATTTAATTAACTTGAGTATGTTGGACAATTGTAGAATCTAGCTCAATATAAATAAGAAAAGAGTGAGTCATTATGACTTGAGAATTAATAAGTTTAAGGTTGAGATATAGTCTTGTAGCATAAAAAGTTGGGAATAGTTAATGAAAAGGATATGAAACACTCTTGTTAGAATCTAGTATCTTTTGAGCAAATGAATGATCATGGATGTGTCAATACTTATGCTCTTGTAAAGTGTATGAAAGGAAGGCACCCGAGGATTCGGTTAGCCATGGAAAGTGTGAGATAAAGGTTGTTTGAGCATAAGAACTTGATTGAAACATCCATGACTAAAGTTTGCACTAGTTACTAGTGAAGCAAGGGTGCAAATAATTTTATATCTGTCTTTTCATTTGTCTTCTTTAACTTGTTATCCAATGAGAGTTTATCTTGTCTTTAAACTTCAGTAAAGTATTAAAATTATGATGCTAGCCATAAGAGCAAAAGCATGTTAAAAATAGTGTGATTCAATTGTCCAACATACAATGGTTATTTGCTTTCAAAGTGTAAGGGGTGATTGCTAGAGCTTCTACTTATGCTGCCCTTATGTGTATGAGTTTTAATTCATTAATCTTACATTGCAATTGAATATGATGATGATACAATGCTCGTATTTATTTATCAACCATAAGTCCATTGATGCATGTAATGATCTATGTCCTTACTTACTTGAGGACAAGTAAGGGTTTAAGCTTGGGGGAGTTGATACGTGCATTTTATATCATCATCTATACCACTTATACACCATATTAGGATGTTATTTGCATTATATATCATTGTTTTTACATGTTTTAGATGATTTAGGGACTTTCCTACAAAGTCCCTATTTTTGTATTTAATTTCTGGGAGGCAGAAAACCTCCTTTTTCTGTTTTTATTGTTTCAGGAGCTACGAAGGCCCAATTAATAAAAGGAAAATTGCACAGCTGGTTTTTCATCGGGAGAACACAGTGGGAAGAAGATCGAAGGGAGGAGAGCCACGAGGCCCAAAAGGGGGGCCCACGCGGCCAGATTCTTTGGCCGCGTGGGGCCCACCATCTGGAGCCTCGGGCACTTCCTCGCCTGGGGCTTTTTAACGAGGTCTCCGTCTCGCCCGAAAAGTAACGCCCTAATTTTTACGAGACTATCCGAGGTCGCGGCGGCGGCGAAACTCCTGATTCCCTCCGAGGGGGATCAGATCCTGCTGCTCCGGAGCTCCGGAGAAGGGGGAAATCATCGTCATCGTCATCACCTCTCCTCCTTGGCGTGGGAGGAGGCCTCTACATCATCACCATCACCAAGACCAGCACCATCTCCATCATCATCTCCGTGATCCACTCCGTCCCCCTCGTAGTTTGAGAGTTGCTATACCCTAGATACTTGTCTTGTGCTACTATTCATGTTTGTGATTGAGTACTTGTCATTATTTGGTGGTGAAGTTATATTTTCAGATTGTGTTGTACCACTTATGCCACTGAATATCACCATGTTTGCACGTTGTGAGTAGTTCCCGTATGTTCCTGAGGGCATAGGATGAATTGGCAATGATTTATATATGACATGTGTTGGTATTTTGTCTAGTGTTTATCTTTTTGTGTGATTCTATGATGGTGTTGTGCGAACGTCGACTGCACAACACTTCACCTATATGGGCTCATAGGAGAACACCGTAGTGTAATGGCGTGAGGGAGACTTGGGAGGACACGAAAGCCTGAGACCGAATCATTAAGTTACTTTACGGGGTATTAGTATCGGGGACCTAGAGCGTAATGCTATGGTGGGATTTTATATCTTAATAATTCTTGTGCTGTCATTTAATTGGCCACATGATCCATCATAAGGGGTTTAGTCTATTTATTTAGCTGTACCTAATAATAGCTCCGTCCGAAGAAGATTAAAACTAGACAAGATATTCAACGTGTTGTTTAATAAATCTATATGCCTAGCAATATCCATGCCGCCCTCGGGAACGTTTTCCACATATAAGTTACACATCACTTGAGCTTGTCCTCTTACACATAGAGGATTGGGCTTTCTCTCTCTTTGAGAGCTTTTACTTGTTACCATTTACCTGCTGCATTGTTACTGTCTTGCAATTATACAATCGAAAATACCAAAAACACTTGCATCTTTTATTGTCTATTTATCATTTCTAATAACCAATACCTTCAGCTCCTCGTGGGTTCGACAACCTTTTCTATTCGAAAGGTACTACAATTGATCTCCTGCACTTGGGAGTCATCACACACGTCTGACTTGTGTTTTTCGATCGAAACACTTTATCGCATAAACTTGGAGCGTCTTTTTGTTTGTTTAGGTTAGATTTTTATTTTGTGAGACCACCACACTATCATTTATATATGAGAGAGCTACTGGAAATTTGGTTGAATTATGTTTTATGCTATTATGAGATTGGGAAAAGGGATGTTAGAGTTAATTTTAAAAAGATACATATAATTGCATGATTCATGAGCTTGTTAATGAGTAATAATTTGCAAATATTTTATCAAGAGCTATCTTTTATTCATGTTTTGATGCTAAATGTTATTCTACCTTGTTTTAACATGGATTAGGAAGTTCTATGGACACTCATGCATGCATTTAGATGGTCAAACTTTCTCCCTCTTGCTAGCCCAAAAATTCCAACAAGCAAAAACTTGTTTCCAACACCTTCAACCAAAGTTTTTCCAGCGAGTCCACCATATCTACCTATTAGATTTATGCTATTCCGAGTTTGTTTATCATGATATTTGTATTATCTATACCTCTGAATGAAAATGTTTATGTTGTTAATTGTTGTGGGAAAAGTTGGTTATATAGCTCTCTCGAACTTGATGCACACTTTAATTTCATTGCATAAATAAAATATGACCCATTGTGATTAAAATTATGATGTTGTGGACTTGACAAATGTCTTTGGTTGAGAGTTAGCCCATATGTGCTGTCACATGGCAAGCTTTCAACATTGCACATCATCTCATTAGTTGATATCATATACTTTTGTTTATGGATGCTTACCATGGGTGAAATAAATGAGGAAATGAAGTGAGTTTAAATGAGTTTGTATAAATGGTTAGAGAGACGCCTGGGCCGCTAATCTAAGCCATGCATCATTCATGGTGGAAATTTACTTACATGCTATGGTGAACCTTCTGTGATACACCTTACAATAAAAAGCTATCCAATGGTAAATAAAAAGGGTGTTGAGATTGTTCATTATGTTTGTTTGTCTTGTCATTTTGATATGGGCTTGTTCCATATCCTGGGACAAGAGGTACCCCAGTTGACGCTCTTAATGATACTATTATTACTTATAATGATATTTAACTTGAACTTGCTTTGTTTTCCAAGTTGAGTAACACATGGAGTAGGTACTCGTATTCAAGGGGCATGAGACTTTCAACCTGTACTTTGTCAAGCACACTACTCATATTGCTTTCACTTTAAACTTAATCATTCAAGATGCTATGATAGGGGAATGAGAGCTTGACACCAAGGATTACCATATTACAATCACTGACTTAAGTAGAGAAGTTCAGAAGTTAGATGAAATTTATTCATGCTTTACCTCTACTCATATATATATCTTTCCAAAGTGTCCACCTTTTATATTCAGATTTTCACCAATACTCTATGACCATTATAGGATGTTCTTACTTATTATTATGCATACATGTGGTCCATAGTACTTCTTCTCTTATGTTACACTTTGTGAATTATCATTGAACATCCTTGCATTGAATACTTGATATCACTTCATAAACTATCTTGCATATTGCTACTTCTTTTAAGAATGAACCATTTGACTCTATGTAGCAATAGTAATCATCTTTGATATCCATTGATAGTATTAAATTGCAAAGTCCATGTTAGTTTTATCACCTTCATACTCGAGGACGAGTATAGGTTAAGCTTGGGGATGTTGATGCATGTAAAATGCATACATGAACTTTGCATTATTTTTACTTATATTCCAGACATATTTGCATCATATAAGGGTTATATCACTGTTTTATAATGATTTTGGGAATATTTGACATGTTTCCTATTTTTTATGGAATTAACCCTGCGCAGGCAGAAAACCCTATTTCTTTCCTTTAATGTTTCAGGGACCCAAACGACGTCCAAATCACCTGCAAATTTACGAGCGTCAATATTTGGAAGGAAAAAGACTTGGGGGCGAAGTAAGCGAACAAGCAGAGCCCGAGGGCCAAAAGAGGTGGGCCCACGCGGCCCTGTACCTGGCCGCGTGGGACCCCTCCAATTGGGCCTGGACGCTCTGTTGCCGTCGATCTTTCGTCCACCGACTCCGTTTTGACCTAAAAACGCCTATAAAAATAGTCCCCCGACGTTCTCTGGAAGGAGCGCCGCAGAAACACAGAAACACCAAAACAGAGACCTGGCGTTGCAGATTGGAGGGGGAAAACTCCGGCGGGGCGCTGCCGGCGTGGTCTCCATCTTCTCCAACGACTTCTCCACCGTCTCCATGATGAAGAGGGAGTAGTCCACCTCTGGACTATGGGTTTGTGGAAGTAACTTATGTATCTCTCTCTCTTGAGCTTCACTAATTAGTACCGTATGAGCTGCTGAACATGATTACGGTCATCTATGTAATACCTTTGTGGTGGATCTTTTTATGAGTTAATATATGTTTGAGATTGCAATGGTTTTGTTTCAGTTATGAAAGTAGATGCATATTATGTACCCGTTCTTATTTACTTGTCATGATCAAGCATGTTTATGAGAGCGTGTGAGGGGAACGTGTGCATTAGTTGGAGTAACGGGGGTGGCTAGTGCAGTGAACGTGAGAGAAAGTTCTGCGATCCACTTGGGTGTTTTACCTTACTTTGTTGCCTCACTAGGGATAAAAAGAAATACCATGCTACCGGAGATGTGGGTGTGACCATTGCCACTTCCTCCATGACTAGATCTAGCATGTTCTTATTTTAACTTCATGTCATGATACTTATTGCTATACTCTGAGTTATCTTAATTACTGAGGTGTTATGATTTAGCTCGCATCTTGGTGGAGTATAAGAGAGACTAATAACCAAAAGGTCTCTATGTTAGGACGTGATGCCCATATAATTATAACTTGTCATTAAACTGTTGTGTTGCAATCTCATATGTCAACTCTAGTGTTCCATTGTCTACCACATTATTAAAGAGAGAGTGCATTTGTGAAACCATGAACCCCGGTCCATTTTTAATCATAAGAAACACCTTTCCAACCACTTTTACCACTTTTCCATTTTCTGCCATTTAAAAATCCGAAAAATACAAAACACTTTTACATCTTGCATTCATCATATAAAACCCAAAAATATCATTTATCATTGCTACCACCATCCTTGCATATTTATTTACCACCATTGCATATTTATTTCTTGTTTGCATTGCATATTATCTTGATATCATTCTCACACCTTGTGCTTGACAACCACTAGGTGAGGCTGAGGACCAAAACATTTACTTTGTTTTGTAGGTAACCAAAAGAAGGATAGGAAAGATAAATCTTCACTACTGATTCCCCGAGAGTTCGATATTAAACCCTCGAGTCACCCTCGTGGGGAAAACACGTCTTCCACTTACTACACACTCTGCACTTGGAGTCTCAACCTATCCCATATTCTTTTCACGCAGGTAACTACGTGAAGGGCCATCAAGAGTGCTTTCTGGCGCCGTAGCAGGGAAAGATACGAAGCTTCCTGCAGAATATTTTTCCCGTCAACTACACGCCATCACGTACTTCTCTTCATAGGCTTCTTGTTCTTCATCTCTGGGGATGGTGGGGGTGCAGTGAACCCCGCGCAAACCGTCCGTTGCAGTGTGCAAGGGCTGAAAATGTTACCCGGTTTGTCTGGAGCTTGATCGCCGGCTTCCGGAGGCGTGTTTTGAGAAAAACTCAGGCGCTGGCATGTAGTGCGACGACCAGGTTGATCACCGTGAGCGCGGAAGGGTTCCTCATCCATAGCAGGCATGTACAAATCTTTGCTCGCGCCCGTGTTGAGTAAGCCATTGATGTCGATATTATCATCATCATCGTCGTTGCCATCAAGTTGAGGTGCAACGTCTTTGGCTTCGGACGGCTGTTGCGGTACAGACATTCCCAACAGTCTTTGGTGGCGGCTTGTGGTGGCAACGACCGGCTGTTCCTTCCGGGTGGTGGCGACTGCTGCTTGTGGCGCCGGTTCCTTCCCAACAGGTTTTCGTGGCGGCTTCGAGGGCCGAACGATCGGGGGCCGGAGTTTAGAGGTGGCACCGGTGGAGCGGCGCTTTAACCCCTGAAGAACCCCCCAAGACGAATTTGGTCTTCGGCCATTCCAGGATCCACTTGGGGCAATTTCCAAGGAGCATGTGTTTCTCGGCTCCCGGAGGTTGCATGGGGGGGGGGGTCGATGCACTAAACTCAGGCACTACCTCAGTCACCCTGACCCTCATCACGGCCTCGCTCATTCTAGTGTTGTGCATATCACGGCACATTGGTTGTATGAGCATGCCCTCAGCAACTTCCTTCAACTCGCCGTCGGGTACCATCCTATGCAGGAGTATGCAAGGCATGTCCTTTTGTGAACAAATGTTGGGCATCATGAGGTGGCAGTCATAAAAGGCAGAGTTATAGACAAGGCGTTGGCGATGGCGTTGAGCTCGGCTAATGTCGAGACAAGGGCGTCGGTGCCGGCGGCCGGCCTAACATTCTCCTCCGCCGCTCGTGTGGTGGCGTCGGTGCGACAAAATGGACCGACGCCTGCACCGCGACGTTGGGCGTTGGGGTCACCAGGTCCGGCGACACGTCCTGGTTCATGGTTGAGTTGCTGCCGCTGAAGCTAGGCACGTGTATCGGCCCCTGTCGACCTCCGGCATTCCAAGAAGCTAACCCCTCCATCAACCCAGGGGGTAAGAATGCCCGGAGCTTCTCCTCCACTAACTTGTCAACCGTGCGGGAGTCCACTTTTTCCTGCTCTAGTGACTCCACCTTCTTCCTTAGCTCCACCACCTCGGCTTTATCCGCCCTCGTCGTCCTCCTCCTCGCCTTTCTCTTCTCCGGGTCGTCAGATGAGTAGTACTGTAGGAACTTCATGCTCGTACCAAAGCCGGACACACGGCCAGCTGACGTCGGCGGCTTCGACTTGTCCCTTTCCTTGAAAGCGTTCGTCGCCCTGTTGAAAGTCGTGTCCCATGGCTCCGTCGACCCCTGGGACGACGGGCCAGCCTTAGCGTCGGCCTTCAACTCCTCCTCCTGCAGACAAAGGAAATTAAGGTGAACCCATGTAGAAATATGGCTTTGTTATCTAATTAGATCAACGCAATGGACTATGAGATATCCGCGGAAATTAAATTCCTTACCAGCAATTTCTCGAATTTCAACACATGTTCATCGTCGGTAACGAATTCCCCCGCCGGGTTCAGATAGTAGCGGGACCGGACAAAGTTCCTCACTTGCTCGTCCGTGATTTTGTGCCACGGGTTCTCTTTTCCCAGTTTTGCAACAGTGGCATCCTCCTTGTCCCAAATGGGCTGTTTTCCTCGGTAACCGCCGCTTCCCAAACGGTGGTTACCTATGTTCAGGTCCCGCATATCCTTCCCCCACTTGGTCCATTTTTTAGCCTCCTGATAACCCCCAAGAGCAAGGGATCACTGTAGCACCTCTCAATGTGGAAGTAAGGTATCGATCCGCAGGAGCAAGAAGGAAAAGTTATCTATTCCCTACAACTAAAGTGTCACAAGTTTTAGTTGATTATGCACTAAACAAGTTTAGAGAACAAGATGGTTGGTTTGATGGATGTAAAAGTGTCCCAATCCTCTTCTTTGCAAGAGGACAAGACAAAGGTAGTAGCAAGTGAAAGCTCTCAAAGAGAGAAAGTCCAATCCTCTATGTAGCAAGAGGACAAGCTCAAGTGTGTGTTTCTTATAGGAACAATGGACATGGTTCATGGGTTCACTTAATCCTCTCTCTCTCTCTCATCTACGGTGATCATCATGTTATAGATAAAGTACACACAATTGTCATGTTTTAATGGTAGCTTTTTATGACGGCTATATGTCCTAAAACACATAGTTGAAAGAAATACTCATTTGTGTTGCTAGGTCACCCCTCGTAAGGCTAGCGTGGTTTCTCTCACTCCCACATCATACTCTTTCTTTTTACCCCAGATAAAGGACATTGGGCGGTACTGTGTCACTCAATACCTATGCCGTGTCACATCGGCCATCCCGTACCCACATACATCATACTTCAAAATATGACAAATCACAAAAGCTCCAACACAACGGTAAATGCATAACAAATCATCTCACACCACAATATTCACCACAAAGGTATTACATAGATGACCGTAATCATGTTCAGTAGCTCATACGGTACTAATTAGTGAAGCTCAAGAGAGAGGAGAGATATAAAAGTTACCACTGATGTCTACGCACGCTTCTATTCTTGTAGACAGTGTTGTGCCTCCAAGTGCAGAGGTTTGTAGAACAGCAGCAAGTTTCCCTTAAGTGAATCACCCAAGGTTTATCGAACTCAGGGAGGTAGAGGTCAAAGATATCCCTCTCAAGCAACCCTGCAATTAAGATACAAGAAGTCTCTTGTGTCCCCAACACTCCCAATACACTTGTCAGGTGTATAGGTGCACTAGTCGGCGAAGAGATATTAAAATACAAATAATATGGATGATTATAAGTGGTAATTGCAATCTGAAATAAAAATGGCAGCAAGCAAACATGTAACAGAACTGGTTGTAAACGGTGTTTCAATGCTTAGAAACAAGGCCTAGGGATCATACTTTCACTAGTGGACACTCTCAACAATAATAATATAATTGAATACATAGATATTTCCTCTTCACTATGCTACACTGAGTTATTCTCTCGTTGGATAACGAACACCAATCCACCGCGTAGGGCTATAAAAGCACACTTTAAAGTCGCATTCCCATGTCTAGTTAACCCCACACTGTCAACTTGAGCTCCCTAGAAGGTACTAGACAAACACCGCAATTTCATAGAGACATCCAACGCAAATAATAACTCATGATAAGTATTCCTGTTATCTTTAGCCTAAGAGCCACACGTTAATCACGCAAGGTTTATCGAACTTAGGGAGGTAGAGGTCAAAGATATCCCTCTCAAGCAACCCTGCAATTAAGATACAAGAAGTCTCTTGTGTCCCCAACACACCCAATACAATTGTCAGGTGTATAGGTGCACTAGTTCGGCGAAGAGATATTAAAATACAAGTAATATGGATGATTATAAGTGGTAATTGCAATCTGAAATAAAAATGGCAGCAAGCAAACATGTAGCAGAACTGGTTGTAAACGGTGTTTCAATGCTTAGAAACAAGGCCTAGGGATCATACTTTCACTAGTGGACACTCTCAACAATAATAATATAATTGAATACATAGATATTTCCTCTTCACTATGCTACACTGAGTTATTCTCTCGTTGGATAACGAACACCAATCCACCGCGTAGGGCTATAAAAGCACACCTTAAAGTCGCATTTCCATGTCTAGTTAACCCCACACTGTCAACTTGAGCGCCCTAGAAGGTACTAGACAAACACCGCAATTTCATAGAGACATCCAACGCAAATAATAACTCATGATAAATATTACTGTTATCTTTAGCCTAAGAGCCACACACGGGGCGCACACTGTCAACTTCGCACCGTGGGACAAAGGTGACTCCGGAGATTACATTAATAAAACCACTTGAGTAGCATATAAGATAATGAAGAGTACATCTATGGATTCAACTAGATTACAAAGCTCATGATCATATAAAGATCACACCATGGGAGAGAGAGATAAACCACATAGCTACCGGTAGAGCCCTCAGCCCCGAGGGAGAACTACTCCCTCCTCATCATGGGAGGCAGCAACGACGATGATGGAGGCGGTGGCGTCGATGGAGATGGCTCCGGGGGCAATTCCCCGTCCCGGCAAGGTGCCGGAACAGGACCTTCTGACCCCCGAAACGGAGTTTCGTGGCGGCAGAGCACGGAGATGTATTCGGGAGTTTCGTCAATTGTGTTAGGGTTTACTCCGCGGGGCTATTTATGGTCCAAAGGGCAGCTTCAGAATGTTCCCGAGGCCACCACACGTGGCCTCGGCGCGGCCAGAATTAAATCTGGGCCAGCCGACTTGTGGGGCCTCTCCAGGCCGCATACAAACTCCGATGGAGATGAACCTTTTGTATAAAACGTGCGGCGGAAAATTCCCGGCAACTTTCGCGACTAGACTTTTTCCATTTGACGTCATCTTCAGGCCCGAACGTGACGATCTTTGAAAATAGTTTTCAGACAGATTTCTGGAAAGTCCCAATTTGACTCCAACAAGGTTTCCTTTGCCCAATTTTGATAATTTCTACACATCAAAGTGTAAAACAAGAACATTGTGCACTTTGGCAACTATTAGTAGGTTAGTCCAATAAATGTCATAATATGATATAAAGTGCATATAAAACATGTGACAATTGATATAAAACATGCATGGAACATCAAAAATTATAGATACGTTTGAGACATATCAGCATCCCCAAGCTTAGTTCCTACTCGTCCTCGAGTAGGTAAACGATAAAAACAAAATAATTTTTTAGGTGACATGCTAATCCAATAGCATATTCTAAAAACTACACCATAAGGCTCATGAGGCCATTTATTCTCAAAACAAACTGCATTTCTAGCTTTCCAAATGCCTCAAAAAATTGTTGCAATCCCAACCGATAGTAGATTTCTATGTTTCTTGTTTTGCCTCCTCACCCATACGGAGACAATGTGATTAGCAGAATGAAAATGAATGAAAATGGCAGTCAATTCCAAAGGCACAACTAACCACATTCCAAATGTATCTAGTTAGGGGGCACTCAAAGAATAGATGGTTAATCGTTTCCTTTTTACCACAAAATCAACATTTCTCCTCACATTCCCCACCTTTGTGTTTCAAGTTACAACACATCTCTGGTCACAATTTTTTTAAGCACCAACCAAATGAATGTTTTGATTTTAAGTGGGATTTTGATTTTCCACAAGAATTTATAAGGCACCAGTCTGTGGATCTGCACTGCTGAGTAAAATGATTTAACCGAAAAACCCAGATTTAGTGAGTTTCCACACTAACCTACCAGGTTCTCTAGTTAGTATCACATATGCAAGCAAACCTCTCAGGTGTGTCCATTGTTCCACTAAACCTCCTACCAACGCTCTCCCGAATGTGAGTGTTGAAAACCCATTTCTAGCAGCAGCTTTGACAATGATTTTCTTGTTCATTGACGTTGCAAACAACTTTGCGAATTTCTTGGACAAGCATTCAGCTGCTATCCAATGATCTTCCCAAAAGCTTATTTATCACCATTCCAACTTTACTCCGCAGCAGGATAAGAAGAGGTGTTTGATCTCCATCAGGCCCTGCCAGAAGTGAGAGTCCCCATTTTGTTTTCCAACTTGACATAGAGTAATACTTCCCGGGTATTTATTCCACAAAATTTGTTGCCAAAGACCATCCTCGTTAAAGAGTTTCCAAAGCCATTTCGCTAAAAAATCAATATTCATTACCTCTAGATCAAGGATCCCATGACCCTTGATCTTTCTGTAAACACACCTCCCCCAATTGACTGGATAATACTCCCTTTGTTCCGCAAAAGCAGGCATATAAATTATGTCAAAAGTCAAATCTCATAAAGTTTGACTGAACTTTTAGAAAGCAATATTAACCTCTAAAATGCGAAATCAATCTTATTAGACACATCATTAAATATTTTTTCAGAGTATATCCATAGAATATTATAATTGATGATATTTTTTTATAAACTTGGTCAAACTTTACGTTGTTTGATTCGAGAAAATATCGGTACGCCTTTGTTTTTTGGAACGGAGATAGTACTTCCTTTTCTTTTTATATATCCCCACACCAGAGAAAATTACTCCTAGTAGTGACCATATCCTCTGTAACCCCCAATGAACTCGGTTTGTTGCAATTGCAACCAGAGATCAATCCCAACAACCAAAAGGATCAGCAGGACTCTGTTTTCTCCTTCCCATTTCGGAGAGACCGAGCAGTGGAGCAAAGACGAAGGCGAGGGGCATATGCAGTACCCTGGTGCACCCTAGTACGGCCGGCCGGAGGAGCCACTGGGCGTGCGAGTTGGAAACTTGACGACCTCCATTACTTCCCCTCGATCGAACTACGACAAATGCATTACAGTTTCAGTGCAGGGTACGTAAGTACACACCATCGTCGATCTCCGTACCCGACTGGTAGCGGCGATCACTGCACTACGCCCCACGATCTCTCTCACTCCCATTAACTCGGCTTACCATGGATGCATTAAGGTTTGCCCTGCCCATGCACACATGGGCGTAAATACACGTAAATGAGGTCATCAATGGCGCTGCCTTCGACCATCAAGCGTCTGCTGCACCCGGACGGGCGTCGGCACGGCCTGCTCGCCGACGTCCAGCCGCCGCCGGCCCCAGCTTGGCGTACGCCTCCGCCACGAACAGCAAGGCAGCCTGCAGTGCAGCACATGACGATTGATCAAGCAGGCGGTCTAGTCCAATTCAGATTCAGAGAAGATAGCAGCGTCTGCAGTGCATTGCAAATCAGTCTGGTGCAGGCAGCACATGGTTAGTTACTCAGGAGATCGATCGATCGATCGTCAACATGGATATGAATATGATGATCCAGGAAGCTGCTGCTGCAGGAGTTTTTAAGGTCTTTGAACAATCTTTGTTTTCTACCTGGTGAATTCATCTGTTCGTTTGATCGCTTTACAAGCTGGACGGCCGGGCGAGTGAATGGCATGCAGAGATGTTGGGGTAGACACATGGGGTGTGGTACAGACAAGGTGTACGTGTTCTGGAGAACGTATCCTGGTGCACCCGGTGCACCCCTCCCCGGTTTACCATCTAAAAAGATTTCAAAAATCTGAAAAAAGTGTGGACATTAACATAACATAATTATGCATGGTCGCAAAAATTCAATTTTAAATTTTAAATACAACATCAACAGTGAAAATGACAATGTTTATCAATAGTGATAATGGGCCAAATCCAAAGCCCAACTTGCAATTCGGCACTATTCACAATCGGATTGGTCTATTTTGTTTCTTCATGTGTGTTATGAATTTCGATTTGTAATTTTGTGAGATTTTTTTAAAACATATTGGGCGGTCAAACAAAATCGGGTGCACCGGGTGCACCAATTGGGTGTGATCCAAGGCGAGATGAGGTGAGTAGACAGACACTAGGCAGAGAGAGCTCTGATGCACGGTGTATCCAAATGAAGTCACGTACTCGTGCGTGAACATGGCCTTTGAATGTTCTTGTCCTTTTTTTAAGAAGGATAGGAAGAAACTGAATGTTCTTGTTTTCCTGGACGATTTGATCGGCTTGACCGTTTGTGTGCTGAGTAGCATGCAGAGGGAGTATAGAACATCGATGCAGGGTCAGGGTTCAGGATAGACACATGGGAGAGCTTTTGTTTCCGGTAGAGAGAGCACGGCCAGATTATTAACTCGAGGGGACAGCCTAAAGCTACTATTAAACGCTACCGATTGAATTCCTCAACAAGTTGAGCTGTGCTTCTGTTCTGGAAGACGCTCGACACCTCAAAATGCTCTAAGGTAGGTTCTACGCAGGTTTGATCACGCCGTTGTAACCTTTAGTAACTGGTGGCAATCTGCTGCGACTACCATCCAAACATCAGACAAGAAGAGATTCAATTCCGTGGTTATTTTAACTGTGTGGAAAATTTGGAAAGAAAGGAATGGTCGTGTTTTTGAGAAAATCTTCAAACCCTTGCAGCAGCTTATTAGGGAAATCAAGGAGAAGCTAAGCTATGGAGCATTGCCATCGGCGGTCGCCTCACCATAACAGGAGATTAGTGAACTCAAAGTAGTAGTTGTTTGGGTAGTTCTTGGTCGCCCTTTTTAGCCTGTCTTCTTTTCTTTTTCTCCTTTTCTTTTCGTTTCATTCAGTTTGTAAGACTTTGGCCTTTCGGTGGCCTTCCTTCTCTCTTAATATATTACATGCAGTTCTCATGCATGGTTCGATTGATCACGCCGTTGTGAGGGGATGGTCGGAATCTGCGACCATGGCAAGAGGTGCTTGGTATGGAATGGAGACCCAGGATAGAGATTTGGACCAAAACTCCAGCCAAAACGTTGGTCCAGCGTTGAGCTGAGCAGGATGACAAGTAGTCGAAGACAGTGCAGCGAGCGTTCGCCCAGAAACCTTATTGCCGTTCCCGTGCAGATTCTCGTGGCGGCAAAGGCTTGGAGAATATGTGAAACAAGGGAAATATTTGCAATTTTCACTAATTAAGAAGAGAGTAAGAATTGCTGAGCTAATAGCCAAAAAGGGTCACATCAACCAACTAGGCCGTCATGGAACAGGGTGGCGTTGAATTCGTTCTAGAACCACAGGACGTCCTCTGTCTCATATATGCACTACCATTATTCCAACGGATTGAAATTGCCGTGATCAAGGCCTATCAATCCACTATTACAGTTTAATGCATGAATGCGTGAATGATGTCCTTAGGCAGTCGGCCTCCGCTCTGTTCCTTGTCACACTTTTCTTTTATCAATGTAGCAGGCAAAGCTTTTGCCTCTTTCAAAAAAAAAAAAAGTGAATGACGCCCCGCCTCGTGCATTCGTCTTGAACCAAACAACCATGGGCACCTCCCATGCTCTACTGGTCCTTGTCGGCGCCGATGGAGCGCCTCCGGGAGTGGGACGTGGTGACGACGAGCTGCAGCTGCGCGCCGTCCAGCCGCTCCAGGTGCGGCAGCAGCGCCGGGCCAAGCTTCACGTACGCCTCCACCACGCACACCAAGATAGCCTGCAACAACATAGCACACGACGCAGCACCGGCACGTGGTTAGTTAATTGTTAAGCAGGTTTAAGTAATTCGTGGATGTTAGTATTCAGAAAGAGAACGTGCGGCTGCTACTGCTGCAGGAGTTTTAAAGGTCTTTCAGTGTTCTTATTTCAATCTTTAAGAAGAAGGAAATGAGTGTTCTTGTTTTTTACTGGGTGAATTCATATGTTTGTTTGTTTGATCATTTGGTGTGCTGAGGAGCCAGGCATAGAAGATGCAGAGTCAAGTCAGGCAGGGTTCAGGTATGGACACATGGGGTGCAGTGGCAGTAGATACAAGGTGTACGTGTACCGATCCAGGCCGAGATGCAGAGGGTGGACACAGCTTTGATATCCGCTGGATCTAGAGGAACATGGCCAAATCATTGTTATCTCAGCGGGGGATGCACAAGTGTTCCTTGTCTTTTAAGAAGAGATTGAATGTTGTTTTTGCTGGGTGATTTCAGTGGTTTGACCATTTGTGTGCTGCGTAGCAAGCATGCAGCAGCGGTATAGAAGAAGATGCAGGGCCACGGTTCAGGATGATACACCACATGGTTTGGCAGCTCTGGTTTCCGGTGGTGGATCCAAATAAAGGTATTAATAGAGATGGCCAGATAACTGCTAACTCGAGGGGACAGCCCAAGTGTATGTATCTATGAAATGCTACTCATGAATTCCTCAACAAGTTGAGTTGTGACCTGATGAATTTGCCGTGAACAGCTGAGGTTCAGAACTGACTCGGTTTCGAACTTGATTCTAGCACAATGTCTAGATAATTGTGGTTCATGCATGCAAGGCCTGGACAAATTGCAAAGTCCAACTGGACATCTTGGAAATTTAAGCCTCTAGCTTGTTTTCATAAATCATGACCTTTTGCTTTCAGGATTCAGAAATCCAGGGGAGATGAAACAAAAAAGAGCGGTGTTTCCCTGGAAAATAGAAGATGATCTTGAACACAATCTAGAAAAGTAAGTGGGAATGAATGAATGAATGAACCTTGCGAACATATGGACTATGGTTTTCGAAGGCGTCCAGCAGCGCAGGAAGAAATGCTGACAGATGAGTCATGAGGTCGTGCTGTGACAGCCGTATCACAAGCTGCAAAAATCAAACATGGAAAAGATTACAGTAAGGAAAAGAACTGTGTGACTCACCTAACTAAAACAAAGGTTCAAAAAAAGTAACGAGTCATAACTATGTAGCTAATGCACGATATAATTGGATGCAATAAAACGGGAAGGCTATTGATGCTAATACTTGTCGTCGTCGTCGTGTATATCCTAGTATGCAGGGGACGGGAGATGTATTCTTCCATTAGCTATTTTTTTCTGTTTCGATGCTAACACCAAGATCGACCCATGTGTCCACACACGATATTTGCATACATCAACAGTAAAACTTAGGAGGGATTTACCTTGCTCAAACTATTAATGCTGACAATAAGAATTTTCTCATCATTGGAGACCAACTGAGAAGCAATTGCCTGCGTATTTAAATGAAAAAACATTAGATACCAACAACTATGAAAAAAGAAAAAATAAAACAAAAGTAACAGCAACAGGTTGTCCAAGGCATCTATCATTTACAGTCCTAGCTAAGAGTACATCCATAAATTTAGATAACATACGAAAGAATCTTACCCGAAGGCATCTCAATGGATCAAACTGAGTAACCACGGTTGTCAGACAGATATGAGCCTGATTTACAACCTACAATGACAATGACATAAAGGATTGAGAGGGTAACTTTATGGTTGCGCATGTTAGCCCAAAAAAGAACGCTCCCAGCGTAGTATTACCTTCAAGGCAGCATCTTTGGTTGCATCCAGTAACTTAACCACAAGGGTCTCAATACAATTATCCAGTGCCTTTTCCTGGAATACATGGCCATAGCGGGGGTCATTTTCATAGAAAGTGACGGTCAACAACGGTGCAAGTACTCGATGCTAAGTAGTTTCGGAAATGCTTATGTTCCCACCAGAAATAAAAAGTCTTACATGCTTTTCGAGAATTTCAACCAATAGAGAGAGCGCAAACTCTCGTGTGGATTCATCTGGATCATCAAGCATTTCAAGAAGAGAAGAGGACATCTGGTGTAAATTCTGAAAGAGGAACAAGTATAAGGCAGCATCCCTACCAATAAACGTAAAAAGGAGTATAACTGTATAATACCCTTCTAAGAAAAATATATATAAGAAAATATGCATAGATCAGCCAACCTTGATTGACACCGGGCGACCATTCATCTCAGGAAGACTTGCCGCATCCTGTTTTCACAAAAATTATATTTGTTATCTAGCTGACTACCTAGAAGAGTCCTCAAAAGACACTGACTCTGGCCAAAATGGGAACAAGGCAACAAGCTAATAATAATTATCAAACAACAAGCAGGTCAGTTGAATAGTTAGAAACCTGATGATAAGTCTGGGAAATGCTTCGACTCTCAACCGTGTTCTCTGATAGCACACCATAATCAGATCTCCCAGGGATACCGCTGCTTAGCCTTGTGGTACTAGACCTTTTGTCAATCATTTCAGCTCTGCGGCCATAAGATTCAGGTTCAATCTTCCCAGCACGGTGGCGACCATGGACTTCCAAAGGAGAATTCGGGACATACTGGAATGCTGAGCTGAACACATCCTCATCTCTATCATAATTCATTTGATATGCATCGTGCTTCTGGCATTTATTTTGCTTTCCAGCAGAACTCCTGGGATGAGGATCTGTAGCAGTGAAGCGATCAAAATTTGGCACCTTCTGTCTATGTCTCTTTTGCTGCAAGAACTCTTCCAAGTCACTCCCTAGCATAGGGATTAGCTGCTTCATTGCCCGTGTAAGTCGCTTTTGTTCTTCCATTGGCAAGCTAACCAAAAAGCTTAGCATGGATGCAGGATCATAGTGGGAATAGATTGAAGATAAACCAATCACTGCAGCCTCTTTCACCTTGCTGTTCCTATCCTTAAACAAAAGGGTTAGCTTTCCAAGCCATGGCTTAAGAAAACTGCTGCTAGAACTGATATCGGAATCGATTGCGCATTTCGCAAAAGAGGATTTCGCAAACTCAAGAACTGCCAGTCTTGACTTGGGAGATTTCTGCTCATCCAGTGAACGAAGTAGAGCAGGTAAGAGAGAATCAATGGAAAAACTTTCACATGCAAGTGTCAGAACTTGTAAGCACTGCTTCTTGATTGATCCCTTCGGATCATTTAACCGAGAGAAAACATGGGGCAGCATCTGGTCCAGATAATGCTCGAGAGGCTTCTTGAAAACTGGCATGATCTCAGCAAGTGATGAGAGAGCAGCATGAGCCACTTTGTGATGCGGATCATTCAAGTAACGGCTAACAAACCTCATAACCTTCTCAAAATTCTGTGCAACTTCCTGAATACCTTTTGGTGCTTGCTCTAGCAAAGTCTGCTGTAAGCAATTGAATGCATATACCCTCATCATCCAATCTGACTTTGGGTTAAGACCTAAAGATAGTGTCCCTGTGAGAGAGGAGGGCACATCCATGCTATTGACCATCTCACCCAGAATGAGTTGTTTACTGTCTAGATCACCTCTTGTACTTCCATAAAACCAGTTGGTCATCTGCTTACTCAAGAGTGGTCGCCGGAAGTTTGGAGTGTAGTTATTCTTTGGCTCCTTATGAACTACACCCTTGCAAGGAGTTCCAACGGTGCCTCTCCACTTGCTGAGTCCTTAATTTTCCACCTGAGCTTCCATCAGAGTTTGCTTTAACAGGAATTTTGTTTAGCAAGTTTTCTGAATCTTCTAAACTAGCGGAAGGTGAAAGGCTCAACAGCTGAGAAGGACCCCCTGATGCTTGAACTTTACAAGAAGTTATCTGTTCAACATTTGGCCTGCACTCAGCCTTGTCTTGGAAAGTTGCTACATCGGTTGCTTCTGACGATAAAATGCCTGGAGTTGGTTCAAATGCAGTGGCAGAGGGCAAATCACAGGATGATGAACTGATACCTGCATTATGGTCTGAATTCAGCAAGTTGACCAATCAAGCCGAGTATTCCCAATTGAGAAAGAAGAAGAAATAAACATGTAATTTCCCATGACATATACCTGAATCCCATATAACAGGGTCTTGATCTAGAATTATTTCTTTTCCAGATCTGCTCATATCTTCGAATGAACTTCCAATAGCTGAACTTTCAGAGATCGTATCATCATTCTTAAGAGATATTTTCACCAGTGCTGGTTGCAGGTCTCCAGAAGAAAACGATGTAGCGGAATCAACCTTGACAACTTTGTCCATTGCAGTTGAAACTCTTTCTGTTGGAGAAAGCTGTTTTTGATTTGTCTCAGCATCATCATCATTTATCATCTACAAAAATTCACAAATAGGGTCAAATCATATGAATAATTAGGAAAATGTCAGATAGATTTGAGTATATACTTTCTGCCTTGATGGTTCAAATGATGAGAAGAGTTGATGAGAACGCTCAGGCCAAATCCTGGAGAATATCCTGTAGCATGCTCTAGCACCCAATCGGACCTTCACATTGAGAAAACTGCTTAGAGGCTATGACCAAATAATAAAACAGATTTTTTTAAGTAGATTAGAAAACAGAACATTTTCGAAAATGACATCTGCAACAAGAACATAGCTTAGAGTGCACACTTTCCCTTTTTTCATTTCAGTTCAGTGTATAATAACACAAAGATACTACAGGCAGTTGCTTTAGAAAAAAGATACTAAGTGCATGGACATTTTTCATTATTTCAAAAATGTGCCCAATTCTAGCAAAAGATGGCTTTGTAACCAAATGTCAACCTGTATCTCTCCCACAAAAATGGCAAAGAACTGTAAATATGCCTTTATACTCATCGAAGACACCAAAAAAAAGGGAGACGTGTAAATACCTCACTAGTTGAATCTGCTATGCAACACTTTATGAGGTCTTCATACATATTAGCTGATCCCTGTAGTTCTGGAGTATCAACCCAGTGCTCTAACATCAGGACTGCATACTCACAACACCTACCACAGGAACACACCGTTCACTAGACAGACATGGCATGAGGTTCTCGCATGGCTCAGGGTGCCAATTGTAGCACCAAACTGCGAGGACTCACTCATGACCTGGTGGAGCCGTACCAAGAAGGACACGCCCAAGCCAATGCGGAAGGGTCTCGCCTCCATTACACTCCTAACGCCATGGATGATCTGGAAAATGCGCAACGAATGCGTCTTTGAAGGAGCGCAGCCCCTTGTGAACTCTGTGGTCGCCAAGATCAAAGACGAGGCTAGGATGTGGGCTAGAGCTGGAGCACTTGGCCTCCGGGTCATTTTACCTCCATCCTGGGACGTCCACTGATTTACACTTGTACTTTCTCCTCCTAGGAGGATTGTAACCGAACTTTCTACCTTTTCAATGAAATAAAACGCAATGTCATTGCGTTTTCTCTCAGGAACACATTTCAAAGCATTAATCCAAGATCAATTAATTACTTGATCTGATCGCTTTTGATTGTCGCGGATGGTTAGCTAGTTTAGTAAAAACGTGTGTACAACTTGCGACAACTAATTCTGATCGGAGGTAGTATATATATCCATCTTGTGTTTTTCTCTTACCTGACACGAAGAACTGCACTTCTGTCATTCTTTGCAAATTCAATAATTTTTGGCAGAATGCGAGCTACTTTGCAGTTTCGTAGCATCTGTATGGACAAACATTGTGTATCAAATGTGATAAATCAAATCGCCAAAGAAAAGCATTTCATTATGTACCTCTTTTATACAGTTGTCAGCAGACTCAGCAATTACAAGAACCGTGATTACGACGTTCTTAAGAAGGGCCTACAGATATGACATTGTACATAGGTCTGTTCAGATATAATCGGAGAGGTACTAAGCCAACAGATATACGATGCATAGATGAAAGGAAATCACCAACATACCGGAATAAGCAATTCAGCGCATGGTTCAAAGTCGCGGAGTAGCTCCTTTGATAGGAAAATTAGCAAATGACATGCCTACAAATACCAAAAAAGAAGTAGAAAGGTAGCGCTTCAATGGGTGTACAAAAAAGGTACGAAATGTCATAAGATACATAGGGGCATAGATGCGTAGATGATTAGACATTAGTATGTGTTTTTGGGTCACAATACTTTGTTCCCAGCTACTTTTATGGCAACTTTATGTTGATTTGCAGTACATACATGCAGCATTCGATTTTCCAAAATAGTAGCAAGTCTCATTACTACAGACGTAAAACGGAAAACAGCCAAACCTGTTTTACAACAGTCGATCTCCTATCCAGAAGCTGAGTTATAAGAGGGGTCACGAGTTGCTTTAGGAGCAGGGGAAAGGCTGAATAATCGGCAGCACCTGTAGTACAGAAAAAAGGAAATGCCCTCAGAAGACGTCTTTCTCTTACCTAAGTGACAAGTTTAAATGTCTAATGTGCATAGTAAAGCCAACATAAACAAGCAGGTATTAGCAACCTCCAAGAACTATTCCTTCCACTCTTTGCATTGCAGTTATCCGGATTGACCACTCATTATCTGGCTGCAAAGTAGACACTAATTTTCCTATTTCCTTTATCAGATCTTTCTCAGAGAAGACTTTTATAGGTTCAACTGATTTCCTTGTAATATCTCCTTCCCCTGCATAAAACATATTACATTTCAGTAATCAGGCATGCTTATCATAAGATTTAAAATACTGTAAGCAAAACATAGCAGAAGAGAATAGAGGCTCATAATTTGCGAACAAACCAGAAAACATCCTATGTTCTAATGCCATTATTGTTTGTTCTTGACTTGCTACTGAGTACTAACTACTTGCTATTATTTTTTAATGAAGTGATCAGATTGACTCACTATGAGAAGTTGAGAACTGATCTAAGTGTACTGGGGTCAGTAAGAATCATCCAGATTCCAGAACTTCCAATATTGAACTTCAGTGTATATCATTGTGTAACATACTTCATTGGAAAAACCAAGCCGTCTCTTTTGAAACTGCAAAGGCATCTTTCTAATTTATAGCTTTTATATTTCTGGTAATATTATTCAAGAATTTTGGGCTTAACTGCACGAGCTAGACTATATACATCGCTCCAACAAAACAATCAATACAGCGATGCAAATATGCAATCATGAACATTCTTGTCATTTAGTGTCAATAGTATTAAACTAAGTAGTTTCTGAACACTTATAGTGCCTGTTCATTTCAAGTACCACGAGAAATGATACACCAGATAGAATGTTTACCACATATGGGCCTATGAAATTTTGAATTTGATAAAGACAAAGTAATCCTATGCACAAGCCTTGCACGTCTAAATCGGACTAACTGAATTGTTGCCTGATTGGTGTGAGATGAAGTCGAGTGTACCTGCTAGAAGTGAGATATCTCTTGTGCCGATCTTTTGTTTGAGACTTTTCCTTACTTGATTGGTATATGAGGATTCAATTTCTGTTGACATAGAATTACTATGCTGGACATCTGATTTTCTCGGATCTGTTTGTATATTTTCCAATCTTGCATTCATCTCCTTCATCTGAAACACCATAATGCAAACTAATCGGATTTTTTTTCTTATTCGAAATAAGTGATTTTTATGACAAGCAGCTTCCTTCGAAGTTGTGATGTAGATAAGAATTTTCTTCCTAATGCATTTTATCCAGGCCTTAACTTTTTTAAATTGGGTAATTTATTCCACTAAACCTGGTGCATAGCAATATGGCTTGCAACCAAACCAGATACAAAGTCTGGTGTGTTCTCCAGCCAGAACAAGTTCAGTGCATGCATGGGCAGCTTTATTATAGGAGCGACGACAAAATGAAAATTCATAGGAATCAAAAGCTAAATGACAGAGGCTCCTAGCTTCACGGTATAAGACCCCAATATCAGCCATATCAACTTAATTCTCACTCGAGTGAGCACTTGTCGCTCCCCAATTATTAACTCTACGATGAGGCTAATTGGAAATAATTTACTTGCTACTCCTCCGTTTATTAATATAAGATATTTTAACCGTTTGTTACATGCACATGTATCCACATGTTAGTTTGTATGTGCAATCACTTTAGTGTGAATCTAGTCAACATGTGCAACACCTAAAACATCTTATATTTAAAAACGGAGGGAGTAACTCCCAAGTACTAAGATCATAATTATGAAATAGCGTCGCGATAATTAAGCACTAAATCCTGAAGGAAAAGGGAAACGAAAAGTGGAACCCCAATAGGAGGCCAATACCTCCATGAGCAGTACGAGGAACCTCCTGGCGGCCTCCCGCACGGCCGCGTCGCCGTCCCCGAGCCGCTCGACGACCAGCGGCGTGAGCTCTTCGGCGTGGCGCCGCACCGCCTCCCCTCCGGCGGCGCACAGCGCGTCGAGCGCCGAGCGTGCTGCCTCCACGTCCCCGCCGCCGCTGAGGAGGCCCGGCAGCACTCGGCCAGGGCGGCCGCCGACATCCCCGCGCCCGGTCCTGGGGCCAGCTCCCGTGGCCGCCCCACCGCGGAGGAGGACGCCATCCCGTCGGCCGTCACGAGGGTTCGATGAGTGTGAAGTGCGAACAGCGTTGCAAGATGATCGATTATTTTCGAAATGGAGGAAACAATGAGGAGGAATTGGAGAGACAAGGTTTAGTTTGGGAGTGACGGTTTTATAGGCGCGGGGTTAGGGGTGAGTGGAGATCTCTGGCTCGGGGATCCGATGATCCTTTTATTTAGGAAAATAAATAAAAAATCATAGAACGATGTATCTTATAAACGTGCAAAATATTAATTTAAAATATTTTATATTTTAAGCTACACAAAAATGAGTATATTGAGCAATTTACAGTTTTAAATCTCTAAATTTGTCATTTTTGTACCGCCCGTAAATACAATAAATTTTTCTATTGTGATTTTGCAATATATCTAGATTTGTTTTAGATTTTTTTCAAAACTTATAATATTTTTTGAATTTTTATAACAAAAGTATCACTAGAATTCGAGAGACAAGATGACTTTCCATGGTTTTAGAGCCTTATTTGACCAAGCTGGCGTATGTAAGTGTGTTCCGTTGGATTTTTTTTTGGCTTTAGAGTGAATGTGATGAGTTGACATTTGACAAGTTGATGTACTAAAGATTAGGTTAGTTTGGTCGAATTGATTTAATTTTGAATGGCACCCATGAAAAAATGTTTCTTTTTCAAATAGGAGTTTGAAACCCCCGACATATGCATCTAAATGATGCACATAATTTTTTTATCATATCATTCAACAAAGTCTTACAAATTTAATCGCTGCAAAGGTTTGATGAAGGGGATGGCCATGATCGCGGCCGTGTGCCTTGACCTCACACCTATGCACATCATCTTAATCTGTGGGACTCAACAAACCGTCCAACACCAAGCCAGGCACGCGAGCTGGTCATAGTCTCTCATCATTCACCATATTCGCATGCTCCAGAAGCCATCGCCGTTTTTCGCCAACCCATCTTCAGAGGGATTAACGCATTGACTTTGTCATGCCCTCCGACAACGCCGCCACGATGTCTGACAGCGTCACCCTCCTAAAACCAATAAAAAACAAAATAATTGTTTACTAAAGCTTTGACTAAAAGATTTTTTAGACGCCGTTTATAAAAAAATCCTTGGAGAAAATCTTGGTAGAGTCATATCTTTAGAAATCAAATAAGACATAAATGAAATTTTCTGGAATTAACTCTATGAAAATATTTTGAGCTTCGCAAAAAAGAGAATTAGGCATAACCTGAACTTATATGTCAATTTTTCAAGGTCAATCCTTCACACTATTTTCAAAAAGCTACTAAAGAGTATCATGAGCCATGGATAATATTGACAACCACGACCATAGGAAAAAAGTAATTAGCCATAAACTTCACCATAGGGCGAACAACAACGTAGGGCAAGGGTGGGGTTTGAATATAAGATTGGTCATTTGAGTAGTGACATGAGTGACCGAGGATGACCGAGTTACTGAGTAGTGCGGAATAAGGACACATATGTGTCGGGGATCATGTTACTTACCAAGATGTGTCCCTCGAGATGAAAAGTTTTTTTTTACCCTAAACTGTGAGGCAACAGCCCCATAGTTATTCAATTTTATTCATAATAAGAAAGCATACATACAAGTTATATACATACCCACCCGTTTCTAAGGTGTAAACTATCTATCCACGCCCTCAAAGAGGGAGCAAGTTTTTCAGGGAACCTATAAACATGCAGATACACATCATGTACAAATATGCTCTTCTAGGTCATAAACCTCGGCCTCTCAGCTCTAAATATCTTGTCATTCCTTACTTTCCAAATGTTCAGCAAGCAATCAGTGCCACCTCCATGAAAAAACAATGACTTAAACTGCTCCTGGCACCCTAAACAATTTCCAACACCAAGCCCCATGTGGGCCAACAGATCTGTAGGTAATTCCATATTCTCACACTGAAGTTGCATTCAAAGATATTAAACCTCTAGTTAGGTTTAGAAAACATGGAATTTCAAAATTGCACTATTGCAAATGTCCACTCAAATCCGACATAACTAACTTTGTAGCAAAGTTTTGTTGTTTTTTTCAAGAGTTGTTTTTCCGAAAAGGATCCTGGCATTAAAAGAAACATCGAACAGTACAAAGCACTCAACAAAATAAAAAATTACAATGAAATCCTTGAGATGCCCTTCGTCTTGAACCTCCAGACCGTGTCAATGGCTCGCCGCCGCTGCCGCTCCTCCCTAAGCCGGCCTGACGTTGTTGGTTGCGGATGGGAAGTCACCGAACGGGTCTAGATGACCACATCCGTCCCGGAGACGAATAAGAAGGAATAACCATCGATGAAGCTACTTGACGATCCAGAGAACCACACCACTCCCACAAGCTTCTCGACGTCATCGCCGAGACGGGACTGAAGCCGAAGAGACTTTATTGAATGAGGTGCCGCCGCCACCATCTCAGCGCCACCCCAACATAATTTGACTAACACCAGAAAACAGAGCCCTCCCGCCGACGAGGACCAGTATCCACCGCGCCTCCCTGGTCTGAAGGCCACAGAGGCGGGGCAGATCGGCAACGGTGCGGACGGGAGGCGGGAGAACCCTAATCACCCGTGGGAGCTCTCGGGGGCGAAGGAGTAAGACCTATCACAAAGTTTTGTTTCCAAGAGGTTTGACTAAAATGATATATTAAGCGTCGTGCATAAGAATCCATGGAGAAATCTCTTGAATCAACCCTATGAAAATATGTTGAACCTCCTAAAAGAATAAGAAATAGGCATAACCAACCTCCGATAGTTGCAGCATCATTGTTGTGATGGCAAGAGCTCGTGGTGCTAGATCTTTGTAAAAACACGTGTACGACAAGTGTTTGATCTTGTCTTCATGTGCGAAGTTGTAGCTGAAACGTGTCATAGGCGAATGAATATAATAAATATGAACTTTAGTCATAACAAATGGCATAATCCACGAGAGAAAAATATTTTGCACTATATGCATGGTTGAGTTTGCATTAGTTGACCCGTCACTGTCTTCTTTTGTGAGTGCAGACCGCGCGTGGTACATGTAGTACTCCATTTGCCAGTACATAATCAAAATAGTGTAGTCGTTAGCTTATGTCAGAGAGAAGCATTCAGCGTGTGAGCCATCAAGCCACACAGGTAGGTTAGCTTGATAAGATTACAAATCTATGACCAGATTTCTGTTGGGTACGTCTTGATAATTCAGTGGTTAGAAGCCAACGAACGATCAGTTCAGTAAAGGTTAGAAAACACAAGAAACGACGAAGACTAGCTTTTTGTAAGGAACGTTCTACGTTAAAATCCGTGACATCCGGGCATCTTCTCCCTTGTCTTGTTGCAGGGAGATTTTGGCCAGGCAGGACTCGACGAACTGAATAAGATCGTCGGACGTAAACGACCCCAACAGCATAAGGGCCCGCTTGGTTCATCGGAAGAAAATGACCGATTCCTTCAGGAAATTACAGACCGTTCCAGGTCCGTGGAATTATATCGGCCATTTCCAGTCCAACGACCCGAATCCAAGCGGGGCCTATTAAGGCTGTACGTATATTCGTCCTACACCGTAGTTTTTTTTTTGCATGGTAATACGATTCTCATTGATAAATAAAAGACGAGATACAAAGTACGTATACATCGATCTTACAGATCTGAAAAGATAGGATAAACCTATGTGACAAAACAACGCCTATCCATCTTCTTCGGCACCACCGTAGGAGCCACCAAAGAAAAAAATAGATAGATCACCTCTTCACCCGAGCTAGACGTGGCTCCATCGCTGATCATCAGCTTTTCGGACCTCCAAATAAGTTTGTCATAAGACAAACCATTGCCGTTGAAAGAATCAGACCGGGACAGCACGACCCCGGACATGCCATCGAACTTCAGCACTGGCACCCGCACGACGATGTCGGAGTAGGGAACCAGAACCGTTAGAAGATCCATCTGATGGTTCTGGTTCCTACTCCGACGTCCTTCTGACGGTTCTGGTTCCCTACTCCGACGTCGTCGTGCGGGGTGCCAGTTCTGAAGTTTGAACGTGTGTCCGGGGTTGTACTGCCCCTTTGATTCTTGCAACGGCAATGGCAAACTAATTTGGAGGTCAGAAAAGCTGCTGATCAGCGATGAAGCCGCGTCGAAATGGGTGAAGAGGTGATCTGTCTCTTTTTTGGTGACTGCTACGGTTATGTCGAATGAGAGGGATAAACGTTGGTTTGTCAAATAGATTTATAATATCTTTTCAGTTATATAAGATCTGTGTATATGACCTGTAACTTGATCTTTATTTATAAATGAAACGTACGCATATACACTCCCTGTTGAGACGTGCGCATCAGACGGGTGGCCGGCGAACGTGCACATGTTGGTTCCCTTAAGCCTTAATCCACCTACTCCTGTAGCTAGCCCTCGTGTCTTCACGCGAAGTGTACGTGTTAATTCTTCTCTTGTGAACTGGGCCGTGGCCCGGTGAGTCACCGGCGGTGAAAAGGGAGGCACAGCCGATTCAAAAAAAAAAAACCGATTTAGGTTTGAATCCGTTGTGCGGGGTTCACACTTCACAGTTTCACACATGTAGATGTGGACTTCTGTTTATAAAAAAATGCCATCAGGTGATAGTGTCTGGGATGATCTTTTTTTTCTTCTATTTCTTCTCTTCAGCTCTTCAGCAATATGGCTTACTGACCTTTGTACCTGGCCATGGGAAGCCTAGCCCGAAAATCTCGGGCTTGGGTCTCACATTGAGGCCCGATGGTTGCGCTGGGCCAGGCCTAGGCTTTGCAATTTGGCTGTTTCAGGAAGAAGCCTGGCCCGCGGCCCGATGATGACGTGGATCACACGTTCGTTGGGAACCCCAAGAGGAATGTATGATGTAGCGTAGCAGCAGTTTTCTCTTAATTACAAAACCAAGGTTGTCGAACCAGTAGATTTGGAGAAGGCTTCGGAAAGGTGTCAGCGGCGCCGTTTACGATTACCGACATGGACCTGCGCACACACGAACAAACTACTTTGTCCCAATGAAACAGAGAGGGTGTCAATCTCTCTGTCTTGCTGAAAATAAAAGATTAAACGTATGGTGGAAAATAATATGAGAGCAAAAATGACTAGCGAGCAAATGTTTATGCAAAGCTATGAAAATGATTGTAAGCAATATAGGAAAATAGGACCGGGGTCCACAGTTCACTAGTGGTGTCTCTCCAAAAGATAAACATGTTGGATGAACAAATTACAGCATGGCAATTAACAAACATGGACGCAACACAATACTATCACGACACAAAGTTCACCGTTTCATTTAATACGGGCATTACGTCAAAATACATAAACCAAAATACATAGACCGTTATCCAACTGCATCTATGACTAATAATCCACCTCGGGATCGCTATCTAGCATGTCACCCGAAAGTATTAAGTTGCAAGCAACAGATAATTGTAATAAGCATGATGTGTAATGTAAGCTAGTGAACTGTGGACCCCTGTCCTATTTTCCTATATTGCTTACAATCATCGGAGAGCATACACAAGCATCGGAGAGCATGCAAGATCATAAATAAAATATATCATAGATAAACTGAACAATAATGTCAATGACTTCATAATTCATCGGATCCCCGCAAACACAACATGTAGCATTACAAATAGATAATCTTGATCATGTTAGGCAGCTCGCAAGATGTAAACAATGGAGTATAAGAAGAAGAGACAATCATCTAGCTACTGCCATGAACCCATAGTCCTGTGGTGGACTACTCACGCATCACTCCAGAGGCAGGCATGATGGTGTAGATGCCTCCGGCGACGATCTCCCCCTCTGACAGGGTGCCGGGAAGAGCAGCAAAACCCTCCCGATCTAGGGTTGGCGACGGCGGTGGCCTCAGATATTTTCTGGAAAATATGATCGGGTACCGAGAGTTTTCGGGAGGAAGACAATTTATAGACGAAAGGGTAACTCGAGGAGGTCTCGGAGTCGCCCAGGTGGGCCCCAGGCGCGGTAAAGGCTGGGCCACGCCTAGGTGGCGTCTGGGGGCTGTGGGGCCCCCTTCAGGCGCCCCCCTGACTTCGTCTTTGTTTCTTCATAAAAATAAATCATGTAAATTTGCATATTATTCCGAGAAAGTTCCCCGACTAGCTTTTCTGAAACAAAAAGATAGCAGAAAATAAGAACTGACACTGGACATCTTGTTAATAGGTTAGTTTCATAAAATGTGTCAAAATGATATAAAAACATTATAAAATCATATAGCAATGATATATAACATGCATGGACAACCAAAAATTATACATACGTTTGATACGTAACACCCGACGGCCCGGCGGGCTTTCGGGCTTTTTGGCCGGGCCAGGCCGGGCTTGGGCCTGAGTTTTCTACGTCGGGATTTTCTCGGCCCGGCCCGAGATATGGCCAGGTATACCGACCTTCAATGTCCTCAAGGTAGGGGACTGTCAGTCTATCTATCACTAGACGTCCTCTAGCAATTAGTATTTTCACAGCATGACCGTGAAAATAAACAAGAAGCTCCACTTGCCCACAAGGAAGCAGAGGTAGAGAAAAAATAACATAACATAACATTAACTTTGAACAAAGCAAAAGTATAAATCCTCTGTTCATTCCCAAGTTCAATTATGTCACGTTAGTGAAAGAACAGAAAAGTGTCTTTCGAGATACCTTATATAGACTCTATAAACTATATTTTCTTAAGGTCTAATACTAGAAACCAATGTCAAGATATTTGTTGGATCACATTTTTTAGATATATTATCAATCTATTTGAGTATATTAAAAATATACCTGAACTCAAAGACACAAATTTGTATACAATACCATTCATGAATTCAGGGAGGCATGTGATTTTCTCTTCGTTATTATGTTTCTTAATTTAAGGGGATTTGGTGTAAAGATTTTTATATTGCCCAAAGCATCAAGGAAGGAAAAAAAATGTCTTTAAACTGTATGGATACAAACACTACAACTAGTAATATAATTATGTGGGTATGATAACTAACTAACCAAAAGTTATGTTAGTTGATATTGTAGTATGATAAAAATGAATAAGTACAAAATTTTAGTATAAATACAGCTCTCTGTGTTTAATTTTATCTTGAGACGAAAAACTCTTTGTTAGGATAAGTTCCATTTAAAATAAAAATACATAAAAATACACATCGGAAAACAAAACAAGATAAAACCAAGCCAATAACCTAAAAATAATGATGATTAAATATTCGGAAATGCATTAGGTACGTGACCTATCTTTGTCCATTAAGAGTCATGTTGGTGCTTCGAGATCTGAAAAAGATATTAGTAAGTTAATGTCTTCGTCAGTTATTTTGCATTTTCTATAATGTCATCGGATCAGCAGGATGTGAGTTAAATCTAGCAGGACACGCATATGACGCGCAAGATTTGCGGAATAGTTGTGTAACGAACTGCACATGTCTTCACCTCGCCTATATCCATTTTGACTGACAAGATATGATGGTCCCACATGTACGAGGCTGGTCCGGTTCGGCTCAAGGCATACGCGCGAGGAGGCTAGACACCACGTCTGTTTCGTCACACATGGATGCCTGTGAAGGAAAACAACGCTACCATTGTCCCACTCAAGAACGATATTTCTGCGTGATTGGTGGATCATGTCCAAGTCCCTCAAAGAAAAAAAACATGGCAAGCATACATCTTTTTCTACATCACGTCTCAACGTGAAATGGATCGGTTGGGGAGAGCACAACGAACCAAACCTTTAAAATGGCATGATGCAAATTTCGACAAATGAGATTCGTATGATATTGTTGCTAACTACGTGCAACTAAGGAAGGACAACAGCTTCATCTCAATTAACATGATGCGAGAAAGGAAGTTTTAAATTAAGGACGCGCCTAGACTCGATCGAGCGGGAAATAAAATAGCACTCGGTCGACTCGCTGTCATCTCCCCGCCCGTGGCCGGCGCACTGCCATGACGTGCCACCGTCCCGCCCTGCCCCAATCTCCTACTCCGCCGGTCCACTGTCTCCCCAGGACATCCCTCTAAATCCGGCGATTTTTGCCATCTTCTCTGGCCCCGGCAACCCTCCCACCTTAAGTTCCTTACTCGCCTTCCTCGTGGTCGGCATCGTCTTCTGGCTTCTCCGGTTCGCTCCATTGCCGTGCCGCCCCCCATCAATGAAAAGGAAATATTTTGTCTCGTTTCAAAAATATTTGCCGGTACTCTGAAGTCAGAATAATGTATGAGCTTAATTAGTTTGGTACAGTGTGCATTCCGCCCATGTTTGGATCGGTTGTGCTCTAACTTTATGTCATTGCACGTTAGCTTAATTAGTTGTGTGTGCTTAAAGACATATAAATCTAATTATTTCGGAATTTCAGAAATGCCAAGTTGTACCTACGTCCGGGGAGCTCCCGGGTTCCGCCATGTGCCTCCTCTATGTCGAACAGCCTATGACATGGCACTCAGCATACCGTCAGTTCTCCATCAACGACGGTTACGTGGGACACGTGGCTGGTGGGTATCTTGAGCCTCCATATCACGCTCGGCATATGTCCCTATATGCCGAGTGTTTTCGCTGGGTATTAGGCTTACATCCTCATATACCGGGGCCCCAATATATTGCCGTCCGGTAGTGTAATGGGAAGTGTATTGTGTATTTTGTACATGTAGCATGTGTTATTAGTACGGTACTCAAAATAGTTTACCACTCGTTAGCTTAATTAGTTGTGCAAGAAAGTTCTTAAAGGCATCAATCATAAGCTATGTCAGAATTCAGAAATGCCAAGTCGTAAGCTAGGTTAGGAACAATCTGTCATCATCATTACCTAGAGACGGGAAGCGTGTGCACCATCTCAAGCCACCCTACGGACAGATTTCTGTTGGGTTAGAAAACACAACAACGAGTCAACGACGTGGACTAGCTTTTTAAAGAAACCTTCTACATTTTTTTTGATCATCAGTAAGAATTAAGAAACCATCTAGAGTACATTAAAATCTCCTAAATGCCTTGTCTTGTTGCAGGGAGACGTGGCCACGGAATAAAAAGGAAGGACTCGACGAACTGAAGAAGAAGATGACCCAAATTAACAACAGAATAAGGCTGTACACTACTACGTATAGTCGTCGTACAGCGTACTCGACGTAGACGACCGAACCGACCTTGCTAGCTAGGATTTCTGTACACGTACGTACGCGTATACACTCGCCGGCCGTTGAGACATGCGCATCAGACGGGTGGCCGGCCGGCCTATATATGTTAATTCTTCTTTAAAATCCATCTACTCCTGCAGCTTCTACTCGCCGTTAAGCAAATCGCATGCGCATGATGCCATGATGGCTTACCGACCTTCAACGCCCTCTAGGTAGCTAGGGGACTGTCACTTAGTCTATGACTAAACCCTAAACTCGAAAATTCCCCGTTCTGACCGTGCCGAATGTTTCTGAAATGCGCCATTGTATATACAGGCCAATGTAAGAACACTGACTGCAGCAACGACACCAACGCATGAACTGATGTCAGCTGACCGGATGTTCGTATTTCTTTATCTATAAGGTGCGTGCATGACATTTTACTGGTAACCTTTTATACGGTTGTTTGCTATAGAATTATACATGCATGCATGCTCGAAATTTCGTTGTTTAAGATTTTTTTTTAATGCCTTAGCTATAGCAAAGTCTGTTGGCGATGCAAGCTAGCTAGGCGGTCCATTGCTTCACCACTGAAAGAAATTTCAGACAGACTGTGCACGTACAGCACGTGTATGAATTACTAGGATACTCGCGGCATTGTTCACACCACGAGGTTCATAATATCCTGGGACGGCGTGACAGGCACAGCCGAGTTCTCGGTGACCGTGATGGCTGACCACTGCTCGCACATCAGCGTGGCGGCTGTTCCGCGACGATCTGGCCTGACGCTGGTTTCAGAAAAAACAGACAAATGGAACAGGGGCTTTAGACATGAAGCGGTAGGCACGACGCGTGAGCTCCCAGGCGCATGAGGCGATTAGTTTTCCTCAGCCTCTCGTCGACGCCCGCTGATTGTGTCTTTCGGGTCTCGGCCCTCATCGACAGGAGGGTTCCGTTTTTCCATTTTCGTGTCAAGATTTGTTGGGGCGGCGCTTTGATGATGAAGGCGACGTCTCTTTCATTAAGATCTCCCCGGTTTCAGTCCCATCTCGGCGGCGACATCGAGAAGATTGTGAGAGTGGTGTGTTTCTCAAGTGCTTTTTCTGGCGGTGACGATCTCTGGATCGTCGTGGAGTTTCATCGGCGGTTCATCCTTCTTCTTCGGCAGCAGGACGGATAAGTTCTTCTTGACCCGTTCAGCGACCTCCCGTCCGTAACCAACAACGTCAGCCGGCTCAGGGAGGAGCGGCAGCGGCGGCGCGCCATCGACACGGTAATGACATCTCAATGATCTCGTTGTAATTTTTGTTTTTGTTGAGGTGTTATGTATGGTTCAATGTTTCTTTTAATGCTAGGGTCCTTTCGAAAAAAAAGACAAAGAATATTTTTCTTCTTATTCTTGATGACATCAGATGCTGAAAATGCAGTAACACCACACACCAGACGGCTGCGTGGGCTCAAACCAAGCCCAACAAAAGGAAACCTGACTGGTATGGGATGGGCATGTCTCTCTGTAGTATAAAAAAGACTGATATGGGTTGGGCACAAAACAAATAAAAAAATGTCATAGGTAAAGTGGATGGCCCCGGTAAATCCTATATGCGGCGCACGCACGCGGTAGGCCCATTAGTTAGTTTTATTCCTCTTCTTTTGTGTTTTGTCTTTTGTCTTTTTTTCTTTTATTTTTCTATTTTCATTTTTTTCTTTTCTTTTTTTTCGTTTTCCATTAGTTTCTTTGTTCCTTTCAGTTTGTCTGTTTTCTATGCTTTTTTAAAATGCCCATATGTAAAAAAGTTCAATTTTTTAAAAACATTATTCATAAATTGTTTTGATTTCGTTCGAATAAGATGTTCACGACGTTTGAAAAAAGCTTTCCGGATTCATAAAAATGTTCATGTGGTTCAAAAAAGTGTTCACCGATTCACAAAAAGATGTTCATGATGAATGTTCACGGAGTTAAAAAATATATATGTTTCCAATAGTAAATTAGGCCGCGATAATGCGGTCGTCGCCGTAGGTAGACACCACGCATCACGGGCCTTAAGTCGTGGGTGAATGGCTTCAACCCGACCCATCGAATTAACCAACCAACTTAACTCGTCATTGTAATTAAAATTCCTCCACGTCACTGGCTCACTGCCACCGTCGTTTCACCAGTAGGCAAGTGCTCTATATGAATGATCATGTGTCTTGCAGTTGCAGTGAAAACGAAGAGAATTATCCTTGCGCTTCATAATTTTGTTAGATCACTCCAACTTACGTGATAAGCAATTTGATCGATGTGATTTGGATGAAAATTACATTCCAAAGGTCCAAAGGCAATCAATTACCTAGGCCGGTGATATTGTTCCGGGGGCACTACACACGAGAAGTATGAACTCAACACGTGACGACATTAACGTCGCGTTGTTCAATGCCAGACAACATTAGAACTATATGAGTTAGCTAGTATGGTGTAATGGAAATGTATTTTTGTAACTATTTGAGTTAACTAGTACTGATGTAATGGAAATGTATTTTGGATTAATATATTCATGATGGATATGTACTTTGTTACACGTAAATCAGCAACAATACACGTTTACATGACTCTAATGATGTTATAGACAATTTCACGGATTACAGACAGCCAGCTAGTTGCCAAACACCACCGTTCAAAACAGCTGATCGTTGTCCGTAATACACGTACGGATGTGCCGTGCCGTGCAGCAGCTGTTGTTGTCTACTCAGCGTTCCGCATTTACAGCGGTGGGATTGTTTGGATTTCCGTCAACGACATGGCAGACACGTACTCCTACCGCGGAAGCA
Source organism: Poa pratensis (assembly GCA_947311845.1). Lineage (NCBI taxonomy): Eukaryota > Viridiplantae > Streptophyta > Magnoliopsida > Poales > Poaceae > Poa > Poa pratensis. The sequence goes on from CAMZMU010000126.1 coordinate 4,813,461, forward strand.
GTGAATTTACGCTTCCGTGTCCTTGCTTGTGCACGGGACAGGACGAGCAGAGTGACATTGCATATTGTGTACCGTTGATCCCACGCCTTGCTCGCCACCTGTTTAAACTGTTTTGGAGGCCATTCAATTCTCTTCACCACGTAGTCTTCGCCCATATGCAGGGACGTCTCCAGAAATTTGGGCGTGAAATTCAAAATTAAGTTTGACCCGATCCTGTATCGACTTATCGATGATGATATCCAGTTTTCTTGAATCACCGAATCGGCGAAGGGGCTATGGCTGAGAATATGATTCCGTAAACATTGTGACTGGAAGGGGGTATCTTCGAAAGACGGGAGTCGGAAGAGGGGCGTAGGTCGTTGAGGCATCATGACGAACAATAACGAGTCACTTGGGTAGGCCGGACAGATTCAGCAAAGGACTAGTAGTCGAGTCTCGTCTTGTCTCTTGTGCGCCGAATCAAAACAAAAAATAGACTTTAAAATATGAAAAAAGGCAATTTAAACATTTTTTTTGGATTCTACAACTTCAAATATAAATTTCTTATCAAAATACTTCGTAATATGTCAAACACTTAAAAAATATAGTAATTTCCAAGCACTAAATTCCGCGTCCTGTAGCTTTTTTATGGCGTATCTTTTTCAGAGACACGTTTTACTTAGCTTTTTTTTTGTAGGCATGCCTTTTTTTACTGGATCACCACTGCACTTTTTTTTTGACACCTATGCGAGCTGCCCATGTCCCTTAGTTAATAAAATTTGGCCCAGAAGCCCAATACCCTTCCCATAATTGTATCTTCTTCTCGATCGCGACCAAGAACACAAGAAGTCCTTCCATGGCGGCGCTGCAACTCACGCTTTGATCTCCTACACATTTTATTGAGTACGTACTTGATTAAGATTTGGGGGCCCCTAATTTTGGGGGCCCTGTTCGGTCGCTCACCTCGAACACCCTCAAAGACGGCCCTGCCCATATGACAGGACGGTACGTACAGGAAAATAATGGCGTCATTGCGATTTTAAGTGATTCAATATTTACATGAATGGCGAGTGTGAAGAAAGAAAAATATTATATCGGGGTGACCCATTTTGGATGCAAAGAAAATCATAGTTTCTTCGGAGGATCCGATTTATTAGATTGATGTTCATGCCTAGTTTGTATGAGTCACATGATTAGAATGCCTTGGTATGCTTCTTGCAGATCAAGAATCTTTCACGCTTGGAAAATCTTTTTCCTACTTTTGAAAATCGAAGAAGACCTCACATGGAATCCTATCCATCGTAGCGGCGCGTCTTCGAGCAAGTGGCAGCATTAACTATGACAAGGTGTGAATTATCGATGTTGGGGGGGGGGGGGGGGGGGGGTGACTTTGTACACATAGTTTGCACGAAGTAAAATAAACCTTTGGTGTCACGATATTGAGTTTCAGTTCGAGATGAGAAACATCTTCCACTAAAATGGAGGCAAAAAGGGAGACTACTACAAGTTACAAAAAAAAATGTACCAGAAGTTTTAGTCAAACATCACAACGTATGCACGGGGATGCGGACATATCCAGGGCACCCATTTTTTGGGTGTGACCACTGCACCGAAGATTAAAATATACTATAAAAGTTGTAAAATCCAAATATAATTTAGCATTTTGATACAAAGTATATTTGTCAAAATTTATCAAAATTGATGCCGCACAATTTCCGATAAAAATTATCATCCAACTCATGAAATAAAAATTCCGATCATGTTATGAAGAGTACTTATTTGGAACCCAGACGTATTTGACCCATTAACAGGATAATGATGAAATTTGTTTTTTTTTTGTTCTAAAGCTGCGTTTTAAAATTTGATTTTTTGCGACACAGTAGATATAAGCTGTGTCTAAGTTGTAAATTATTTTCGGTTTTGTTTTAAGACATTTAGAATATTTTATTGACCCTTTGTTCACGGGTTGCACCACAAGCGTAGGTCCTCTTGCGTGTGGAGCGTCTGAAATGTCGATATCTCACATGACGATTTATGATTCTTTAATTTTGGGACATGTTCCATAAGTGTAATGATTTTGTAAGTGGCTAAGGAAGCCCTTAGAACACTTGCCAATTTGGCAGAACACGAGTCGATTTCACTCACCCCCGAATATGGGTTGACTTTATGCACAAAATAACTATGATCCAAATAAATTGAATTTTAGTTCGATATGAACAATAAGGTTCCGTGAAAAGGAGATGACAAAACCAAAAATCAAATAAAGAAACATAGGATTTTTTCTTTTAGATTCAGCTAATGCAATTCACCTTCTTCAGATGTTTTCATTACATCACAACGTGTATGCAAAGGAGTATATGAAAAGTGGATGCCATCTTGAGAGCATGTAATTGACATCCTATTTAATTTTTGAAGCATGCTACATACGAGGGGAAAATAAGAGAGTGGGAAAATGGAGCAGGGCTACATAGAGCCCTCTATTTTGAAAGAAAATGAAATCACATTTTGAAGTTTTAGAAAAATAGCGGTACAAAATGGATATATCACATGCTAATTAGACAAAAAATCCTGTCATACATTCTGAAGATGGGTTGGGCTAGAAACTTGTCGAGAAACCCATACGTGCAATTAACTTTCACAACATGGCCATGAAATAAACAAACCTAAATTGAAGTTCCACTTGCACAAAATGATACAAAGGTAAAGGGAAATAACTTAACATAAATTGAACAGAGACAAAATATCAGTTAACCTTTTTTTAAGGTAACATAGTAATTCGATTATCTCATGTAAATGAAAGAACATAAAAGTTCTATGTATACATCTTATATACACTCTATTTTTTTAATACTTAGTCATAAACTAGAAAAGGGTGGCAAGATATTTGTTGGATCACATTCATTCGATCTCTATCAATATATTTGAGGATATTAAAATATACCTGAACTAAAATACATAAATGTATACACACTGCCTGAAATCGTGAATGGATGGTATTACATATTTGTTATTAATTTTCTTAAATTTAAGAGGCTTCGGTCTAGTCTTTTTTAAACCGTCCGATGCATAAAGAAGAAAAACCCAGCCCTCTTTCACTTACATGTTATGTTTTAAGTTTAGATAGCATAAGTATATTTTTAGTAAGAGTCTTTCAATTGTATGTCAACAAACATTATAATTATTAATATAATTATGTGGCTAATTATGTTAACTAAGTAACAAAGTAGTATGTTAGTTAATATTTTAGTCTGATAAAAGTAAAGAATGAATAATTACAAAAGTTCAGTATAAATACAACTCTATGTGTTTAAAACTTTTGTTGAGGTAAAAAACCATTTGTTTTGAATAAATAAACATAAAATGCAAACAAAAAACAAGAGATAACACCCGGGCTATGAGGAGTAGAGAGGCAGCGGGAGGGCCATAAAGAGAGTGTTTTGGGCCCTGAATTTTCCGGGAGGTTTGACCAAATGTTTTTTTTCCAGGAAATGTCAAACATAGGAAACCAACATAGTGGAATTCCTTTCCCATTTCTACGCTCCAAATGGCAAAAAGGAAAAATTTCCTGTAAAACTCCTATCCCTTGAAATTGCTATAAAACTCCTATGTTTCAAACGACTCTTAACTGTTACTCTCTCTCTCTCTCCCCCGTAGTATAGAAAAGACCGATATGGATTAGGCACACATAGCATAGACCTCCTTTTTCTGTTGAGTCGATTAAAACTCTCCCTGTCACAAAATAAAATTGCAAGCTGGAAAAACTCATTAGTGAGTGCGTATACCTTTGGTCAGTTTTTTTCATGCAAATGATTAGCTAAACGTACGTCCATAAATAGTATTGCCCATCACAAAACCAAAAGGAAACGAGAAGGGGTGCCAGCACTATGTTATCCTATATGCATCGCACGCGCCCTATGGGGAGTCCCATTTGTCATTATTTTTTCCTTTTCTTTTGTGTTTTGTCGTTTCTTATTTTTATTAATTTGCTATCTTCTACTTTCCTTCTATGTTTCATTTTCGTTTCCTTTTATATTTTCCCCTTTTTGTGTTTTACTTTTGTTTATTTCTTCTTTCTACTTTTTTTTACAAATGGCCATATGTAAAAAAGAAACGTTCATATTTTTTAAAAATAGATTCACCGATTCATAAAATGTTCATGTGGTTAAAAAATATTGTTCATCGGATTCGAAACATGTTCCCGATGGATGTTCGCGGGTTAGAATATATATATTTTTCCATTAGTGTTTCTATTCTGAGATTTATTTTAAAAATATTGTTAGATATAAAAAGATAAGAAAATTGTACCACTTAGTGGGCCGTGATAATGCAGCCCAACCATTGTTTCTTCAGGCGCCGTAGGTACCACACAACACGGGACTTAAATCGCCGGTGAACAGCTTTGATCTGTCACACCCAGTTGCTGCCGACGATCACCGTGACGTGAGGAGAAGGGTAACGTCGTTTGTGGAGAGTGGCCACCAGAGAAGTTGGCTTATGGAGAGCGGTCACCGGAGTGATAGGGGACGGGAGATTGGACTGGGAGCAACCCGAGTTCAGTTCATTTCTTCGATGGTTGTCTCCATGCCTATCCTTTCCTTTTGTACTGCCGCGGTCTGGACTGCCTGCTCAAGCCCATATGGCCCAGATCCTATTAACATGTAGCCCAGTAGGTGCGTGTGTTACACGACCCTACCCGACCCATCGAACCGGCCAACTTAACTCGTCGCCGAAAAATTCAAATTCCTTCCGTCAGGCTCACTGCTCGTTTTACCCGTAGCCCGTAGGCGAGTAGTTAGCGTAAAACCGCGACATTGAGGGCTAAATTCCGGAAAACCGCGACTTTGAGGGGAGATTGCAAAAAAACCGCGACTCTGAGGGCTAGACGTTGCAATAAACACACATTTCAATCTAACCGCGAATTGACAATGTTTCTGGCACTGCGGTCCCACATGTCGGGCTGACGTGGCGTGGTTAGTGTTGGAGGCTCACGGCCGTTTGGTCGCCGTTAACGGCGCTGTCCTGACAGGTGGGACCCACCTGTCAGGTCGTCCAACTTAGGTTACGAATCCCGCGTGTGCCTCTCTCGTGTTCAGTTCGACTTGACCAATGTCCCCTTTTACCGGCGGCAACTCTGGCGGCGAGCCTCCCGGCGGCGACCCTCTCGGCGGCGGGGGACCTGGCAGCGGGGGACCTGGCGGCGTCCCGGGCCGCAGAGCAGTGGAGGGCGGGGGCGATAATGGCGGAGGCGGCAGTGACGGAGGCGGCAGTGGGGTGGATCGATGGCCGACGTCGCCTCGAGCTCCGTCGATGTTGTCGCCGGAGAATCGTTGGGGCGGCGCACCGTCGCAGAGGAGCCAGCATTGCCCATCCCCTTATGGCCATGAGTAAGTTCTTCCATGCTCCATTGTTAGCCGCATCTTCCCCATTAGATCTGGATATGGATTTCTTCCATGCTCTAGTCAAACGCACGCACCACTCACCCTCACCACGATAGCAGATAGACAGCACGACTGAGAGTGAAAGTTTGTCAATCTGGTCAAGTTTTGGTATGCTTAGTTGCCATATGTGTCGAGTTGATGCCTCTGTATTGTCTTTTCTGTTTCACTTGTCTGAATTTAACTGAATGTAAATTTATGTGCAGTTTGGATGATGAGATCTGGTGCATTAGGTTCTATATTCCTGGTGGAGAAAACTTAGAAGGCAGTTTGTGCAGATTTGACATTACAGTGTCTAGTTTGTACTCACTGATTGAAAGCCATGGTTACGGTTATAAAGACACAATGTATTTTGTTAGGGATAAGGGCAAAGGCTTTGAAGGGATGGAGCCTATTGACAGCATGGCAAAGGTTGGTCAGTTGTTGGATTTGTTTGACCATGAGAAAGTGCTCCATCTGACTGTTATTAAACACAATTCAGCAGTACCAAAAGATCTTAACAGAGATGATTTAGTGGGCACAGTGGGAGTGACATGCCTTAGTGATGATGAAGTGATGTTTCCTGTTGCAGTTGAGTTGGGATGTGACAACTTTTACCATGGAACACAACAGAGCTGCATATTGGACAAAGGAAAAAATGTTGTACCTGCTTACTCAGTTCCTGTTGATGTTTTAGATTCAGATGAAGAATTTGCCATGTGGGAAAAAACTGAATCAGAGAAGAGACCGAGGGAAGAAGATGACCCTGAAGAAATGTATATTATGAACAAACTAGCAAGAATGAGGCATGAAAGAGAGGATCCAGAGATGCATATTGAAGGTGAAACAGATGTGGAAGAGCTATATTCAGAAGAGGAGGAGTCACACAGTGAGGAAGTGGTTGAAGATGAAAATTTTCCAGCGAAGAAATTACCAGTGAGGAAAGGGCCAACAAGCAGATGTCATCATGAGCCAGAGGAGCCAGAGCCATTGTATTATGTGCCCTCATCTGATGAAGGAAGCATCAATGAAGAGATGTGCGACAATGATGATGATGGAGCTGTGAAATTGTCATATGCAGTGCCAAGTGGCAGAAAAAGGAGGTTGAAGAAGACGAAACAGAGGCAGTGGTATGATCCTTCAAGGTCTGATGCACACTTACAGTTTGCCATAAAGTTGTGCTTCAAAGATGTTTATGAGTTTAGAATAGCTCTAAGGAACTACCATATTGCTCAGCTAAGGGATTTTTTTTATCACAGGAATAACAGTGACTCAATAATTGTTAACTGCAGTTTGGGGAAGGAAACATGTCCCTTTTTCTTGACTGCCTCTAAAATTGCCAACGAGAAAACTTTCACCATTAGGAAAATAAAAGCCTTCCACACTTGTGTACCCACTGGATCTAAAGCAAAGGTTACCATAGATTGGCTGGCAAGCCATTCTGAGCAAGCTATCAGAACAGATCCAAATACCTGCGTTGACACATTGATCGACAATACACATCAAAGTTTGGAGTGGAAGTACCTAGGACCAAGGCCTACAGGGCAAGAAAGAAGGCTTTCGAAACAGTTATTGGTGACCAGTACAAACAGTACAGAAGGTTGAGAGACTATTTGCAAGCTATTCTTGACACAAACCCTGGCAGTAGGTGCATTGTTACAACTAAACATGTTCTGGAGCATCCAAGTAAAAATCCTAGATTTCATGGTTTGTTCATTTGTCTTAATGCTTCAAAAGAAGGTTTTCTTAATGGTTGCAGGCCATTCATTGGTGAGTTATTAATGTCTTGTACGTTTATTATTTTGTAGTTGCTTTATTTTATATGATCTGTACTGAGAGTGAATGTTAATGAATTTAGGTCTAGATGGATGTTTCATCAAATTGACAACTGGACAACAAATATTAGCTGCAACAGGGAGAGATGGTAACAACAACATCTTCCCCATTGCATTTGGTGTAGTGGACAGAGAAGAAACTGCCAGCTGGCTGTGGTTTTTAACCCAGCTAAAATATTGCATTGGGGAATCTGGAAAATTTGGCAACTACACAATTATTTCTGACAGGCAGAAGGTAAGCAGCAGAATGTATTCTTCTATAGATTGTTTTAATATTCAAGTACACATTTTAACCATTTTAATATGCAAGCACTGACTGTTGTGTTTCCTTGTGCTTCTGCAGGGCTTACTTAAAGCAATTGCTCATGTGTTTCCTGAATCTCCTACTAGATACTGTTTGAGGCATATATATGCAAATTTTCAGAGAGCAGGGTTTACAGGGGAAGAGTTGAAGAAAGATATGTTTGCAGCCAGCTATTCATATACGAAGAGTGGGTTTGACAAAGCAATGGAGAGTCTGAAAAAGGATTGTGAGTTAGCTTACATGTGGCTAATGCGGATTGAACCGAAATATTGGTCTAGGCATGCATTTGACACAAACTGTAAGACTAATCTTGTTGTCAACAACCTAAGTGAAGTGTTCAACAAGATGATACTAGATGTGAGGAACAAGCCAATACAAACAATGATTGATGGCGTAAAAGACAAGCTGATGGTCAAATATAGTGCAACAAGAACCAAAGCAGACAAAACAAGATGGGAGATCACACCAGTGTACTCTGAAAAATTAGAGGAGGCCAAAAAACATGCCAGGGAGTGCAAAGCTAAGAATGCTGAGATAGGGTTGTGGCAAGTTGGTACAAAAGGGCCTGGAGTTCATGCTGTGGATCTGAGATCAAGAACATGTGGTTGCAGAGTTTGGGATGTTACTGGAATTCCTTGTAACCATGCAATTTCTGTGATAACCAAAATCCAGCAGTATCCAGAGGATTATGTACATGACTTCTTCAAAAAACCAATGTACAAGGAGGCTTTCAAGTATGTTGTATACCCTGTCCCTGGTGCCGAAGACTGGCCAAAAACAAACACACCTGATATTGAGCCACCTCATTTCATTGCTAAGCCAGGAAGGAAACAAACGAAGAGGAGGAAAGGTGCTTTTGAAGTTCCAGTGCCTAAAGACACTTCCAGGATGGCCTCTATCACATGTGGCAACTGCAAACAGTTAGGCCATAGGTGGACATATTGTGATAAACAATTGAGGCCAGAGTTGCAAATGAGGAAAGATAACCACAAGGTGAAGTACCATTTGTAAATTGACATGTAATTTTAATACTGCACTTGGACTAACAAAAAATTTCTGTAACAGACTACAAGAGCAGCAGAAGGAGCTACATCATCTACAGCACCAGCACAAAGGGCAGCAGCAGGAGCAGCACCTACATCGTCTACAGCAACACCAAGGGCAGCACCAAAGGCAGCAGCACCAGCAGCCGGAGCAGCACCACCAAGGGCAACAGCACCAAGGGCAGCACCAGCAGCCGGAGCAACATCGTCCACAACAGCACCAGCATTTGCATCTACAGGTCGAGCACCATTCTCTGCGCCAAGGAGTGCAGCTTACTCAGCTGGGACTGGAGAAGGAAGCAGGAGAGTTAGTACGAGAACCAGAAAACCTACAGGTAGGCTGCAGGGTTACCTGAATGCAGGGAAGGCCAGCTCCTACAAAAAGGCTCAGAAGGAGGCTGAGAAAGATGCTGCCAAGGGGTGAAATTTGAGACTATTTGTATGACTATGTGATCTAAGACTATTTGTTTGTGTAAGACTATGTGATAAATGACTTTATGTATGTGTAAGACTATGTGATCTAAGACTATTTGTATGTGCAAGACTATGTGAGGACCATTTGCATTTGTGGATCATTTTTATTTGAGAATCATTTGTATTTGAGAATCATTTGTATGTGCATCCCTCTTATTTTTCCATAAAATTAAAAACAGCTCAAACAAACATCACTACAACACCACATTCACAAATGATCCAAAAATACAAATGATTCTCAAATACGAATGATTATCAAATTTGTATTTTTGGATCATTTGTACTTGCCTAAATTTAAAAACACCACATCCATGAACTTATTCCTTCCTTCATCCCACATTCACACATTATAGAGGCAGCACAGAATCATTGGTACTGTCACAAAAAATTGAGTGCTACCATCACAAAAGAATCATTGCAATCACAACACATAACACACTAATTAAAGATCTGATTATTACAGCACAAATAGTGTTCAACAGTACAGTTGGTACATGCTAGCAAGCTACATTAACATAGTTCAAAGCTTGCATCAGTTAATACATAACGGTACAGCTCATCACTCCTCCTCACATATACCCTTGATCCTATTCAGTTTGTCCCTCTTTGCACCATGCGCGTTGAATAAATCAAACAAACTACATTCCAGCTTCTTCTTTTCTGCCTTAAGCACCTCTTTTTCTTCATTCCACTGCTGCTGCATGGCCCTCATTGCATCTGCTTGAGTTGTCCTCTCATTTTTCAGCTCACTGACCTGTGACTCCAACAGGCTAATTGTTGTCTTCATCTGCTCCATCATGTCATGCTCTGCCCCCTCCTTCTGAATCCTCTCATAATTAGCCCTCATGCAAGATTTGCTGTTCTTGTCGATGAAACTGTTCACTTCAGCTACAACGTTGTAGTACTTCTTCTCCCACCTGTTCTTTTCTGCTTTCAGGTCCTCCATCAAGTGTGTACTTGAGATCCTATCATCCAACTGGTTACTGCAACAACATTCATACATTCCCCAAAGTTTCCCTATTGCTCTCTTAGCTGTTGGTGGCCATTCACCATCTACCCACTCCACAAATCCACAGTTCTCAACTTCCTGCAAATCATGTAAATAACAGGTTATAAATCATGTAAAAGCTATGTACAACTCTACACTTCTCTCTAATTAAGTGGTCATTCAGAAGACACATTGATATTGAACTACAACCCCACAAAGTAGAATCTGTTATTGAACTACAATGTCAAAGGTACTACAAAATAGAGCAGAGCACATATAGAAACCAAATTGAGGAGTTGACTTACATTTGGCACAGAGCACATGTAGAATCTGCGGCCAATGTGCGTTCCATCAAATGCCACGCAGTTTTTCGGCTCCAGCTTGTGCACACGGCACAGCACATCGCAACCCACCGCCAAACCTTCGAAATCGGGGTCATAGCACGTCTCTGGAGCATAATCCCTATCCACAGGGCCCTAAACGAGCACAAACACCAAGCACATTCAACTAATTGAACCAATAATCAAAGAGGCGGAGCAAATTTTAACAAGAACCCTAACCCTAGAAATTGGGGAACTTACCCAAAAATGTTCTCGCTCGAACACTCGCCGTCCTCCCAGCTCGTCATGGCGGCGACGGCGGACGTTTCTGCCGGCGGCGCAACGACGGCGATGGCGGCGGCGGGTGCGGCGCAGCGACGGGCGGCGGCGGCGGAACGACGGCCAGCGCGGGGACGAACTGGTGCGGGTCGAACTGAAGACATTGAGCTGGGTCAACGGGATTCGTAACCTAAGTTGGACGACCTGACAGGTGGGTCCCACCTGTCAGGACAGCGCCGTTAACGGCGACCAAACGGCCGTGAGCCTCCAACACTAACCACGCCACGTCAGCCCGACATGTGGGACCGCAGTGCCAGAAACATTGTCAATTCGCGGTTAGATTGAAAAATGTGTGTTTATTGCAACGTCTAGCCCTCAGAGTCGCGGTTTTTTTGCAATCTCCCCTCAAAGTCGCGGTTTTCCGGAATTTAGCCCTCAGTGTCGCGGTTTTACGCTAACTACTCCCCGTAGGCTAGTGCTATGTCCGAATGATCACGCGTCTTGCACTTGCAGTGAAACACAAAGACTGTCTTAAGTAACTGACCCTGAAGTACGGCACTCTACGTGGCTACGGCGATCAATCGACATTTATGCATAGAGCGGTGCGTTTTTCAATTAACTGCTTCCCTTTATTTCGCACGAGAAATTAGATCTGGGTGTGCAAAAGACTGCTAATATCAGTGTGTGCCATGCACGGCCGGCTAACATGACTGTCAATCAGCTAGCACATGATCGATCCCTCGTACGTACGAGACAGTGACGAGTGGGCATATTCCTAGAGAAGCTAATTTTGTAGCTCACTGATTTCCTGAAGACTAAGTTTGAGCATATTCCTAGAGAAGCTAATTTTGTAGGTCATGAGTTAGCTAGTCTGGCTAGGGGAGCAGCTCCAATGGTCTGGTTACATGATCCTCCACTATCCACTGTGCCTCTTTTAGTCTCTGATGTAACTGCATTCATCAATGTATAAAGGGGTTTCAAGTTGTAAAAAAAGTCCCCAGATGTCGCAAAATAGCATCATTCCCTCCCGATGGCCAGTTCACTGTCATTACTTCCTAATAATAGCTATAGTAGGACGACTTGTCATATAGCTACTGATGGTAAAACATACTGACCGGTCCCAAATTCAAAGTATATTAAGAAACTTGTTAAGAAAACACAATGCAGTGCTGACACGATGTTGTGATGATTATATGGCATGGCATACCACTGGAAGTTATTGTCTGTTGAATAATCTGTCTAGCTAAAGAGTTGCAGGGAAAGAAACCTTTTGAATGCAAGTACACCGAAATAAGTTCATGGGAGAACAATTAAACCTTCAGAAATAGTACAGGTTATAGGGTGAAACCCTTCACACTGTGAGCAGTAAACAACTTATTCTGGTAACAAACATTTGGAGGCGTTTCTCCTCAAATATTAATGGGATTCAGACTCCTTCCTGATCATGGTACAAATTCAACTCACAGCATCCTGGCAGCAATGCTACCTTTCAAATAAAAAAAATTATCTAAAATGAATTCAACACACACATGTGCAGACCAGCCAAATTTGAAAGGAACCATCATGGGACATAACATAAACGGTGACCAAAGTTGAAATTTTAACCTGATACAACATGGGACATAAGCAAAGTTTATCGAAAAGAGGCTTGCACCAGAACAGCCATGGAAGCAAGCTTCCCTCAGCACGCTTGATTGGAAGGCATCAAAGAAAAAAACGCTAGATTACCCCATAGGGCCAACACTAATCCTTAATCCAAGCAAGTCACTGTGTCTTCATAGAGAGATTTGATAATAGAAGGATAAGTTAGCAAATTAAGCGATTAATTCCTGCAAGGAAACTTCACAGTTCACAGTACAAAGGGCCAATTTCTGGGTGGAGCACATCACACACCCCACACGTACATCACACAAAATGGAAGAACCTACAGCACACTACCCATTTCTGCATTTTAACCACCGGAATGTGATCCTAGATACCTGCGGAGCAACCAATTTCATCAGTCAAAACCAACTTGCACAATTCGTTCATGGAAAAGCCGTAGTTACATATCACAATTTTTGTATAATCACATAATAAACATTAGCTTCACTGGTATTGTGGAAATTTTGCCAACAATAGAAACTCAGAACAGCTACAGGAATTTTTTAGCGTAACGGCACACCTAGAAATTCTACTGTTACCATAGTCTCGAGTTTTTCGCTACATCTAATCTCAGTAGACGTAAAAGATTAGCGGCTTAAATAACTCCATTTGAGGTAAATTCCATAAACCCTAGCTTATCAGATCATTTAAAATATTATTTGTTATCATGGGCGTATGAGGGGTACATGGAGTAAAAAGCAGAAAAATCTGGCTTTGATTCATAGTCATACATTTTTTATATCTATGAGCTAGCTAGTCGAATGTAAATTATATTCATGCATTAGAAACCTCAAGTAAGGGCTCGTGCACGATTTTATTAATAGATACTTCCTTCTGATACCGACTTTATGATAATATGTTGCTAAAAGGTGTAGTTCATGATGAAAGCAGTACTTATGGTGAATCTAATCTTGCTATTTTGATAATACGTGGGCATGCCTTGAACTGTTAAATTATCAATTTACACGATCGGAGGTTGAAATAACATTAGAAATATTATTTATTATCATGTGCCCATGAGGGCTTCATGGAGTAGAAAATAGAAACAACTGGTTTCTATCTCATGAGCATGTTTGTTGATATAACGGTTGGTCCAAAACAGATGCAATTCTCTTCTAAAATTATGCAGAGCGTAAAAAAACCTTAGATCATTACTATCGAATTTTAATGATAACAATATATGAGATGTCAAACATGAAAAAGGTGAATTTTATGTCAAAAGCTTTTTTTTTAGAGAAACTTCCGATCTATTCAACAACTGTTAAGGCGGTACAAAGAACACAAGAAGGAATAAAAAATACATCTAGATCCGAAGACCACCTAGCGACGACTACATGCACTAGAGCGAGCCGAAGGCGCGCCACTGTCATCACCCCTCCATGACCAGAGTCGGGCAAACCTTGTTGTAGTAGACAGTCGGGAAGTCGTCGTGCTAAGGCCCCCTAGGACCAACGCACCAGAACAGCAACCGTCGCCGATGAAGAGAAGCATAGATCAGAAGGATCCAATTTGTAGACACACAAACGATGAAGAACGAAGATCGGATCCAAACGGATCCACCGAAGACAACCACCGACCGAATCCCGCGAGATCCGCCGGAGACACACCTCCACACGCCCTCCGGCGACGCTAGAAGCACTGCCGGAACAGAGGCTAGATGGGGAGGACCTTATTCCATCGTCAGGGAGCAGCCGCCGCTTCATCTCCCTAAGTAGGACACAAACCCTAACCAAACAGGAAAAAACATGTGAGAACGGAGCCCTCCCACCGGTGAGTACCCAGATCCTCCGCGCCACCATGGCACTAAGGCCACGGAGACAAGGTGGATCGGCGGTGGCCGGCAGGAGGCTGGAAACCTTTGATCGCCTTTTTCCCTGGGAGCTCCGTGCGAAGGGGTGTCTTCAGAGTATCTTTGTACATGTCTATGTCAAAAGCTTTTGTGATGGATCTAGTCATGATTTTTTTTATCTGTGTACAATATGAATTATTGAGCATACATGGTAACTAAAGTAGAAGAAACTAGACTGCGCTCAATTAGCATGGCAACATTCTTATCTATGAATAGGAAAAAAATATACAAAAATAGGAAATGTGAAGGTCCCAAGTCATCAGTCGTCTGAGAAGCTATAGTAAGCGCTTGCACTATTGGAATGAACTGGAGGAGTACTGATAGAAAGTTGTTCAGGAAGGGACGAGAGCAAGGCCTAGAGAAAAAGATCCAAGACTCAGCCTGGCACGAAAGCATGACGGGTGGCGGCCAGGTGAGCAATAGCTTTCCAAAGGTCGTAGAGAATTTTGGAGTCCCCTCTTACAAATTTTGTACTTGAGAAATAATAGAAAAACGGCAGGCAATTAAAAACATGTCAGATAAACTTACATACAGAAGATAAGCTAACCTGCTCAATCAATACAACACAATAGCATATCTGACCAGACAATCATCTTAAGTATTGTGCAAAAGTCCATCTCCATCGTGTTCACCGCCAATGCCTGTTTCTACAAGACAAGAAGTCATACAACAGATGACATTCCGATAGAAAGCCTACTAGAAACGACATAGCATCAAAGGAGATATTCAGATAAACCTACCCGTGTAATTTTAGAAAAACTACTCAGGTTTGATACAACTGACAAAAGGAATGGACAGAGAAAACGACAACCATTGTGAAATTCAAAGAATGTCCCTCAAAACAGTGTATAGTCCTATCGTAAAAGTGAAGATAATGCACACTAAGACTTTCAACTAATCAAACGAGACAAGTTTTCTTGGATTATTCTAAAGCTCGTTTGACGACATATTGAACAAAATAAAATATGCTCTTTCTAAGAAGTGATCATGACAACTCAAATTTAGATTGTCTCCAAATATAAATTTATCCTTAAAATATCAAATGAACTCAGTTCATTAAAAAAAATCCTGGTGCATAGCAACCGGACTCTTTTCAGGTGATGAAACTAACACTTGTTTCATACACTTATTATGGATTACGATTATTAGCAAGATTAGGAGAGACAACAATATTCCATTACAGAAATACAACTAGCTACATATTGAGCTAGATATTTGGCATTTTAGTCGGTTCAGTCTAGTTTTTTATGCAATTGCCTTCAACTTACAACTGTTATGTATCTCGTACTGGGAAAAAAAACTGCACTGCAGCTATGCAATAGCACTACTAGCATCAGACATTTCTTGCAAATGTGAATAGACAGGTAACAAAGACATATGATTCAATTGGTACACAAGGAATTTGCTAATCTGGGTGTTGATTGTTTTTCTGACTGGATATTCATATACTAAACCGAACGAAACAGTTCAATAGACTTGAACCACATGGTCCAATAGTAATAATAAGAGAAACAACCTTGCTAATTTTTTTCAATCACATATACAAAGGTAGACAAATAACTAGTGTCATAAACTAAACTAGATAACGCTAAAAATATATTTTCTATATCAGAACTAAAACATAAAACACCACCACACAAGCATCGACACAAAACACTATAGAATAATTGACATGGCACTAACTGAAATTGTTAGCTTCAGGTGAAACTATGTGAACACGTTCCATCAGCCAATTATCGAATGATCAAGTAGTAACCTTTATATTGCTATACCAAGTGTTAAGGCATGGTCTTACCTGCAGTATAGACACTTTCAAATGGATGATACATACACATAAAGTTGGCTTCAGAGAGTTTCTTGAACTGCATAGACTCAAGCTAAACCATGAAAACGCCAACCCGTGTCCCTAGAAACAGCACATTATTGTGCTCAGCGAACCCTTGTATAACTAGGGGCAATGTATCTTCCTCTGGTTTGAGGGAAAGTAGCTTGTCCAATTCAACAGTTCTTCTCAGTACCCATGAAACAACAGCATCAGAATCTTTCTTCATGTTCCAAAATTGGGCGTCAAACTTTGACAGAAACAGGAAACCAAGACCGCCGCCATCCGCCCTCATAACTCGTAACCGGGAACTGCCCTTGGCATAGATGTCCACCGGCACACGCATCACGGCTAAGCTCTGCCTATCAAGATCAAACTCGAGGATGCCGGCTGACTTCTCAAAGAGCAACCAGTGAAGAGAATTCCCAACCAGGACACAGCCCATGCCCCTGTCAATAACGGTGTCAAAGCACAAGCTGGCTGAGATGGCGTTGCTCCATAGGCCGGTCTCTGAGGAGTAAACGCGAGCGACGACTCGTGTATGCTGTTCTTGGAGATATGTGCCTATGAGGACCACCTGGAAGTGGCGGAGATCTCCGGCACCGGCAGCACGAAGCACCGCCCCGTTCGTCTGAGCCGTCACCACCATCTCGAACCCGGGGGGAACGGAGATGCGGTGCTGGTTGCCGACGACGGGGTCCCAGACCAGTACCAGGCTATGCCTCCGGAGGATGACGAGTACGAGGCCATGGCGGCAGCTGAGGACCCTGAAGGAGCCACCGTCGTCGGGCTGCAAAGAGAAGCGCCTGAGCGGGGCACGGTCGGAGGGATCCAGAGTTGGTTCGAAGGGGAGATCGAGGCAAGGTAGGATGGTCTCGGTGAAGAACCCGATGAGCGGAGGGTTGCGTCGGTGGTGGATGCGGAATCGGCGGAGGAATCGGGGGTCGGAGACGAGGAGGCGCCACCGCGGGCAGAAAGCGGAGGCGCGGGGGAGGGAAGAGCGATGAGGTGGGAGGCGGAGGAGGATCTCGGCGAGCAGGGGCGGCGGCGGAGGCTGCTCATCTCGGTCACTGGAGCGAAGCGAAGTGCAGTGTTGCAGGCCGTACACTAGGTTTGTTTTTTTAGAATGGCCGTAAAATAGGTTGTCTAGTGAGAAGGCTTGAAGGCCCACTGAGTTCACGGGTTGGGCTCGTGGAATACTCCTTCCTGGGCTTCAAGGTAGTGGACTTCCGTCTAATGCTCAGCATTCCGCATTTGCAGCGGTGGGATTGTTGGATTTACGTCAACGACATGGCAGACACGTACTACCGCGGACACGCTACCGTGCAGTGAATTTACGCTACCGTGTCCTTGCTTTTGCACGGGACAGGACGAGCAGAGTGATATACTCCCTCCGTTTTTTAATATAATATGTTTTAGCATTTGTCTTCATTCATATGTGTACAAATGTATGTAGACATGTTTTAATATGTGTGTCCACTTACTTTAGTATGTATCTATACAACATGTGCAACCCCTAAAACATCTTATATTAAAAAACGGAGGGAGTAGCATATTTGTGTACTGTACGGTTGATCTCACGCCTTGCTCGCCACGACATACAAATGCAACGACCCGTACCACCTGTTTTGGAGGCCATTCAATTCTTTAACACGTAGTGCTTTTGCCCATCTGACAGGACGGTACAAGAAAATAATGGCGTCTTGCGATTTTAAGTGATTCAATCTTCACGTGACAACACAACGTATCTGTCATACATCACAAAAAAAATGTACCAGAAGTTTTAATCAGACAGCACAACGTATGCACGTGGATGAGGACATATCGAGGGTATCCATTTTTTTTTGTGTGACCACTACACCGAAGATTAAAATACACTCAAAAGGTTATTAAAAAATCCAAATATAGTTTAGCATCTGGATTCAGTGTATTTGTTATACATCACAACGTATGCAAAGAAGTATCTGAAAGGTGGATGTCATCTCGAGAGCGCGCAATTAGGGTCTTATTTAGTTTTTAAAGCATGCTTTATATTTGGGAAAGTATAGCATTTGAACCGGGGTCCATATGTTCCCGGTTCGGAAAAATAGTTTTGTAACGTTTAAAATTCTTGAAAAAAAATCGCGCGCATATATCTGCATGGTCTATGTGTGCGTAAAAAGTTTCACGGAGAAATGAATTTTTAGTTGGCCTATGTAAAAAAACAAAAACATGTCACATGATTAGTGTTATATAGCACCAAAATTTTCTCTTTTTGACGAAGGCACTGTGAACAGTAATTTCGTCAGGAAACTCAAGTTTAGGGACATGCTCTGCGACACCTATGCATGATTCACTTTTTTTTTTTGACATGTTTTAAACATTTTGTTGACATTTTAAATAGGAGGGAGCATATGCCCAAATGTTCACTATATTCACTCTAGGTCTCTAGCCCCTCCTGCCATTTGGGGGTGCAAGAAAGGGACTAAACGAGAGAGGCCCTAGCCCCTCGTGCCAAATGGCACGAATAGGACAGCCGACACTCTCATGCATGTCGTGCAAGATTTGTGCTACGTTATGCACACGTACCCCTACCGCGCTTGTGTTGTTGCAACGACCCATCCGCTTTAAATACCAAGGCAGCCAGAGGTGACATTGTTCGCATGCAGCCAACAATGGACCATACTCTGGTTTTAGTGCTCGTGCCTAGCTAAACCAAACGGCCAAACCTACCCGATGTAGCTTATATTTTTCCTCCATTTGTAGTAGTCTTCGAGCTCAATTATTTACCCTTGCAAAGCTGGGTTTTTTAAGATAACAGGGATCGAGCCCCCGATTTCATTAACGAAACAAAGTTTACAGAGCTCATCCACAACGCACCCCATCCACCACAAGTAGTCTCACTAGGAAAGAAAAGACGGTTTATACGGGAAGCCATTTCTTGCTTTATTTGCTGGAATTTACTGTTGGTTTGGTAAAATCTTTGGTCGGACATATCATGAAACTTCACGCCAAATCCATTTTAGATTACTTTTTTGGGTTTTTCGATGCATTCTTAGGGGTTTCGGGTATGCCATTAATGATCACCCTAACCAAAGCTAAAACATTTAGAGATAGGCCAACCAAAAACCTAAGTGAATTCAGCAGGCTTTATTAATTTAAAGTTGGCATGTCGATTCCTTTTATCTAAAAAAAGTAAACATCCTTCGAGCTTGCAAAGCTGAACTGAGCACGGATCGAAGAAGATTGGCGTACATGAATCAAGGATCTGAACTCGTGTGCATGCATGCGTGGTGCATGAATCAATTCTCACCCACACCCTTACGTAGATGAAGCTGATCAACATTACATCTCACCTCACAAATTCTTACAATATATCTCTTCTAGCTAGCTGAACACGTAGGACAAACTAGCTAGAACCTTATGCCGACGACCTGACACTATATAAAATTACAGGAAAAGGCTACTAAATAACAACAATGCATATACCATGTGCTGGATAAACAACACTACTTAATTTCTTGGACAAAATCAAGGCTCCTCGATCTTTATGAAAGCATGAAGCAAACACTCAACGTTCGTGTGACCAGAGCGATCAGAAGAGATTGAGTCAGTCGTGGAGGTGGCGGTCGAGGTGGATGATGGTGGAGAGGTTCATGGGGGAGATGTACTCGGTGCTCCCGGACATGTACTGCTGCGCGATGAGCCGGTTGGCCCGCTCCGTGGGGTGGAAGGCGTCCCAGAACACGTACTGGTCGCGGTCGGCGCACAGGAGCGACACCATGGTGCAGATGCCGATCCCGTTGTAGGGGCCTTGGCCGCAGCAGGCGTGGGTGGCGGTGGCGAACCCGTAGGCGTGCGGGTCGTCGATGAAGTCGGCGTGCATGCGCCTGGTGTTCACCCCGACGAAGACGGCGCCGTTGCCGTTGCCGCCGACCTCGGCGTTGAGGTCGGCGAGCATGGCCTCCAGCTGCGGGTTGTAAGCCTCGGCGGCGCGCTGCAGCTCCGGGTCGCAGCGGCCGTCGATGCTGTGGAGGGCGAGCTCGGCGGGCACGCACCCGATGGGGCCGACGCCGGTGACGAGGATGCGGCGCGCGCCCAGGCCGTGGATGCGGCGGAGCACCTGCTTGTACTCGGAGAGGATGTACTTGATGTAGTCCGGGAGGGAGAACTCGCGGGAGCGCACGGAGTAGGGCACCAGGTAGTAGTTGTTCACGAAGTCGTTGCCGCCGAGCGTGATGAGGGTGAGCGCGCCGGCAACGATGCGCGCCGCCTGGTCGGGGCCGAACAGGGTGGCCAGCCGGTGCTGGTACTGCTCGAAGTAGGTCAGCTGCTTCGAGATCCGGATGATGTTGTCCTGCACGCACGCGCCCAAGAATGATCATTGGTTAGAGTCTTAGAGAATGCAGTTGCTTTGTTAGTTGTTATGGAATCATCGGCAACGTGTCGTACGAATTGGATGCCGGTGTCGTTGAGGATCCCGATGCCGGCGGAGGCGAAGTTGGCGCCGACGAGCAGCTTCTCGCCGTCCAACTCCGGGCTCAGGTACGGCAGCACCGGCTCAGATCCCAGGTGGTCGCCTGCATGCAAGCCACGTCATTAGCCACTGCAACGTGGATGTAAGATTAAAGTTTGGCAATGGCAGCTAGGTGCTCAACTGATGAGGTCGGGCACGTTCTTGCCGTTGGAGAAGCGTCCGGTGGCGCGGTGGTCTGGGGTGTCGATGCCGTAGGGCCACGAGTCGGCGCGCGCCGTCGTGATCAGGTAGTTGTTGTTGCCGTTGTCCACCAGCGAGTCGCCGAACACGAAGAAGGCCCGGGCGGCGTGCGCCGCCGGCACCGCGTGCATCATCAGCACGCACAGCACGGGCAGAAGAAACGCGAGCCAAGACGAAGACGCCATTGTCGGCAACAGAAATCTGATGGTGGTGCGTGGCTCTGAACTACACTGCACTTGTTGGAAGGATGGGATGCATTGCAAGGTCGCGTGCGGACGCCATTTATAGCGCTGCTGGCCGGTGACCATCTCTCGCTAGATCACGTCGTCGTCGCCGGAATTTACTCCTTGGTGGCCCGTACGGTGCCTGGGTTGGTGCACTGCACTGCAGACTCGTCACTCACAGCCCTTGCGCGTGGGTCTTTAATTCTCTGGTAATTCTGTCTTGTAGGTTAGACTAGTAACAATGGGGAGTAACTTAGACTATTAACATGCATATGTTACTACTCTAAATTAATACCTTCATAGTGGAGAGTAACATCTGTGTAGTGTCATATTTAATAGGTTATACACTAGTTACCACATCAATCTCTCTCCTCATTAATTACCCGTCACATCAGATTTTTTGCCTATGTGGCACTAATATTACTCTTATGTTACTCCCCATTGTGACTAGTCTTAGACTACTCATAGTGGAAGAGTATCATACACTAGTACTCTCTGGTAATACTAGTCTATGTTACTACCTCTATAGTGGGTAATAACATATGTGTGTATCATATAATCATGCATTTATTAGCCTATAGACTCATCTTGCCTCGAAATCCGTTATGTTACGGTATCTATCTATGATACCACCACCATCTCTCTTCTTTAATTGTGTGCCACATCATCATTTGTGTTTATGTGGCACTTATGTTACTAGCTATGTTACTCCCACTATGAGTAGTCTTATACTGTAATTCTTTGCCTGTTTTGGGCTTGGAATATTGGGAACATTTTCAGATGTGCGTTGGATCTTTGCCGTTGTGCAGGTATGCAGGCTCGCTTCAGCTGCAGTCTGTCAGTGGGTCACAGGAATGATGATGAGCTACTCACCCAGAAAACAGGTCGATTTTTTTCCTGAAAAGATGACAATTTTTACTGAATATCGTCTTTGAGGTCAAATGTGCTCACCAAAATTAGTGTTCGGTTAATTAGGAAGAGGATATTTGAATGCTCTGTTGTACTAGTATGAATATTATGATAGATAAAACGCATGCAACGTAGTGTGTCCAAGTGTCGTGTACTACCTAGAACGGCTTCAGTGCTGGGGTGAACTAAATTTGGTATAATCGATCTACTTGAATATTTGTACAACACATGGATCTTAGTACAGCCAGTACTCCTCATATTTTCGAACGGAAAAATAATCTTCTCTGCAAGATCAAATATGCTTTACTAAAGCTAGTAACATTCGGTTAATTAGGAGGAGGATGTTTGAATGTTCAGTAGTACTGCTATGCTAGTAAAACGCATGCAACGTACGATGTTCAACTGTGCAGCATCTGGGACGATTTACAGTACTGCTGGGGTGAACTAAATTAGGCGTTTGAACTGAATCGATCTAACTGAAGATATGTACAACACATGGATCTCAGTACAAGTGTACAGCTTAGCCCTCATCAACAATTCGAATGCCAAATTAAAACAAACAAAATGAAATAGCGTTTCAGGGATATAAGATGAAAGAGCTTCCGAATTTCAGGCAATCAGCGCTCTGGAGTTACTGATGCTTGGCTCAAGACGACGATGGATCCATTTCATACAGCTCTTTCTTCACAGTGAAGGCAACTCGTTATTCAAGAGGGCAGTTGGATCCATCATCTACGCAATGATGCCTTGATTTAGATGAGCTGTATGTAGTAGCAGCGGCAGCTATAACCTCGACGGTGAGAAGTTTTCGCATCAGCAACAACCCACATGCACTGTTGGTTACACACTTGCACCGAAATTTCAACGTAGCATCGCTCAAATGGTAAGTCGGCAACAAACAATTATCAGTTCAGGTCATAGTTTTCAAATAAGAAGTTGAGCATTTACACCAGTTCAGTATCCCTTTTACCGTGATCCTGTCAGTAGTACTCCATATATATCCATCTCAAGATTTCTACTCTTACACTCCGCCAGTACCAAATCGAACCTGCAGGCGAAGCACCATCAATGGCGATCAACCAACGGCAGGTACCACCTTGATCGATGGATCGACGCATCGACGAACACTATTCGACCGCCTCTGTCATAAAACTGCCTGTTTCTACCTAGGCTCGATGTAGCTAAAAGGGTTTATGTGTTGAGGACGCTTCTCTGTAGATATCCCACAAGAAACCGGATCTGTGTCGAGCGAGCAAGCCGTAGGGATTAGCTAGCTCTGGACCCAATTCACCCAATTCCCAACCCTCAGCCGCCCGGCATTTATTCAAGAATTCAGGTTCTGAGTAGCGGTAAAATCTAGGCAGCAATTGGTGAAATCTACTACAAACATTTCTGAATGTCTGATAGATGAATCTTCTACTCCCAGCTAGCTGCTGAGCAGTATGGATCAAAACCTCCATATGTTCTTGTTGTTTTTTTACATGGTGGACCGGGCTCGCTGCATCGAGATGTCAGTCAGGAGACAGGGAAGTACTCTACCATTACGAGTGACCTGGCAGCAGGCACATATGATAAGTTAATAAGCGGCCGGTTGATGGATGGATCGGCGGGATGATTCACCTTCTTCTGGAGGCCATTAAATTCCGGTGTTCCCTCGCCGAGAGGATGAAAACAAAAGGTAGATTCACCGAGATGGGTCGATCGAAGCAGCAGGTGAAGTACAAGAGTTTTGGCTTAACTTCCTCCACCTGCTGGCTCTTGCAAATCAATTGGCCGAGGGAAGGAAGATCCATCGACTGTGATCTGATCTGAGTTTACCGAGTGAAGTACAACAAAGATCCGTCGGCCGGTTGATGGAAGCATGCATTGGGTGGATCGTTGCTGCCTGAGTTTACCGACTGACATTGTATAGTTACCGCTTAGGCCCCGATTGGAATGTCGGGTGGATTTCCGGTCCGTAAATTTTTCATGGCCTTTCAACGGGAGCCTCCGGAATTTGAGCGGGACCTAACCAGGTCCGTGAAACTTTACCTCCGTATTTGCTTAATATACTGTAAACCAAGCGAGCCCTACGTATTTTCAGTACGTGTGGAAAAGAAGTAATGGTGTTTTTTTTCCGAACTGTAAGAAGTGATGGTGTTTTACTTGTTTTTTTGTAGACAGGCACCATGGCAGCCTGGCAGGAGTACTCGCTACTTGTCACTGCATGGGGCTGTAGACTGAAGCGTACGTTGCTCGGCGAGGTTTTTTGCTCTTAATTAAATGGGTTATATTTGGTTCTCCAATCAATCATTCTAAATCTTTTTTGGTGGATACGATGTGGCCGCGATATCCTATAATACGACGATGATAAGATGGTGAGGTTGACAGGGAGTCACTGTCACGTACGAGATCGATCCCCTAGCTAGCCGATGAGAGTGATGTTCCTTAGTGTTGACGTATGAACCGAAATTTATTGGGCGCTTGCATTAATTTGAACGTTCTTGCGCCAATAAAACGGAGTTAACCATTGCAGGTCATACGGAGTGGCGGTGTGATTAGTTAGGATGTAAGACTTGGTGTGGTTTTTTTTAGAAAAGGGAATTTTATTACTCCCAGCCTCTGCATCAAGTGAAGCACACAGCCGATTATTACAAAATAGCAATTATTAAAAGTTTAACAAAACAGCGATCACGCAGGATCAAAGCACATCTCAGAAACGACACCGATGACAGAGATAAAAGACTACAAAAGTCTACTAGTATGCTGCCACGTATGCCGGGAGAAAAACTCCTGTGCCACCAACAGGAGCCTGATGTCTACGTGTGCTTCTATTCTTGTAGACAGTGTTGGGCCTCCAAGAGCAGAGGTTTGTAGAACAGCAGCAAGTTTCCCTTAAGTGAATCACCCAAGGTTTATCGAACTCAGGGAGGTAGAGGTCAAAGATATTCCTCTCAAGCAACCCTGCAATTAAGATACAAGAAGTCTCTTGTGTCCCCAACACACCCAATACACTTGTCAGATGTATAGGTGCACTAGTTCGGCGAAGAGATAGTGAAATACAAGAAATATGGATGATTATAAGTAGTAACTGCAATCTGAAATAAAGATGGCAGCAAGCAAACATGTAGCAGAACTTGATGTAAACGGTGTTTCAATGCTTAGAAACAAGGCCTAGGGATCATACTTTCACTAGTGGACACTCTCAACAATGATCTCATAACTGAATAAGTAAAAGCTACTCTTAAACACTCTCTTGTTGGATAACAAACACCATTCATTGTGTAGGGCTACAAAAGCACACCTCAAGCCGGAGTAAACAAGCGCCACAACGTCATAAAGGAATCACACACGGTGCACACACTGTCACCTTTACACCGTGGAGAGTACCGGAGTTCATATTAAAGTAACCTATAGAGTGCATAATAGATAAAGAGTAACATCTACATATTCAACTAGATTAGCACAACTGAACACAAGTAAATACTACTCGGGATTATTCTCCTTCTTGATAACACAAGAGTACTACGTGTAGGGCTGCAAGAGCACTCCTCAAAGTCTGAGTAAACAAACACCACAGTTCCCAAGAATAAGCCATGATAAATATCTAAATTATTCATAGAGTCACACAAGTACCCACACTGTCACCTTGATACCGTGTTGTCACAACGACTCCAGAAACTAGACAAAATCACTTGAGTAGCATAAACATTATTAATGTATTCAGCGATACTAGCAATACACATGATCACACCATGTGAGAGAGAGATGAACCACATAGCTACCGGTAGAGCCCTCAGCCTCGGGGAGAACTACTCCCTCCTCATCATGGGAGTCAGCAGCGGCGATGAAGATGGCGGTGGTGTCGATGGAGATGACTCCGGGGGCAATTCCCCGTCCCGGCAGGTGCCGGAACAGAGACTTCTGTCCCCCGAAACTTGTTGGCGGCGGCGCTGCGGAACTCTTCTGGAAATATGACTTGTTTTTAGGGTTTTCGCGTCTGAGGCAATATATAGGCGAAGGGGCAACGTCGGTGGAGGCTCGAGGGGCCCACACCACCTGTGGCGCGGCAGGGGGCCCACCCGCGCCTTGTGGTTTGGCCTCGGCGCCCTCCTTCGTCTCTCCTTCGGACTCCGTGACGGTGCTGGAAAAATAGGACGTGGCCTTTTGTTTCGTGCAATTCCGAGAATATTCGCAGAAGTACTTTTCTGAAACCAAAAACAGCAGAAAACAGGGAACTGGCACTGTGGCATCTTGTTAATAGGTTAGTCCCAGAAAATGCATAAAAGTGATATGAAGTGTATATAAAACATGTAGCAATTGGTATAATATAAGCATGGAACATCAGAAATTATAGATACGTTGGAGACGTATCAAGCATCCCCAAGCTTAGTTCTACTCGTCCTCGAGTAGGTAAAACGATAACAACAAATAATTTCTGAGGAGACATGCTTTCACACAATCTTGATCATAATATTGTAAGGCATGTAAGCTGAGATCAAATCATTCAAAGCAAATGTATATAGTTGATATAAAAGATAATAAAGCAAGAGTCAAACAAGCTAAAAGTTTTCATGAACTATTGCTTCAAAGACATGAAACCGTACAAGGTTCATTAAAGATGATTTAAGTATCCAGCATAGGAGTTCTATCCTTCAATCCAAGCATCAAGCAAATTTTCATAACATAGAAGGATTCAGCCAAGTAAACATAAACATGAACGTCATGAATCAACTGTTTCGAAGTCTACTCAACCGGTGAGCGCAAGCATTTGGTATTGGCACCATGATGTTATGGCAAAGAGAACATTAATGGGGGTTTGGAAGGCCAATGGAAGAAAGTCTCACAAAGCTATAAGTGATCATTAGACAAGAGGAAGTCTTATAATCGAAGCTATGTAAGGAGTAGTGATTGCCATGCAACGGATGCACATAGAGCTATATGTGTATGAAAGCTCTCCAATGGAACTAGTGGGGGTGCATCCAACTTGGTTGCTCATGAAGACCTAGAGCACTTTTGAGGAAGCTCATCATTGGAATATACAACCCAAGTTCTATAGTGTAAATTCCCCACATAGTTATACAAGTAGAACATGAAAACTCTCTCACATGGAGTATAGGTGCTAAACATGAGCACAAATGATGACTATGAATACTGCAGGTGCTAAACATGAGCACAAGTTGATAAAGGATAGTAATGTTGCCCCCTTTTTCTTTTTTTTTTTTTTTTTTTTTTTTTCTATTTTTTTTCTTTTTCTGTTTCACTTTTCGATGGCCTCCATGGCTCTTTTCAGCAGGGGCAACACTCTAATATGATTACAAACTTTTTGGTACAAATAACTCATAATGAACAAAACATGATGTATAAAACTGTATGCCTCTGCCAGTGTAGCAGGATGTGCAATGATCTAGCGTAACATGGGTAAACCACACATCAGCTGTATAGAATCATGCAAAGCAATATATAAGTGAAAATGACAACAAGTCATGTAATGTAAGATGGATGTTGCATGGCAATATATCTCGGAACAGCTATGGAAATGCTGTGGTAGGTAGGTATGGTGGCTGTTTTGAGGAAGATGTATGGGCTTATGTGTAGGAGAACAAGAGGAAGTCCTCCCACGGGGTTGGATGTACTGGCGAAGTATGCACAACTCTCAATGTGAGCAGAAGGCAATGCACAGCACCGAAGAGGCTAGCAAATATGGATGGTGGAAGTGCCAAAAACCGTAGCTTAACATTAGTCAAAAAGAACTCACAAGTTTATTGCAAACAACTAGCAGGTTCAACATTAAGAGCATGATTAAAATTCACTCCAAGAAGGGCCGTTCACGGCGGTACAAGTACCCCGTTAGATCCCTCGACCTTCAGCACAACTTAGTTATTACAATGAACTTTCAGACATGGAAAGCTATCAAGTCCAACTACACCTTCAACAATTTTAGAGTTTGTAGTACGGTACAAGCTTAAAGACAACAATCCACTAATGATTTTAACTTAATTAACCAGCAAGCTTTACCATCTAAATATCTCAAAACATTTGCAAAGAATCAAGTTATCAAAGTTTCAATGATCTACAAGATTATGCAAGTTTTCATACCACTACCACATGCAGCATTTTCTTTCTTCCAGCAAACACCAACAACTTACTTAAACATAAACTCTCCAAATGATAATATAATGCAGCAAGAGAGTATTTATAAACACGTGCTAACAGCTCAAGAGATGCATGAAAAACAGGAGCTAAAAGCACTGCAGTAGCTAGTTAAGAATACTCAACAAATATAAGTGAAGAACATGAGTATTCACATGAAAAAGCGGAGCGTGTCTCTCTCCCACACAAGGATTGCTAGGATCCGAATTTATTCAAACAAAACAAAAATAAAAGCACACAGACGCTCCAAGTAAAGCGCATAAGATGTGAAAGAATTAAAATATAGTTTCACTAGAGATGACCTGATAAGTTGTTGATGAAGAAGGGGATGCCTTGGGCATCCCCAAGCTTAGACGCTTGAGTCTCTCTGAATATGGTTGGGATGAACCACGGGGGCATCCCCAAGCTTAGCTTTTCACTCTTCTTGATCACATAATATCACCCTTCTCGCTTGATCCTTGAAAACTTCCTTCACACCAAACTCAAGACAGTTCTCATTAGAGGGTTAGTGCATAATAAAAAATTCTCATATTCTGTAATGATACAATCATTCCCAAAGCTTCTGGACATTAGCTACAGCCACCAATGCTTTGTGGAGCAAAGAAATCCACACAAACACGTAAAAGAGCGAATGCAAAACAAAAGGCAGAATCTGTCAAAAACAGAACAGTCTGTAAGACGAATTTTTTCGAGGCACTTAAGTTGCTCAGATGGATCTGGCCCAAAATAATGAAAGTTGCGTACATATCTCAGGAAGATGCGTGATTTTTCGTAGAATTTTTCGAATTTTCTACAGGGAGAAAAGCTCAAATTCGTGACAGCCAAAAATCTGTTACTGCGCAGAAATCCAAATCTTGCATCAACTTTCAATATAGAACTTTACTTGGCACAACAATGCGATAAAATAAAGATACAAAGGAGTTGCTACAGAAGTGACAAAACTCCTTGACTCAAAACAAAAAGAAAAAAAAATAACAGAAATAAAAACATGGGTTGTCTCCCATAAGCGCTTTTCTTTAAAGCCTTTTAGCTAGGCATAGTGATTTTGATATGCTCTCATATGTATAAGAGTTGAATATAGAGAGCATCAAAAGCAAATAAAACATTTAAATCTAACACTTCCTATGCAAGGAGTCTTGTAAGAAAATAAATCAATAAAGCAAAGTGACTAGCATAGAAGGCAAAACAAGTGCAACTTCAAAAATTTCAACATAAAGAGAGAGACTTAATATTATTGTGATATATGAAACGTGTCTCCCTCTCTCATAAGGACCAGTAGGTCTTAAAGTACCCAGCAAATAAAAGCAAATCAAGAGAAAGCTCAAAACTTCATCATAAAGAGAGGTTTTAGTAACATGAAGATTTCTATAACCATACTTTCCTCTCTCAAAATAATTTTCAGTGCATCATGAAAAACTCAACAATATAGCTATCACATAAAGCATTCTTATCATGATCCACATGCATAAAAGTATCATTACTCTCCACATAAGCATAATCAATTTTATTAGTAATAGTGAGAGTAAAACTATCACAACCATCATTGTATTCATCATAAATTGCAGGCATAGTATAATCATAATAAACTTTATCCTCCATAGTAGGTGGCACCAAAATACCACTATCATTATAATCATCATAAATTGGAGGCAAAGTATCATCAAAGAAAATTTTCTCCTCAAAACTTGGGGGACTAAAAATATCATATTCATCAAAACCAGCTTCCCCAAGCTTAGAGCTTTGCATAGCATTAGCAATAATGGTGTTCAAAGCATTTATAGTAATAACATTGCTACCATCATGCAAATAATTTTCCATAGGTTTTTTAATTTTCTCTTCAAAAGCATCATGTCCTAATTCAATATAAAGTTCATAAAGATCTCTAATTTTTTTGTTGTTTTCCATTAAGCCTAACTAGTGAAAATAAAAACAAGAAACAAAAAGAATAATTGCAGAATCTAAAGGAAATACTTCGAGCACTCACACACTAGCAACAACTAGAAAATAGCTTAGTAGCCAGAGGATGTGAATACCTTTTACCTTACCTCCCCGGCAACGGCGCCAGAAAATAGCTTGATGTCTACGTGTGCTTCTATTCTTGTAGACAGTGTTGGGCCTCCAAGAGCAGAGGTTTGTAGAACAGCAGCAAGTTTCCCTTAAGTGAATCACCCAAGGTTTATCGAACTCAGGGAGGTAGAGGTCAAAGATATTCCTCTCAAGCAACCCTGCAATTAAGATACAAGAAGTCTCTTGTGTCCCCAACACACCCAATACACTTGTCAGATGTATAGGTGCACTAGTTCGGCGAAGAGATAGTGAAATACAAGTATATGGATGATTATAAGTAGTAACTGCAATCTGAAATAAAGATGGCAGCAAGCAAACATGTAGCAGAACTTGTGTAAACGGTGTTTCAATGCTTAGAAACAAGGCCTAGGGATCATACTTTCACTAGTGGACACTCTCAACAATGATCTCATAACTGAATAAGTAAAAGCTACTCTTAAACACTCTCTTGTTGGATAACAAACACCATTCATTGTGTAGGGCTACAAAAGCACACCTCAAGCCGGAGTAAACAAGCGCCACAACGTCATAAAGGAATCACACACGGTGCACACACTGTCACCTTTACACCGTGGAGAGTACCGGAGTTCATATTAAAGTAACCTATAGAGTGCATAATAGATAAAGAGTAACATCTACATATTCAACTAGATTAGCACAACTGAACACAAGTAAATACTACTCGGGATTATTCTCCTTCTTGATAACACAAGAGTACTACGTGTAGGGCTGCAAAGCACTCCTCAAAGTCTGAGTAAACAAACACCACAGTTCCCAAGAATAAGCCATGATAAATATCTAAATTATTCATAGAGTCACACAAGTACCCACACTGTCACCTTGATACCGTGTTGTCACAATGACTCCAGAAACTAGACAAAATCACTTGAGTAGCATAAACATTATTAATGTATTCAGCGATACTAGCAATACACATGATCACACCATGTGAGAGAGAGATGAACCACATAGCTACCGGTAGAGCCCTCAGCCTCGGGGAGAACTACTCCCTCCTCATCATGGGAGTCAGCAGCGGCGATGAAGATGGCGGTGGTGTCGATGGAGATGACTCCGGGGGCAATTCCCCGTCCCGGCAGGTGCCGGAACAGAGACTTCTGTCCCCCGAAACTTGTCGTGGTGGCGGCGCTGCGGAACTCTTCTGGAAATATGACTTGTTTTAGGGTTTTCGCGTCTGAGGCAATATATAGGCGAAGGGGCAACGTCGGTGGAGGCTCGAGGGGCCCACACCACCTGTGGCGCGGCAGGGGGCCCACCCGCGCCGTGGTTTGGCTGGCTCGGCGCCCTCCTTCGTCTCTCCTTCGGACTCCGTGACGGTGCTGGAAAAATAGGACGTGGCCTTTTGTTTCGTGCAATTCCGAGAATATTCGCAGAAGTACTTTTCTGAAACCAAAAACAGCAGAAAACAGGGAACTGGCACTGTGGCATCTTGTTAATAGGTTAGTCCCAGAAAATGCATAAAAGTGATATGAAGTGTATATAAAACATGTAGCAATTGATATAATGTAAGCATGAAACATCAGAAATTATAGATACGTTGGAGACGTATCAGAGCCGCGCACATCCAGCCACCATAAGGTCTCGCTGGGACGAAGGCAGCAAGAAAGCCCAAAGCTGGATCCAGTGCGCCGCCATATGGATAACCTGTAAGGCATGAAAATTTTCTTTCCTGTTAAAAACAAGATTGTTCCTACAATTCCAAATAGACCAACAAATAGCTGAGACGCCGATGCGAATCCTATCCTTGCCTTTATATCCATCCCATTCAACCAATTCCCAAACATATTAGTAACATTGGTAGGAGGAGGAATATTGTAAGTACAAAAAATAACACGCCAAACAAGTTGAGCAAAAGGGCAGGAAATAAATAGATGTTCCACCGATTCATCGTTCCCACAAAAGGAACAACGAGAGTCACCTTTCCAATTTCTTTTTGCCAAGTTATCCTTAGTGAGTATTACTTTTTTCTGAAGGAACCACATAAAAACCTTAATCTTAAGTGGAATTTTCAGTTTCCATAAGTATTTATGCAGAAATCTAGTATGTCCATTCATCATGTCTTCATACATAGATTTAACTGTAAAAGTGCCATTCTGTGTCAAGTTCCAATGAAAACTATCCGGAACATCATTGAGTTGTGTCTAGAATTACATTGTGCAGACTGTTTGGAATTAATGCAAGATTACATGAAACTAGAAAAGGTCCCAAGGAAATCTTTTTTCACAATTACTATTGGGTATAGCGGCAGTTCTTGCAATATTGGTTAGGAAAGCTCAGAAATTTGTTTTATTAAGGGTTAGTTGTCTCTACCTTATCTTGAAGAAGTAGAACACAAGGTGCATGCAAGAAACAATTCTAATTGAAAAAAAATCTATTTGGAAACCTATGTACTATAATTTTTAGTTTATTGAGGGAAATATATCAAATTAATCGACTGAAAAATACTCACTTCATTGCTAAATGTAAGGTGTATAGTTTTCTTGAACGAATATTAAGATGTGAGAATTTGCTTATGTGGACCCGTTTATCCCTGGAAAAATTGGAGAGATGAGTCCTTAATAGTCACAAAATTAGAACAATTCTTTAATTAAATCCCTTTGTTATACATTGGAACTCATCTGTAGATGGATATAATTGTCTATAAATCGTAATACACCCTATATTTTAGAATTTTCAAAAAAAAAGTATACACATTACATTAAGAAACATAGGGACTAGGATTTTAAAATATATTGAATGAAATATCTCCGTGTTGCCGAATCAAATTTATCCGGATGAATTGCCACTAAATCGAATGTGTCTAAACCCAATTAATACGGATCGTAGGAAGTGTAAGGATGAGCCTGGGCCCACCTCGGTCAGGTCAGGACATAGTGGCAAACACAAACAAAAGAGGATCGTACTGTTTGCCCAATCCATACATTTTGTTTTTTTAGAACTAGCCCAATCCATACTCGATACTCCATTCCATAGCAGGTTTGCAGGCACGGATGGTAATGGGTACCGCTAACCCGACGGGTACCCGTCTTAAATGGGGAGGGTTTGGTGGTGAAAAAAACCCCCACAGGGCTGCTTAGCAGGGAAAATCTAAACCCGCTGGTCTAGCGGAGGCGGGTATGGGGTGCCAAACCCACACCCGCCAACCCCCAAACCCGTGAGGCACACAGGTAAACACCACCCACGCACATAGCACACGCACGCGTCCACGCAGGGTCCCGCAACCACCCACGCACACAACACCCAACACGCATGGATCCATGCTCTGCTCTCTCTCTTCCAGAACAGATCGATCTGTTCTCTCCTCTCCTTTTCTCTTTCGCGCTTCTTATTTCCTATCCATACCCGTCGACGCACACAGCCGCCGTCGCCCAAGCGCCCTTCGCTCCTGCGCCGTCGACCTGCGCCGCCGGCGGCCCTCCGCCGCTGGCCGCTCTCCGCCCCTGTGCCGCCCTCCGCTCCTGCGCCGTCGCCCGTGCGTCGCGCCGCCGCCCCAGTGCGGCCGCGCGCCTGCGTTGTCGCCCCTGTGCGGCCGCACGCCTACGCTGCGGCCCTGCCCCTGTGCTGCCGTTCCCCAATATTAGCGGGTACACATCGGGTCCCTCATACCCGGCGGTGACGGGTATGATGAAATTTTGTACCCGGCAGCGGGTATGGGGCGGGTGGCGGGGGCGGATTGGAAGGGCGGGTACGGGTATGGGGTGCCATACCCGGCCCAGAACCCGGCGGGTGCCATCCGTATTTGCAGCTAGGCTAGCATGGGCCATTCTCCTCCGATAATCTTACTAGGCTTCACTTGGCCCAAACAAAGCAGACATCTAGAGTTTTAGCCCATGTAGCCGTGCACATTCTGGTATCACACAGCAGTTTATTTTCAGTTTTTCAACAAAAAAAACAATTTATTTTCAGACACCTAAAAAAAGCAGGTTATCACAAATAAAGACACAAATCACATACTCTAACAAATCCACCTCTCTGGTATTATTACCCCTATAATAAACCACCGAAAATTTCAGCCGCTCTCCACACTCGGGGTACTGTTCCTATGAACAGTACTCCACAGTACTCTATGGGCCCCACCTACCATCTACATACAAAAAAAAAACCTGCGAAAATGAAAAAATCTCCACCTGCTCGGTGCTACTCCCTCCGTTTTTTAATATAAGATGTTTTACCATTTGTTCACATGCATGTGTACACAAATGTATGTAGACATGTTTAAATGTGCATGTTCACTGACTTTAGCATGTATCTAGACAACATGTACAACATCTAAAACATCTTATATTAAAAAACGGAGGGAATACTCGCCACGGCCGCTCGCCAGGCCCACCACCGCTGCTCCAAACGGCCACACCGCGCCGCAGTCGGTCGCGCTACCACACGTATGATTTATGCCAACCGGAAAAACGAATTGCATGCAGTCGGGCCAGGACTCTCTAAAAGAACAATTTGAAGGTTTAATTTAAGCATGGTTTACGTCTTGCAAGATGAAATCGTGGGTACGTGAACCTCCTCTGAAGACGCAATTTCCGGTTCGCAAGTTCGTTTTACGTCAAGCTGCACCAAAAGCTTCAACACCGCACGTCACAGACCAGACCTCACCCAGCCGCACGAGCCAACCGCGGGGCGGCGGAGACAGCGACACGTATGCTCCTCCACCGCCTGCTCCCCGCGCACCGCCTCCTCGCCGGCGGCGCCCTCCCCCTCCTCCTTCCCCGTCGCAACCGTCTCGCGCTCCGGCCGGCCGTCGCCATGTCCTCCTCCTCCTCCACGGCGGCGCCCCCCGCCCCCGCCCGCAGGGCCCCGCTGCGCGGCGTGGTGTTCGACATGGACGGGACCCTGACGGTGCCCGTCATCGACTTCCCTGCCATGTACCGCGAGGTGCTCGGCGGGGAGGCCGCCTACGCGGCGGCGCGCGCGGCGGGCGGGGGCACCGTCGACATCCTCCACCACATCGAGTCCTGGGGCCCCGACGAGCAGCGCCGCGCCTACGAGGCCATCGCCAGGTTCGAGCGCGACGGCCTCGACCGCCTCCAGATCATGCCCGGTGAGCGCCTCTCCACTGCCCACGCAGCGTCGGGTTCTGGTTTCAGGCAGGGGGCAGAGATGGTGTGCTCTGTACTGTTTGCTTATGCGGGTGTGCGATTTGCAGGGCCTCGGAGCTCTGTGGCTTCCTCGACGCGAGGCAGATCAGGTGAACGTGTGTTCGTTCCGAAATGTACCTAAAGTTGCAGCGTCTGT
Source organism: Poa pratensis (assembly GCA_947311845.1). Classification (NCBI taxonomy): domain Eukaryota; kingdom Viridiplantae; phylum Streptophyta; class Magnoliopsida; order Poales; family Poaceae; genus Poa; species Poa pratensis. Next base: position 4,848,699 of record CAMZMU010000126.1, read on the forward strand.
TGCCTACTTCAGTTAGTTTTACAGTCCACTATGAGCTCAGTAGCACTTGTTTTCTTTGGATTGATTTAGTGCAGGCACAATGTTTTGTACACCTACTAGGCTGGTAGTAGCATGCGGTTTCTTCAAAGTTGGTTTATGCCATGATTTGGGGCTTTGTTGTATGATTATTGATTAGTGAACTTCTGATTGAAACACGGACCAATATTTCAGGAAGTTAGACGGGTCATTTTTCGGGTGATTGGCAGACTGCATTGTAGATTATAGATTGGATTTTGATCTGAAATTAGACGGGTGATTCTTTGTTGTTTCGAGTGATCAGCAGGTCTTGCTTTGTTAACTTTCTGGCACAGCCCTGTTACTCGAAGGAATGTCCATACATCATTTAGCGGAAGACTGCCAGTGCCTGAAGCCATAAATATTATGTAACAGAATCCTACAGTTGTATTCTTGATTGGGTGAGAAGTTAGAACTAATTGCGACTCTGCATCCGGTTGCCTAATGTCACCAATTAGTGATCAGAAAGAAGTATCCTAGCACTAGGTGCCTTTATAGTTTGTTGTGTATTTGTATGTATCATAGGCTATTGCTTTGTTTGACATGTGCCAGTGAATTCATGTCTACCATGTGTTTATAATATTAAAAGCAGGCGAGACTAATGGTACATAAATAACTGCAGCTGTTAGTAGCACCTTTCTATAATTACTTTATTAGATTAGAGGTATTTATGCTGCTACTGATTCCTACTCTTTGTATTCTGCAGGAGAGGTTTAATCACCCGGAATGTGAAGGATGCAGTTGATTTGTTTCACCAAAGGTTTGGTGTAAGTTGTTTCACTGTACTCATTCTGACCTAGTGGTTATGCACGTCGAATGATATTTATTGCTCTCACCTAGAGGAAATTGCACTCAACCCCACATGTTGGGGTAGTGTTTTCACCGGACCACAACCACGATTGTTCTGTGCAAAGCACCACCTTTTACCGTAATCAGTTGCATAGAACACGAAACTCGTCATTAACAGGGTTGATAACAAGTTAGTCATCTAGGACCAACTACCAGGAGGTATGTGGCCTGATTAGATGTAAAACAAATGTTCAGACTGTGTGGCCGGACTTTGCATCTGAGCTTGTTTGTAGAGGCTGTCATGCTCTGTGGTTTGGACCAGTTCAGAACTCGCCGGCTAGGAGGATCTATAAGCTCAAAAAAAAAATCCCACCGGTCTCGCAGTCACCATGCTCCTGCCTGCCGTCGTCCTTGTCCCATTGGCGCTGCCCCGATCCCCCGGCTTCTACCTGCCCTCTCCGTCACTGACCCATCCCTGGCTCTGCCCCGCTTCCCTAGGCATCGGTCCAGTCCTCCCTGAGTGGCCAGCACCAGCTCTGTCCCAGGCACTGCATCGGTCCGGCAGGCTCGTGACCCCTTCCCCCGCATCGCCGCCGCGAGCTCCAGAGCTACCTCCCCATGATTCTCTTGCACCACCCGTGCTCCTTGTTGTGTTCCCGACCCTCTCCTGCCACCGCTCAAGTGTCGGGGTGGTGCGGTCTCCTGCACCCCACCTCTGTGTACAGCCACGCCGTGTCGCGCGTGGCCCCTGTGCTCCTGTCCTCCTACTCTGTTGCCTTGGCTTCTCCATAGTTAGCCTGCTCCCCTTCCTCCGGTGCCGCCTAGGGGCTCCTGCAAGGAGCCCCTCAACTTTGTCCCTGCATGTGGAGCACGATTCCATTGACATAGCTCAGTGTCGTGCACCTGTTCGTTCAAATGTCTGTGAGAGCTGCAGCTGTTACATGGCATACTGGTCGTTCAGAACTTCTTTTCACATATAACCAGACTAGCTCATTTGTCTGAAGGCCATGTATCTCCTGGCAGTGGACCTTGAATGATTAATTGACTATCAACGTTGTCAATGATGAGTTCTGTGTTTAGTGCAACCAATTACGGCAAAATGTAGTGTTTTGCGCAAAAATATATCGTGCTTGTGGTTCTCTGCAAATTCTGCCCCAACAAGTGGTGTTAGTTGCATTTTCCTCTCTCACAACATATGCATAGTACTGTGATATACTTTGTCATGCTCTACTCAGACGTATGTTTATTTATTGGTCATATTCTTCAACTAGTTTATTGCACTGTTCGGAACATACCTAGTTGTGCGTCTCCCCAATCCTTGTCCCACATACTGAGGCTTGAAATATTGATGTGTTTATTTATGTTCGCACAACTTGATTTGTTGCCAATGATTGTATTGGTACGACGTAAGTGGAAAATAACCTTCCAGAATTTTGTAATCATGCCCTCCTCTTCAGGAATTTTAATCTTGTATATCTGAAACTTGTGTAGATGATTTTTGTGCCTGCATTAAGCAGAGAATTCCGCCCCTATAAGCCAGATCCAGCTCCATTGCTTCATATTTGCTCCAATTGGAACATTCCACCAAACGAGGTGATCATGGTTGGCGACAGCCTCAAGGATGATGTGAGCATTCTTCATCTCATTCTGAAATCTTGCATATAAAGGACGGTTTACGTATAGTATGATTTGCTACATTATCAAGACATTACAATCAGTGTTCATATAAGTATGAATAATATTTTTTAATTTTTTTGATTGTGCGTCTCCATGGTAAGCTATAGTTCCATTCAATCATGTCGTAAAATGAGTTAAAGTTCCATAGTCCTGAATGCAAAGAAAGTGTGCCTTGCTGCTCTGATAAATGTGCCTTGGTTGTAATGTTCTCATGAAGCTGGAGTTCACGACATTTGTTGTTTCAATCTTAAAAGCTTCTTCAATAGCCTATGTGTGTGTACTGATTCGTTTAAATTTAACTTATGACACCATGTGCAGATTGTCTGCGGAAAGAGGGCGGGAGCTTTCACTTGCCTGCTCGACGAAACGGGGCGATACGGCCCCCATGATTCGTTACCCGAAGATGTAAAGCCTGACTTCCTGGTCTCTTCACTCCCTGAAGTATTATCAGTGCTGGAAGAACATTTTGATTTGGGGCCAGTGTCCGTCGGTGAGAGTAGAATTTGACTGTGAAGTTTTGGCACCGGTCTCGTGAGTGTGGAAACAACTCCATCTACACCTTGAATGTAATACGGTACATGTGAAGCAGTACCCTTCTTTACTAAAACCACCAATGCAGATGTGAAAAATCTGACTGCTCCAAAGAAAAAGGTTTACTTGCTTCCTCTTGTCGATATCACTGTAGATGCCTTCGAAGGGTACGTGGTGTCGGTGAAGGATTGTTGGCTGTGAAATTTGCCGGTTATGAATATCCAGTGACCATAGATGTTGACCAGTATCGGTCTTTACTAAAACCTCCGCTGCATATGTGAAAAATATGACTGCTCCAAAGAAAAAGGTTTACTTGCTTCCTCATGTCGATGTCACCGTAGATGCCTTTTAAGCGTATGCGGTGTCGGTGTAGGATTGTTGGCTATGAAATTCGCAAGTTATGAATACCCAGTGACCATACTTGATGCAGAAAAAGATCCGTCCCTAAAACTTGTTAATTGAGTGGTCAAAAAATTGCTTGGCTGGCCTGCAGCTGGAACAACAAATCACACCATTTCGGTTCTGACCAAACTAACTGCTCTCATGGTCAGAACGCGCACCGCCTCTTCGACGGGACCCCTCTCCCCTCGTGCAACCGCCTCGCGCTCCAGCTGGCTGCCGCCGCCATGCCCCTCTCCTCGTCCTCCGCAGTGAGTCAGCCACGACATGTTTACTGTGTTTTCTCCACTGTTGCCGACTGAGCGAAGTGGATTGTGCATACGTGCTCAGCTTGCAAGACGTGTATGTCGGTTGTCTAGGGCGTGGTTGGCTTCGTGCATCCGTTTTTGGTCTTTTGCATATCCGTGGCTCTCAAAGTTTGGCCACGGGAAAACGAGGTAAAAACCACGTTCTCTACCTCATTTGGTTGCCCACAAAGAGCGAGTCAGGCCAATTCTACCTGATGCAAGTTTTCAGTCCTCGTTGTTTGGTTTAAATACGTGTTTCATGTACTCTGACCTCTTCTCTTGTGGTGAGTTTACCTCACTCTACCTTATCACCGTTGATGACTCCAGCGATGGAATAGCGCGGCGGTGGAGCGGTGACGGAGGCTGCGATGAAGATTATATACGCACTTACACCGAGCACTATAGGTGCTAGTGCGCCGGTGAAGCTTATGGCGGCGAGCAGCGGCACTAGGTGCAGTATAAATGTGCATATATGAAGTACAAACTCAAGTCGTATACAACCTTCGATACAGAAAACTTACAGCGGAATGTTGAGGTGAACATGCTCGTCAAATGGATCAAATGGTCGACCGAGTGCGACGAATTTGCGAAAATTCGTCCGAAAACGTTTTTATCAGTTCGAATGGCGGAGTTACACTCGTCGAAACTCAAAACCAAGCACGGGAATGGAACCTACTCATCATCGAGGCGCATAATTTTCATGTTCACTTTATTTTGATCCGAGTATTTGAAGAGGCACTAAGTGGAGGAGATTAAGGCAGGTGAGCAGAACTCACCATCGCGAATAATTTTTCTCCAGCGAGCCATCCCATGTGGGCTATCAGGTGAGAACTGGCCTGGCTTTCGAGCGTTCATCCACAGCCAGGCCTAACTGTGCTTTGAGATTCGTGCGGGCGAACAACGCAGCGCAATCCAGGCAACCAAATGGGACGAAAGTTAGCCCGAACAGTGAAAAATGAGGGAGGGAGTCCAGGTAACCAAACACGCCCCTATCCTCTATTGTGTTCATATTGTTGTCTGCCCGGTCCCCATGTGCTTATAGTATGATTTTAGTTGTACTTCTTAGGCCCTGCTTTTGCTCCTGCCGAAGGGAAGGGGAAGTGAGATATGGTTGCGCAGAACTTCTATGTTTTTCTTGATGACGTGTCTTTCTATTCAGGGTGGTTCCAACTAAATTGGCCCTGAGATGTGTTGAATTAAATACTCCCTCCGTTCCTATATGTATCATGCATGTTGTACGTTTTTGGCACCGAGGTTAAAGAATGCTCGTGGAGAAAAAAATTACACCAGCTTTAGGCAAATTATCTTTGGCTAATTGACTTGGGAAAAAGAGGAGTTTGCATGGAATATAGGAACATAATAATATCTCTAAAATATTTATTCATATGAGTGGTGGAAAGAAGTACACCCTATATTTTGGAGAAAAAAAATCTCAGAACCTTAGGCACCTTAAATCAAGGAACAGAGGGAGTATAATTATACCAAACTTTTATACTTTATTAGATTTTTTGCCATGCATGTTGTCGCTTTAACAAATATATGTTGTATGCTACTTAGTTTGAAATTTGAACCATACAATTGTTTTCCTTGATTGCTTCCTGTTTTACAGTTGCAATGTATATGATTGAAAATATATTTGAGTCGAGCATTTTTTATCCTTTGATATATATTATCCTTAGCAAGATACAAAACCTTATTAATGTGAAAAATGGAACAACACACACCTCCTACATATTTTAACAATTGATGAATTTTATAACATATTTGTATATTATTTTGTGAATGTCATTTCCAATATAACCAATATTTTATACTGAACTTTTATACTTTCTCAGATTATTTTATCATGCATGTTGTATGTTTCAACAAATATATGGTGTATGCTACTTAGTTTGCAATGTTGAACATACAATTATTTTTCTCAATGGTTTTACAGTTGCAATGTATATAACTGAAAATATTTGAGTCGCTTCATTTTTATCCTTTGTATTAATTATCTTTAGCACGATACAAAAAAACACATTAAATGTGAAAAATAAGGAAAAACACAACTCCTAAATATTTTAAAAATTGACGAATTGTATAGCATATATATACTAATGTGTTGGTATCATTTTCAATATTATTCAATATCGTGGTAGAGGTTCTAAAGTACCTAACCTAAGAAATATTGTAATAGAGGTGTGTAGTGTATGGTTATGTAAGAATATATTTAGAAACTTTTAGAGTATAAATTAAAAACAATTGGCATGATTGGTGAAATATACGTCTTAGAAGTTATAGTGGGTGCAATAATAAGTTAACAACATGTTGAGTATATACATTTGTTATTAAAGTAGAATTGCCTATAGTAACCGACGCGACCATTAAATATTATGGTTCATGCGATATATGTTCATCGCAATGCCCCTATGTATACCAAACTTTAGCACACGACGTCTTGTTGGTCCACTATCCCGTGAGTCTGGAAACAGCTCCATCTACACACCGAATGTAATACGGGGCATGTCGAGCAGTACTAAACTTCCAATGCAGATGTAAAAAATATGACTGCTCGAAAGAAAAGTATTTACTTGCTTCCTCTTGTCGATTTCTTCGTAGATGTCTTTTAAGCGTACGTGGTGTCGGTGTGACAGTGTCGATCACGGTCCCTAAGGCCTAGTTTGGGAGCTCAGTTTTCCACAGTATAAAAGTAAAAATAAAGTATTTGAGTGCTAGGCGGATTAGTACTTCAGTTTCTTTGTTTAGAAAAAAAGAGGTCAAGACCATTTCTGACCGAACTAACTGCTCTCATAGTTTTTTTTTACCGGCTACTCCTCTCATAGTCAAACGGTCAAACTACGCACCGCATCCTCGCCGGCACCTCTCTCCCCGCCGGAACCGCCTCACGCTCCGGCTGGCCGCCGCCGCCATGCACTGCTCCTTTTACGCGCGGCGGCGGCGCCCCCCCCCGACCACAGCCGCAGGGGACCTCTGCGGGGCGTGGTGTTCGACCCTGACGGTACCCGTCATCGACTTCCCGGCCATGTACCGGAGGTGCTCGACGGGGAGGCCGTCTACGTGGAGGTCACAATCGTCGTCGAAATCCTCCACTGCATCGACTCCTAGGGCCCCGACGAGCAGCGCTGCGCCACGGCCTTGACCGCCTCCAGATCATGCCCGGTGAGCGCCTCCCCATCGCGATAACCCAGCGTTGGATTCTGATTTCGAATGTCAGATAGAGATGTTGTGCTTGCTATTTGCAGGGGCCTCAGAGCTCTGAGGGTTTGTCGAGGCAAGGTAGATCAAGATCAGGTGACAGCTCGTTCGTTCTGAAATGCCGCTCAATTTGCAAATGTGGGATGACCAGCTCAGTTCGGTTCAGTTCAGTTAGTCGTGCAGCTCACTATGATAAGATCATCCGTTCAAAACTGTCGAGGCCTTCATGTACCGTACTACATTCAAGGTGTACTGCTCGACATGTACCGTATCAAGCAGGTGCAACAGTTATGCAACTTATAGTATCATGCGGTTTCTTCATAGTTGGTCGATGCCTTGATTTGGGGATTTTCTGTAGGAATGGTGAACTGGTGATGTAAATTGGATCCACAATTCCATTCCATGCTTGCCGCTGGCACCTCTGGCTTGCCCTTGACTCCGACAGAGACGCAGACAACATGATGAACTTCCTGCGACATTTCGAGCGGGATCTTTGGGCCTACACGTCGATTTTGGAAGACTGCGGCATCTGGGAATCTAGAGAAGAGTGCGGCGTATGCCACAATGAGCACCTGTTGATAATCTCTGAGACGCTGCTCTGCCTGGTGGACGTGTTCCCTTGCACCTACTTGGCGCTTCCTCTCTCGACACGCAAGCAGATGGCAGCTCAGTTTCATGGAATTGTAGACAAGCTGGAAAATCGTCTGCAGCGTGGAAGGAGGCGTCAAGTGGCTTTATCTTGGCGAAGATGATCCTCAGTGCTGGTCCAGTTCAAGCGATGCTATATTTGGATATCCCGTCCAAATCCATCCATGGCTTTAACAAAGTGCGCAGGAGTTTCTGTGCAGTGCTTGTGTGAGTGCCAACAGCAGACACTGTGCGGTGGGCTGGGGTAAGCTGTAAGCAGATAAACCCTGGCAGGAATTCAGTTTACAGGTGCCGAGCGATTTGTGGGCTCTATTCCACACAGCCACCGACGTGATCTTGGGCAACGGCAAGGACACTCTTCTGGAGAGCTGGTTGGACAGGAACAGGATGGAGGCCAGGTTTCTCAACCTCTCCACTGCGATCTGGCCTTATGTTCGTGCCAAGCGCACGGTAGTGGATGCCCTTACCAGAGAAATGTAGATCAGAAATATTGGCCAGGGTCCGCGATTGAGGAGTACATGTTGCTCTGGGGATCGGCTACGCTCTGTCCAGCTAGTGGAGTGACCCAAGGACGTGCTGCGATGGAAGTGGTAAAGCAATGGATCCTTCTTGGTGAAGTTGGAGTATGCGGTGTTTTTTGCTGCAAGGACGGCGGTGCCAGGGGGCAATGAAATCTGGGGAAGCAGGGCACCGATCAACAGTATATTTTGCATGGCTTTTTTTTTTTGACATTTTTCACCTCTATTCCATTAACGGGTCAGCCCAGCAAAATCGCTGGCTACCAAATCACAAACGAAGTCAGGAGCAAAACCCGGCCAGACATCTGGAGGGCAGCAACCTAGCTTCGCACCATGCGTCGCCAGAGCGTCCGCAACTTTATTACAAGCCCTTGGGCAGTAGGAAAAACTAACAGAAACGAAATTTAAACTAGATTGAAATCTAATCTCTCTAAACATAGTACCATTCAGCGCCAGGTCTTGACTTTTATCCAAAAGCGCAGAAATCAGCTGCTGTGAGTCGGATTCGATCAGGATGTTGAGCATTCCCCAGCGTTGGGCCAACAGGACAGCTTGCAAGCAAGCCTCAGCCTCCACATGCAGCACATTCTGGGCATTGTGTAAGCACCCAGCAGCAGCTCCAAGAGCTGTACCCTGATCATCACGAACCACAAAACCCCAGCCACCCGAACTTCTGGCTGCATCAAAACTACCATCAGTATTTATCTTCAAAATCCCCTCCGCAGGCTTCTGCCACTTGCTCACAGCTTTTAGCACACTGTGCCTCTTCCCTTTATTTCCAAAACGCTCAAGATCAGCGTTAAAAGCCCCTATCTGGTGCAGTACCGCCTCATGCGATGCCTTGGTCTCTCCAGCGTTGCATTTGTTTCTCACACGCCACCAAACCGACAGCAAAGACACACACAACAGTCTCGTTTTCTCATCTTGTAGCAGGATTTTTCCAACAACCTCTTTTGCATCAGCACACTCGAGCAGGGTCACACGCACCTGGTCCAACTTCAGAGCTTTCCAAATGGCTTTGACTAGCTTGCAGCGGAGGAAGAGATGACCCCCATCCTCATTCAGGCGATTGCACATAGGGCACAAAGGATCAGCATCCATACCTCTCCTCTTGATACTCCACCGGTGAGGCAAACTGTTGTGGGCGATTCGCCACAAGAATTGTTTTGCCTGGGGAGTGATGTTGGCCTTCCAGATCAAGTTCCAGGAGAAACACCCACCCGCCTGTTGGTCAGCCGAGGTGCTAGGCTACTCAACATCAGCTCGGAAGAGCTTATAAGCAGTCTTGACAGAGAACTGGCCATTTGGGGTAGGATGCCAAGCCCAGAGATCTTCGAAATCCTCATACACCGGCAACGCTTTGATTAAATTTGCATCGTGAGCGCAGAAATATCATCAACCAGCTGGACATCCCAGCCACCCACAACCGGGTCAAGGAGTTCATGGACCATTGTGTAAACCTGCTGACTACGAGGGGTGATAGGGCGCCTACACCAATTTCTTGGCAGCCACAGGTCCTGCCACATGTTTATTGATTTGCCGTCACCCACCCGCTTGATTACTCCCTGCCGTAACAGCTGCACTCCCTTCAAAATGCTTCTCCAGGTATAAGAGATACCCTCACATGCTTCAGCCTCCAGAACAGTAGAGTTCGGGTAATATTTTGCTTTGAGCACTCTCGCACATAGGGACTCCGGGTCGGTGAGCAGTCTCCAAGCTTGCTTGGACAGCATGGCCATGTTGAAAGCATGCAGATCTTTGTAACCAAGACCCCCTTCCTTTTTAGACATAGTTAGCTTGTCCCAGCTCAGCCAGTGGACTTTGTTGTCATTGTCCTGATAAGCCCACCAATGCCTTCAGATCATTGCATTGATTTCTTCACACAAACCTTTAGTGATGTCAAAACATGTCATAGCGAAGATGGGAATAGCCTGAGCAATAGCCTTGATTAGAATTTCCTTCCCCACCTTAGAAAACATTCTTTCTTTCCACCCTTGAATTCTTTGCCAGATTCTATCCTTGAGATATGCAAAAATCTTTGCTTTTGATCTACCCACATGCACCGGCAGGCCCAAGTAACGCTCACTCCAAGCCACCCGCGTGAACCCCAAGCTAGTCATCATCTGTGCCCTATTGATGCATGTAAAATGCATACATGAACTTTGCACTTTAATTGCTTATATTCTAATCATATTTGCATCATATAAGGGTTATATCAATGTTTTATAATGATTTTGGGAATACTTCATAGTTTTCCCATTTATTTGGAATTAACCCTGTTTTTCCAGAAAACGTCTTTTTTAGTGTTTCAGACTTTCCGGGAGCTTCGGGACTCCAAAAAGGGCAAGGTCAAAGAGCACGGTTCAGAATTTTCGAGATGAACACAATGGGCATAAATTGAAGACCAGGAGCCCAACAGGCTGGAAATGGGAGGGTCCCACGCGGCCTAAAGTACATGGCCGCGTGGGCCCAGCTCGTTTCCACCTCGGAGCTCCGTGGCCGTCGATCTTTCGTCCACCGACTCCGTCTTGACCTAAAAACACCTATAAAAAAGGTCCCCTGGCGTTTCGCGAAAGGAGGCGGCGGAGAAACACAGAACGACGAAACAGAGAGACAGAAGGCTGCCGCCGGAGAAGATCGGAGGGGGGAAACGCCGCCGGAATCGCCTCCGGAGGGCTCCACCCCCCTCCGGCGTGTTCATCATCAATATCTACAGCAAGAACTTCTCCACCATCATCACCATGATGAAGGGGGAGTAGTCCACCCCTGCACTAGGGTTTGTGGTGGTAACTTTTGTATCTCTCCTCTCTCTTGAGCTTCACTAATTAGTACCGTATGAGCTGCTGAACATGATTACGGTCATCTATGTAATACCTTTGTGGTGAATATTGTGGTGTGAGATGATTTGTTATGCATTTACCGTTGTGTTGGAGCTTTTGTGATTTATCATACTTTGAAGTATGATGTATGTGGGTACGGGATGGCCGATGTGACACGGCATAGGTATTGAGTGACACAGTACCGCCCAACGTCCTTTATCTGGGGGTAAAAAGAAAGAGTATGATGTGGGAGTGAGAGAAACCACGCTAGCCTTACGAGGGGTGACCTAGCAACACAAATGAGTATTTCTTTCAACTATGTGTTTTAGGACATATAGCCGTCATAAAAAGCTACCATTAAAACATGACAATTGTGTGTACTTTTATCTATAACATGATGATCACCGTAGATGAGAGAGAGAGGATTAAGTGAACCCATGAACCATGTCCATTGTTCCTATAAGAAACACACACTTGAGCTTGTCCTCTTGCTACATAGAGGATTGGGCTTTCTCTCTTTGAGAGCTTTCACTTGCTACTACCTTTGTCTTGTCCTCTTGCAAAGAAGAGGATTGGGACACTTTTACATCCATCAAACCAACCATCTTGTTCTCTAAACTTGTTTAGTGCATAATCAACTAAAACTTGTGACACGTTAGTTGTAGGGAATAGATAACTTTTCCTTCTTGCTCCTGCGGATCGATACCTTACTTCCACATTGAGAGGTGCTACAGTGATCACTTGCTCTTGGGGGTTATCACCTATCAACCTGCTTCGTGTTCTTGCTGAACATGATGGAAGATTTATCCACATTGATTGTTTGGCCCGAGCAAACCTCATACAGTTGTAGAATATTTTGCAGATGTTGTGAACACTCTGGAGTAACTTTCATGAGTATTAACGAGTCATCAGCAAACAATAAGTGGTTGAAACTCGGGGCATTTGGGCAAATCTTGACACCTTCAAGCTCGCCCCTACTCTCCGCACTATTCAGCAAGCTTGAGAAAGCTTCAGCACATAAGAGAAAGAGGTAGGGAGAGATGGGATCCCCCTGCCTCAAACCTCTACTTGGGATAATTTCATCAGTCAAAGAACCATTGAGTTTAAACTTGTACTTCACAATGGAGCAACACTCCATAATCAGATCAGTCCAGCTTTGAGAAACCCCATTTTTGCCATCATCCTTTGCAGAAAATCCCACTCCACCCTGTCATATGCTTTACTCATGTCCAGCTTGAGCGCAGCATAACCTTGAGCCCCTGATCTCATGTCCAGCTTGAGCGCAGCATAATTTTGCATGGCTGGTCTCGGGGAACAGGTGCTGGACGTCGGATAGGTTGGCGCTTGTGGCCTTTCTTACCAGCCGGGTCTGTGTGACCAGCACGATGAGACGATGAATCACATTCACCTGGGCTGTGTCTTCCTGAGGAATGTTCGGGACTAAGGTCTGCACATGCTGGGCAAGAGGTGCTGGGTGACTTTGTCAAACACCACCATCGTGGGCTGGGGGAGTTCCCTCACCCCTCCTGCCAGAGGCAGGCGCAACCTCGGCTACATTCTTCATGTGGGAGCTGTGGACAAAGCGAAAAAGCATGATTTTTGACGTGGTGGTGCTGTCCGTCGAGGCCGTCCTGCGGAGAATTAGGGTATAAGGTGAAGCTTGATACAATGCAACCTAATTCGTGAGGGTAGAGAGTGTTTATGGCAGCGTTGAGTACGTCTCTTTAATATACACGCATATTGTGTGTGCTCTAAATAAAGTCGGACACACCAGAAATTTCTTCATTTAGAATGATCAGTAGGTCTTTTGCTCTATGTATTTTCTGATGCAACCGTCATACTCCAAGGAATGTCCGTTCATCATTCAGTGGACTGCCAGTGGCTGAAGACATAAATATTATGGAACAAAACCATGCATTTGTATTATCAGTTGGGTTTTAAACTATATCACTATTGGGATTCTCGGACTGGCTTCTGAGTGCCACTAATCTAGTGATCAGAAAGAAGCATCCAATCCTAGCACCAGGTGCCTAACTAGCTTGTTATGTACTTGTGTGTAGCACACAGTGTTGCTTTGTTTGACATCTGTCATTTAGTTCATTTTGTAGCATGTGTATGTACATGTGAAAACATGCCAGAGACCAATTTTTGAGAAACATGCAAGATCTAGAGAGGACGAGTTAAACCTTGATGCCCATGGCCGGTCAAGGTTAAATCTTGATGATTTGGAGACCAATTTTTTAGAAGAAGAAATCTGGGCAGTGGTTCATGACAAATCACCATGACCGGATGGTTTCTCAGCAGGGTTTTTCCAAAAGTGCTGGGCCACCATCAAAGCAGATGTTACGGCAGCCATCCAACAAGTCACTTGTCATGACAGTAGAAGTTTGCACTGGCTTAATCAAGCTTACATCACTTTGCTCCCAAAGAAAGATGATGCCACATTTACAAAAATTATGTCCAAAGCTTTGGCAAACAGAGTGGCTCCAAGATTAAAAGATTTAGTCTCTGTCAACAAAAGCGCATTTGTGAAGGGTAGATCAATTCAGGACAGCTTCATGTTAGTGGACCAATCTGCAAAAACACTTCATAGACGCAAGGTCCCTGCTTTATTCCTTAAACTTGACATTGCGCGAGCTTTTGATTCTGCTTCCTGGCCTTTCTTGCTGAAAGTCATGAAACGTCGTGAATTTGGCAATAAATTCTGCTCCTGGGTAGCTGCCCTCCTCTGTTCGGCTAATACAAGAGTACTGATAAATGCGAGCCCTGGAGAAAAAATATGGCATGCAAGAGGCTTAAGGGAAGGGGACCCTGCATCTCCAACTTGGTTCATTTTGATCATGGACGTGCTCAATGCTGTGGTACGGGTTGCAGAAGAGAAGGGAATGGTTCAAGATCTCCGGAGATGGGGAATTAGACAAAGGCTATCCCTTTTTGCAGATGATGCCGCAATGTTTATTCACCCAACCAAACATGAACTGCTTGCGGCCAGAAAGCTACTTGAATTATTTGGAAACTCTTCGGGCTTAGGTTGCAACCTTGCCAAATGTGCCATTGCACCAATTGCTTGCCCAGACCTAGATTTGCAGACATCACACAGCCTTTCCCCTGCCAGGTTATTAATTTCCCATATAAGTATCTCGGACTACCTCTCTCTCTGAAGAAACTACCTAAGGAAGAACTTCTGGCCCTTATTGAGAAGATACACAGAAATCTAGCAACCTGGAAAACTCACATGCCGGACGTTTGCTGCTGATCAAGACAGTCATGGAATCGATTGCTGTGTATCTATGCTCTCCATGAACTTGCCACCGTGGGTGATGAAAAAAATCAACAAAATCTGTCGGAGCTTCTTATGGCATGGTGCTGGAGAAACAAATGGGGGAAATTGGAGAGTAGCATGGAAACAAGTGTGCATGCCAACAAAATATGGTGGGCTGGGACTGCATGATTTGAAGTTCATTAATGATGCCTTGAGGATGAGATGGCGCTGGTTTGAAAAAGATAGCAGCTTGCATGTTTGGTCAGGGCTTCGGTTCAAACTCTCACCTGAAGCCGAGAGCTTTTTTCCTGCTGCCACTTCTTGCATTGCTGGTAGAGGGGACAGGCTGATCTTCTGGGATGATAGATGATTGGAGGGAAATAACCCTAGTCAGATTGCTCCTGATCTGTTAAAATTCGTTACACCCAGAGGATCAAAGAAGCGAACAGTTGCAAAAGCATTGCTTCATGGTAGACGGTAAAAGACATGAGAGGAAACCTGACTCTACCAGCGGTCGTGCAATTCATCACGCTATGGTGCATTATCCGAGAGCTACCTCACCTCTCTGATGAAGAAGATGTTTTTAGATGGCGTCTGACTGCAAATGGAAGCTACACTGCATCTTCAGCCTATAGGGCATACTTCCATGGTTCAATTGAAGCTGACTATGCCAAAACCCTGTGGAAGAGCAGAGCGCCGCCGAAAGAAAAATTCTTTACATGGCTGGTAATGAGAGATAGATGCTGGACAGCTGACAGACTAAGCTAGAGAGGATTGCAAGGGACAGCGAGATGTATGCTCTGTGGTCAAGAACTAGAAACGCCGAAGCATATCTTAACAAGCTGCTCCTTTTCAAGTACATTTTGGTTCAGGCTCTGTCAAGAAACGAAGCACCCGGATTTGACACCTTCAGGTCAGAATTCAGTTCGGGAATGGTAGACATGCGGGTGCTGTGGCTAGAAAGGAACGCGAGAGTGTTAGAAGGCAAGGATAAAACGATGAATTTGATGTTAAGAAATGTGTGTGCGGAGCTGTCCTTGTGGGTGCTAGGTAGTCAGAGAGCAGGTATTAGAGCATCTCCACCGGGGGCCTCCTTTGGGGGGTGCCGGACATGTGTTCGGGCAACATTTGGAGGCCCTCCACAGCGGCACACCCCAAAGGCCCACCCCCCAAACGGTCCGAGGTGCCGGCCATGATCCAAACACCTTGCGAGCGACATGAAATTTAAGCGATTCAAAGTTAAACGATTCAAATTTAAACTAAACGATTGAAATTTAAACCCTAATCTAAACCCTAAGCTAAACCCTAATCTAAACTCCGCAGCCCTGGCCTGCCTCGTCGTCGTAGCGGGGCGCCTGTCCTGCTAGGGACGCCTTCTGGCTCTCCTGGGCTAGGCGCGAGCGGACACGCCTCTCCTGCCGGAGCGCGCTCGCCGCCCGGCGCATGTCATCCCTGGCAGCCCTCTCGCGCGCGGCATCCCTCGCAGCTGCTGCTGCCTGCCTCGCCTCGCGCATCCGGTTCAGCTCCTCGTGAGCCGCCTGCTGGGCGGTCTCCATCGAGGCCGGATTCTCCCGCTCCGCGGCCACGGCGTTGAGGTCCGCGTACGCCGCGCGCTCGGCGGCCATGAAGGCGCGGCAGCGAACGTCTCGCTCCGCGGTCTCGATGGAGGCCTTCAGGATGGCGGCCTCGACGGCGTTGCCAACCGCCTCGTAGCCGAGCCTGAGCTGGTTGGCCGCCTGCTCGGCGCACCAGGTGTCGAAGGAGTTGACGGCGACCACCTGGTCGGGCCACAGCGGCGGCGGCAGCTCCTGCTCCGGCGCCGGCTCCTGCGCCAGCTCCTGCTCCGGAGGCGGTTCCTGCCCAGGGTAAGGATCCTGGGCCGGCTCCTGCTCCAGCTGCTCCTCCACGTCGATGTCGTCGACGTTCGCCCAATCGAAGGGCTCCTCGTCGACGACAGGCTGGAGCGCCTGCTCCGGCGCCTGCTCCGGCTCCTGCTCCTGCCCCAGAGGGTGAGCGCGGCGCGCTGCCTGGGTGAGGGTGGACCAGGTGGTTTGCAGGCGGCGAGGCATGGTGCTTGGCGAGGCGGCGACACTACGGCGAATGGTGGTGTGGTGAGGCTGCACGGCGGAGGAGTGTTATATAGGCGGGGAGGGGGCGGGAAACGGAGGGGCGAGAAGCGGTGGCGCTGGGCGGGAAGCGGCGGGTGGGTGAGCACGCGTCGCGTCGGAGTTATGTGGCGGCGATGCGATTCGGCCACGCCGACGCTTGGGAAGCCGGGAAAGCCTGGGCGCCGGCGTAATTGCGAGGCGTGCCGCAGACGCCTCGCCGTCCCGTCGCTTCGTCGCCTGCAGAAACGCGTCGCCATTAACGCGGGCGGAACGACCTCCTGCACGGCGCAATTTACAGCATCTAATCGCGCCCTACGTCTATGACGGGTGGGGCGCACCTGTCGTAGGCCATGTCCGGTCAATGTCCGGCACCCCCAATAGGGCCTCCAAGTTTAGAGGCCTTATTGGGGGTGCTGGACACAAAATCGCTCGGAGCGAGGCTTTGGGGGTGCCGCTGGTGGCGGTTTTTCGTGTCCGGCCCCCCAAAGGGACTTTGGGGGTCGTTTAGAGGCCCCCGGTGGAGATGCTCTTAGAAAGGAGTAGTCAGGAGGTTGTTAAGAGGACGGCATGGCCGTATGTAATTTGTAAGAACAATACTTTTCCAATTTAAATGCGATGACGGCAACTTAGATTGCTTGTCCTGCCAGAGTAGCGGTCCTGGTACATAAACAACTGCAGTGTTTAGTGGCATATCTATGTAAGTACTATATTAGATTTGAGATATTTATGCGGCTACTGATTTTTTTTTTTGCGAAACACAGTACAACGCAAGCGCTCATATACACGCGCACACACTCACCCCTATGAACGCACGCACGCACACCCTACCCCTATGAGCACCTCCGAGAGACTGAGCCGGCGGGTCGAGTCTTGAGATTGACGAAGTCACCACGGGCGCCTCGCAGTCGACGGGAACGTCGCCTCCCACTGAAGAATATTCCGCCTTAAATGAGAAACACCAGTGTCAAACCTGGGGTTTGAACTCTGGTGGGCTGGGGGTACAACCACCCACCTAACCATCTTGCCACAGGCAAGTTCTCATGCGGCTACTGATTTGTACCCTGGATATTATGCAGGAGGGATTAATCACCCGCAATGTGAAGGAAGACATCGATTGTTTTCACCAAAGATTTAGTGTAAATTGTTGGACTATAGTTATTCTGATCATCTACTGGTTATGATTGTCGGATGATATTCATTGCTCGTATACTTCTGGGATATACTTTGGGACAATACACCGGTTCCTTGCACCATTCCGAACATACAGATACATTGGGTGTAGCCAATCCTTGTCCCATATAGTACGGCTGGATATTCAAATTTACCAAATTGTGAGGTTGATGTAAATTCTGCATAATAATTGTTTAGTAATATCCATGTGCTACTTTATCCGCACCCAACTTGATTTAGCGCCAGTTATTGTATTGGTACGACGAAGTGGAAATAACCATTCAGAATTTGTAATCATGCCATCATCTTCAGGAATGCTAATCTTGGATATCTGAAATCTATACAGTATGCTTCCTTGCAAGGCTTCGGCTATGAAGACATGTCAATCATGATTCTTACTATATAGTATACATATTATTTCAGAACTTTCTTAATTTTGATCTGAATCTCCACAGTAATTTGTAGTTCCCTTCCTCCTTGTTGTCAAAAAAAGTAGTCATGAATTAATAGAAACTCTGGTCCTGCTGTTTTGATAAATGACCCTTTTTTTTTTTTGCGGGAAAGATCAAGTGTTACAACCAGGTCCCTACAGAACAGTCCACAGAAAAATAGAAATTACAAACAGGTCCTGCAGGACAACGATGACAACGGCGCCGAAGAAGACGTGCCGCCGGCGCGCCGCCGCCGCTCCTCCTCTGCCTTGGATCGGACGGAGTCCCATGGCGAGCGGGAAGTCGATGGTCCTCAGCTCCGAAGAGCCTCCATCAAGCATCGTCGCCCTCATCATCTTCCAACTGGAAAGTAACACCCTCACCTTCAAAGTCTTCACAAACCGGCGCCGCCGCACCACGGTCACCGGCACGGGAAGGCCGCGCAACACAGCTCGACGGAGCTGCGAGCACGGAAGGGGAAGCAGATCCGAGGTCGCGCTCCGCAGAACACCACCACCGGAGAGGAGAGCCGCCTCCACAAAACGCCAGATCCGCCGCGCCATCTCCTCCAAGACGCCGCCGACCTGCCACCCACTCACACCTAGGTAATATACAAGCGCGAACTGTGGTTTCCCCACCCTCCCGCCGCCGGAGCGGCCGGCGGAGGGAGGGGAAACCGGCAAAACCCCGCCGGCGACCTGCTGTGAACGAGCCGGGTCCAAAAACGCCTCTCTCCTTTACTGTAGCGGGGGAGAGAAAGAGTCCAAGGCTCTGACCCTTGACAGTGGTATTCCCATAAGTTGGAGTTGAGGACTTTTGTGAATCTTAAAAAGCTTCAGTAGCTTATGCGTTTGTACCTACTCGCTAGATATTTACTTCTGAAAAAAATCACATCGTTAGTGGAAAGAGAGCTGATGCTTTCACCTGCCTACTCGATGAGACGGGGCGATACGGCCCCATGATTATTTGCCTGAGACGTTAAGCCTCTCTTCATGGTGTTCACTCACTGAAGTATTATCCTTGTTGGAGGGGCATTTCGATTTGGCTCGGCGTTCGTCGGCCGAGAGTAGAATCTGAGATAGATGGTTCTGTAGAAACATGTCCCTACACGTTAATGCAAAACGGTACATGCGTCATCAGTCGGTTTATCCAAATACAATGCAGGTTGGAAGATTATGACAGCCAGAAAAGAAATTGAGCGTAGAAATTTCTACTCCCTCCGATCCATATTAATGGTCTCAACATTGTCTAGATACGGATGCATCTAGTCTAAACACTTAACTAGATACATCCGCATCTAGATAAAGTTGAGTCCATTAATATAGATCGGAGGTTGTACTAATTTTTAGCTGGTTTGCGTTCATGTGTAGCAGCTGCTTGAGTTGGGATCGAGTCGAGTCTGCTACAGTTCATGAGTCACATTGACTCCTGAACTTTTTTCTCATTACTGTATCGTCAACCTCCGTCCACGTTTCTTTACCATATGTCCTTACATTTCTGACTGACATCCTATTTAGCTGTTAAATTTGACAAGTACTACTATGTTAGTGACTTTATTTTGCTTGCAGTATGGCTATGTCTTCAGATAACCCATGAACAGTTCATTATTTGCTTTATAAAGGTTGCCAACTACGGAGTACTACTGTCTACTGAGTGCATGGCCCCTAAACCTTGCGGTCAGTCGCAGCATGGTACATGCACGTCGTGGTCTTGGGCAAGTGAGACAGTCCCTCCGCCTCTGGGATAAGCCGGACCCACCATCTCGTGCAAGACCACGGCTGAAGCGACAAGAAAGCTTTCACACAGCAGACCGCCATCGCCGCTCCGAACCGTCATGTCGCTTCTGCTGCATGCTTTTCTCGAGGGAGAGTACTGGGCATCCGGGATTTTGGAATACAAATATTCCGCCTCCCCCAATCGCCAAATGTTACAAATAGTATATCATTATTGCACAGTAGCTCCATCTCGCATACTAGCTAATACTCACCCGTTTCAAAATATAAAATATTTTAGGTGTTGTACATGTTAATTCACGTTAAAATGAGTTCACATATAAATTAAAACATATCTACATACATGTGCATGTGGGAAAGGCTAAAACATACTGTATTATATTAACAAACGGAGAAAGTACTATGCTACTTGTATGACCGTGTCTCAAAGCACGTTTTAGTCCTATTTTATAATAAATCAAAAGATTGGGCCGATACAAGTGATGAGAAATCTCTTATAAAGTAAATTATATGAAGCAAGTCAAAGATATAAGAAAAAGAACAAAATGAGTCTAGCTTGTCACCAAAGGCATCTCGCGAGGCCAAGGGATGCAGAATCATCACAAACAACGCCCCCTAAAAGGGTAACGCCGTATCATTGAAGCCGAGATGGCAAAGGTACCCACAACAACGCCCAAAGAGACTTGTGTGGTCCACCTTCTAGGGTCGTCGTCCGGCGTCCACCACCTCAAACCCTGGGTTGACAACAAAGCAACGCGAGTCCATCGAATCAGGCAAGATAGGACGGCAACCGAGGCAAATCCATGTGGGCGGTAGAGGCAGCTAATAGCAGAAGATTTGTCGTCCTTTGTCGGCCGGACGTGACAGCAGCGCATATGAGGGCATATCATCCAAATTATGCCTAGGTCAAGCCCCACTAGTCCGGTCGCCACGTTGCCACGCCATGAACGATGCCACCACCCGGTAGCAGAACCTACGTCGCCTATATCACCAACATTCTAGTCGGGAACCCCCGCCAGTCGACTTGGGCGGAGCTCACCCAGAGTCTACACCTCACATATCCACAACCACAACCATGGAGTTAGTCGACTTGTTTGAGTAGGAGGGCCTCGACGCTTCCACGCCACCTAGCACACTGACAACACCACATGCCAGTGGCCCGATCAATCCGTAAAAAACGATTGGTGGTTTCACTGTCATACTGCCAAACCTTGTAGAACAAGTCGATTCAACCCTACCGTTAGAGCAAAAAAATTAATTTTCTATCAAAGAGGTTGAGAAAGATTATTTTGTGTTGAAAGTTTTCTAGAAATTTCAGATTTGTCAAAATGGCACAAGAAGGGACTGATTGTGGTATTTGAAATTTTGAATATCTCCGATTAGAAGAAATGGCTGAAGTTGCCGAATCTCTATTTTCCCAGCTTTTCCTCGAAAGAAAAGAAGATAGACTACTAGACAGCCGGGCTATGGGTGCCGTGCCGTGCGGCGAGGCGTGGTGGTTTGCATGCGAGGCTGCCACCGCAGTGTGCAGTGGACTCTCTAAAACAGCGTGCAGCCTTGCAGTTGGGCCTGCGATAGGATAGGAGAGTCAGGTGCTTACGTATGTAGACTGTAGGGTTTGACACACTTTGATCCGCCTTGCCCTGGTTCTGTTTTCACTTTGAGAATCCTGCTATTGTATCTTTGAATAACTAGAAGAATTATAATTGTTTAGGGTTTAG
Source organism: Poa pratensis (assembly GCA_947311845.1). Lineage (NCBI taxonomy): Eukaryota > Viridiplantae > Streptophyta > Magnoliopsida > Poales > Poaceae > Poa > Poa pratensis. Next base: position 4,870,044 of record CAMZMU010000126.1, read on the forward strand.
GGTAAGAGAATTGCTAAGATATATTTCTTTGGTGGTTGTTTAATTTGTAAGATTGGATCTATATGACCCTTTTCTACATGAAACTATACACTCATACAAAAATCAGACATCCACTAAAACTTTGTAAAAAACTTTTGTTCTTTCTTTGGTGGAATCAAACAAAAAAATCATATGGAAAAAATACATATGAAATCCACAAGTATTATAATGTGCATGAAATAGCAATTTTTTCGAAGAGAGTGGTCATATGATTTTTTACGAGTGTCTCGCGCCGAAGGCATCAGACCGAGGACAAGGGATATGCGGCACTGAAATCGAGACCATGACGGTCAAGGGACAAGGATCCTCTGAATTTAGGAATCCTTACGTCCACTGACTTTTCGTCGCTGACTTGTAGGCCCCACGTGTCAGAAACAAAGGTAGGAACTAGGAAACGCTACGTCACGAGATCCACGTCCGACGGTCAAGGGTGTTCACCCGGAACCTCAACACGGCTAAGGTACCCACAACAATGTCCAAAGAGGGCGGCGATAGCCACATGCACCACATCCATTGTTGCTGGAGCGATGAGCTTCGGTTTGGAAAAAGCTTCGCACCATACAGGTATGTCAGACCACCCACTAATCCCGACCTTCGTCTCTAGATGGCGATCTAAAAACTATCTATGCCAAAGCGCCGCCAACACCACGAGCCCCCACCGTCCTCTCTTCAACGTCCACATGGCCAAATAGAAAAGCCATTGCCAACCTAGAGACGCTTTGCGCGGTCCACCTTCTAGGGCCGCTGCCTCATCGTCCACGACCTCGATCCCCGAGTTGGACAACAAAGTAACGTGAGGCCAGCGAACCAGGCAAGGTAGGACGGCAACCAAGCCAAATCCATGATTGCGGTAAAGGGAGCTAATAGGTGTCGTCCTCCACCGCCAAAGGCGATCGTCGACATGACGCGTCAGATGCGCCTGTGAAGCCTAGATCAGCCGGATCATGCCTAGGTCATGCCCTGCTAGTTTGGCCGTGACGCTACAACGCCATGCCCGCTGCCACCATCCACTTGGAGATCCTACGTCGCCCCATCACTGACAACCCTATCTAGAACCCGTCGCCGGTCGACTAGGGCGAGCTTTCCTGCTGCGTGCACCCCACGAATCCAGTACCACAACCATGGAGGTAAACGACCTTGGCGAGTAGGAGGAGCCCGACGCCTCCGCGGCACCGATCACGCCAGCGGGCCCACATGTCAGTGGCCCAAACCTTAGGCCCAGGCGAAGATCCAGATCGATCCGCCAAAATAGATTGGTGGTTTTACGGTCATACTGTCAAATCTTTTATGCTTCGTTTGGATGTTTATATTGGGAGGCTAGATATTATATTGAGCTGAATGTCCAATATTCAGGATATTGATATTGAGATTGAATATCAATATTTCTATTTGGATGTGTTAGATATTTGGACACCAGACAAGATATTGAGGTTGAATGTCAAATTCTGCTTGGATGTATAAAAGTGATGAATTGCAGTTTTCGGAGACTTTGATCGGTAATATTGTTCTATTCACGCTAAAATTGTACGGAACAGCCACTTATTATTATGTTATTATTATGGTACCGACGAAAACTACCAGAATAAATTCTCCAATATTTGAACAACATTATGTTAAAGTCAATGCATAATCCAACATAAACGGCCATTTTTAAGAAGTCTCAAGCAAACAAACTATGTACGTAGTCTCATACGCAATATTACAATTTCTTAACATAGCAATCACAAATCACAAATGACAAGTTCTTGACATAGCAATCAGTCCATCGCGTGTAATTCCTTGCATACGTCTTTCCCTGTGCTTTCTCCATGGACCTAGAGAATTAGTACGAAGCAAGAGCAACAGAACAAATTGTATTAGCAATAGATCATATACAAAATAACCAAAAGCCACAGCCGCTAACAAACAACGGGAGAATTGATTTGAACACATCACAGATCACAGATCAGAGAAGGGATACAGGGGACAGGAGATGCAGCAACGAACCTAGTCGCCGCTTGCCGGAGGTCGGGATGCAGTTGCGCCGGCCACCGGGCTCCGTCCAATCTTTCTCCACCTGCAATGGAAATAGAGAGAGAGAGATGAGAGGGAGATCAGAGTGCAGCGACATGAGGGAGGCACAACAGCCGCTGCTCGCCGGCGGCCGGAGAGAGGACCGCGGGAGAGAGGGTCCTGGGGAGGAAGACGATGCCCGCCGGCGCCGGAGAGAGCGTCACGGGGAGAGGGTCGCCGGCCGCAGGCGGCCGGCCGCAGAACGTGAGGGTGCAGGACATAGTACCTTCTGCGGCGCCGTTCTAGATCGCTCGGGTTGGGAATCGCATACGAGGGTACAGGTACGGGAGGGAGAAGAGACGCTAGGAACGCGAATATCTTCCAATCTCCATGGGTTGAGGTGGAGATTGAGTCGGACGAGTTTTGCCTTCGCGCGGCCTCCGTCGATATCCTGTTCGAAAGTCTAGCGCGAATAGCTGGCACATCCAAACGGGGAGATTCGAGATATTCGGGACTGAATACTCCGAATATCTAATATCTAGGCCTCAATATAAACATCCAAACGAAGCTTAGGGAAATTCAAGGTAGAGCGAAAAAGAGTTTTTAATTAAAAAGGTTGAGGAAATCTATTTTGTGTTGAAAATTTCTGGAAAGTTCAGATTTGTCAAAATGGCACAAAAAGAACTGTATTGAATTCTCCGGTTGGATGTAAAACCGATTATGTTCATATGAGAAGAAAAGTCGCAAGCTGCCGAATCTCTACTCCTACCATTTTCCCAGACTTCCCTCGAAAGAAAAGAAGGTAGACTACTAGACGCCCGGGCTATGTGTGTGCCGTGCCTCAGTGTACAGTAGCACCTCTGAACAAGCTACAGCGTGCAGTCTTGCAGCTGGGATATGATAGAAGGGACAGGTGCTTGCGTATGTGGCGTAGCGTTTGCCCCGCTTTGATCCGCCTTTCTGAGAATCCAATGCCATTGTATCTTTGAATTACTAAAATAATAATAAGAGAATTTAGGGAAACTAGAATTTCGAAGAGATATTTCTTTGGCGGTTTTTTTAATTTTGAAGATTGGATCCATGAGACCCTTTTCTACAAAAATCTTAACACTCATAGAGAATCTGACATCCACTAAAAATTTGTAAGAGTCTATCGTTCTTTCTATGGTGGAATCAAATATAAAGTCAAATATGGTGCATAAAATAACATTTTTTTTTATTTCCTGTGTTTCATAATCATGCAAATCAAATAGGTCCCTAACATAGTAGGCATTTTCTAACAAAGTCTTTACAAGATAATATGAGATGACTACAACTCCCTCAAAGGGATAAATTACAAGCTTGCACATGAGCACGCACGGCCACCAACCAAGGAGGAGGAGTAACATGACAGGGCATGTGTCGGAGAATAAGAAGCACCGTCGACTCCTGATTCTCCGTCATGAAACACTAAAACGACGAACTTTGCCTCCCTAATTACCTAACTCGTAGCTGGAGATGGCGATAAAGCCGGCGGTATCCTGAAAAATAATACAGTAAATTCTCTAAACAAGTTGCCTTCATATGAGCCGAGAAGTAGCAAAGAAGTAGTATACTGGGCACGGAAGGGAGGTAGGTGCATTGTGCCCTGGTTCCTGGTGGACAATGCTTGAGTGTAGATAATGTTGTACTCGACTAGTGTGGAACATCTCATTGCAATTTAGGTTATCGTCCAGACTAGGCAAAATGACACATATGTGGAGATGGATGGTTGAAAAGTGGATATTTTAAGATTTTCTAAAAAACAGATTTTGTGGTTGATATTTTGCATACTAATAGGGCTCATCATTATCAAAACTTTAGAATTATTTCATTTTTTTGTGAAACTTCAGACTTTTTATTCAAAAACTGGAACATGGTGTTCGGACTCCATTTGCACTTCCGGATATCCAAAATTTTACCACGCCCTCCCTCCAAATTCATTTTGCGCCCTTGTTTTTCGTGTTTCAGTTTGACCAACAATTTGGGCAATAAACTTGTATCATGTTACAAAATATATATATTATTGAAAATATCCAAATATGAATTCAATGTTGTAACTTTTGTGATACACGAATACAATACATTTGTTTTGGTTGTCAAGTTGACAGTAAAAGTTTAGACTAAAACGCTGCGCCACCGGACGGAGAGAGAGTCTAGGTTTATTCATTTCCTCTAAATTACTCTTTGTGGCAGATATCCATGCATATCAACGCACATCCCTCGAGACCGATCTCCTCGCAGAGCCCACCCCAAAAGCCAAACCCCTCCCCAGTCCGCGGGACTCGTATTCGCTGACTTTGCCAGGGCTCAACGTCACCTGACTTTGAGTCACTGGCAAGTGGGCCCACTGTGGGTGGGGTCCACATGTCAGCCACAAAGTCACCGACTCCCCAACGTCAACGAATCCCGAGCGAGTCCCCACACAAGGATGCACAGTATCTCCACAGCATGGCATGCGCGCGGGCCACCACTTCCGCAGCGTATCACCATTTTGGCCCCATCGTTCTGTTGTAGAACGATTTAATTAGCAGAAGCCTGTTTGTTTTACTTGCTTGCTCCATCTAGTTCTGGTCACAGGTTAAATTGTTTACCGAGTTAAATGCTTGCTGTTAAACATATGACCCATAGATTACCCATTAAAATTACCTTTACGTAAGAAAAACACATATACTCATTTTCTTACCGTGCATGTAGACAACTGTGAAATGCACATCCGCATGCCAGCCAGCCCCAGCCAAAGGTTCGGCAAAGCCAAACAGACCAGTACTATGGCGCGCTGGCACCTGCTTGCTCCCTGGAATCTTCACTTTGCGCGGCGCATGGCCAATTGGCTACAACGGTCTTTTGCGCGGTACGCGGCCTGTGCGAGAGCAATAAACATGCGCTTGTTCCCGAAGCACGAAACATAATGAAATGTTAATTCTCCATCTTTATACCTCCACACTGTTATGGCCAAGCTAAGAAAATGTAATTTCTCGTTCATACTCCCTGTGTTTTTTTGCGAAAAGAAACCTCACACTAAAACACCGAACATCTTAACAAAAATGAAAATTATAACGAAATTCTTGAGATTCCCTTCTTTTTCAACCTCCAGATCATGGCGATGGCACACCGCCGTTGTCGCACCTCCCTGAGCCGGACCTGACGCTGTTGTTTGCGGATGGAAAGTCACCGAATGAGACAAGAAGACCACATCCACGTGGAGCAGAAGAAGAAAGATGAACCGTCGGTGAACCTGCATGATGATCCGGAGATAGTAACCGCCAAAAGAAGTCCTTGAGAAACACACCACTCTCACGAGCTTCTCGACGTTGCCGCATAGATGGGGCTGAAGCCGGGGAGACCTTATTGAAAGAGACGCTGCCGCCGCCATCAGAGCGCTGCACCAACAAATCTTGACACGAAAACCAGAAAATAGAGCCCTCCATCGACTAGGGCCGAGATCCACCGCGTCTCCATGGCCTGAAGGCCACAGAGATCAACGGTGGTGCTGACAAGAGGCTGAGGGAAACTTGATCGCCTCTCGCCTGGGAGCACCCATCATACCGCTTCGTGCGCGTCGGATTTACTTCATACTCGTGTTTTAAAAAAGAAGGCAAAACATTTCGCTCGTCTCATTAATTAAAAGGCAAAAAAATAGATTCTTTAAAAGGCAAAAAATTATCTAGTTAGCTATTTTAAAGCACAAAACTGTCATGAATGCTTCAATATCGTCATGAAACACGACCACGTCGGGTTCCATCGACCTACTTGCCAACCCATACGAAGCACAACATCGAGATTGCTTGGACAGAAAGAGAAAACGTCGACTAAAGAATATAACTATTGGATTGATGGCCCCGAAAGAAGGCACAAGTGAGCGTGGACGTCATCCATGCCAAAGAGTAGACCACCCTTCATGCTTCATAGTCATCAACACGACACCTTCGAGTAAAATCTTAAGGCGAAATGTGGAAGGCTTATGAGATGCTGAGTATCAAAGCCCACACCACCATCTTCAACTTTGCTCGACGTCATCATCCTCAGGGGCGGCGCCAGGGGTATGCCCTTGTATTCCTGGAATACCCAAGATTTGGCAACAAAACAGAATACGTATATATTTGGCCCTGTCCAGCGAAGCCCACTATGGAAGTTCTCTACCTAAGCTCGCTCAAGCTCAGCACGCAAGCACTGACGCACGCAGTCGACTCTGCATGACCGAACCTAGAAACGCATAGAGCCCGAGAATGGGCGCGCCCCAGGGGATAGCGCCGCCCGCCGCCGCCAGCCGGCAGGTTTAGTCAGGGACAGGTGAAGCCGTCGACCTCGTCGGCCCGCCCACCCACGCGCTCTGGCCCCGCCCCCCGCCCGTCCGCGTCCCTCCTCCGACCTCTGCCTCCACGGCCCCAGCCTCGCCGGCGCTCGCCTGTCGGCCGCTGCCCCGCCCCTGAATCCCCGAGGCCCGGCTGCGCGAGGGTTGAGGCCCCCTCTGAGAAGCAGCAATTTCTTCCCCCGCGACGCGCGGCCAGGTACCAGAATTAGCCAGCAAGTTCTTGATTTCCCGCGCTTGCCACCATCCAATTTCCTAAATGAAAATTTTCAATTTCCTCTTGTTTTCTTGTAATGTTGATTGTAGATAGAGGAAAATTTCCCCTAGATTTCTGTACTGTTTGGTTCATGTATTTATTTAGAGCAAAAAAAAAAATTTGGGTGAATACCCAGCCACCAATTCCTGGCACCGCCACTGATCATCCTTATCAAACAATTTGCTACTAAAAAAGAATACACGACACATGCGATCCACCATTCTTGCCCTATCTACTAGTCCCTGTAACATGTGCCCAATTACAATAACATGCCCTTGAGGGAGAACATGTGAGGGGAGTTTCCTAGAGTTACCACGAAGGGGGCGGTGCCCAAGAATACTATCGTCGCCAGCCTCGGACCGCAAGCCGGAGGCAACGTTTTCCATCAAATATTGTTAAATTAAAGAAATAGTTTTAATAAGCGAATATAGAAGATTAAAAGAAATAAATTCGTAAATGGACAAGTTTTGGAGAGAATCCGGGGGAAACCCTTAAAAAATGCCTCCTCTAGTGCACATTGGGCGATCGATTTTCTGCACGGGTACAGTGCAAACAAAAAATGGCACAGTCGTGGGGTATGACTGCTAGCTGCGTGCTGCGCTTCCGCCTTGGCACGATCGTGGCTCGTGGGGGCTGAGTACTAGTACGTGGAGCGGTGGAGGAGTTCTTTCCATCTTTCTTTATTTCCTCAAAAGCCAAAGTTGAGGAGCTTTTGACCGGTCCATCCTCCATGGCACGGAGACAAAGACGATGCGGAGACCAGCAACTCGACAGTGTTGTTCAGACTTCAGAGTGGGGTGTTGTCGGTTATTGTAGTACGCGGAATTCTTTAGCATGTTTAGATTAAGCCATTAAACTATGTTGCTTTGATCGCTTTGATCTGACATTGATCCCATGGGATCTGTGCAACAAAAGGTTAAAACGACGTTTGGATGCTACCCACCCGGCTCAAATCATGGTTTGTATAATTACGAGAAGTAAGAGGAGCTGTCTTAACCCGCAAGAAAAGGTGAAGAGCTTCTTCACCGAGTGTCCCGATAATTTGTCCACCGCTTTCTCTATTGAGACCATCTTATATTTTTTTTACAAAAATTAAGAACTCACCAACTTAAATAAACAGTTTGAAGTTTATTAAAGCTCAGACATTTTATGGAGAAACTTAAACTAATAACTTGACCACTAAATGAATTAGACGTGATCTATGTCTAGGTCGACGACGGGACTGTCTAAACGTTATTTGCCACAGGCTAGCGCCTTCCTTCTCCACGTTGTTGTTGTTACGTGCGTCGTCTCATGGCGCCCCTCCTCCATCCGCATGTGAGCCTCGTGCGCTGGCCTTCCCTCTAGGCTCGCAACGCCATGCCGATTTCCACTTGTCGGCCATGGGCTAGCGGAGGCGGTTCCCTTAGCCGCGGCGGTGATGACGATGTACATGACGCGCTGCTCGATGAAGTGTTTGGTCTGCTCGAGAACCAGTGCTTTTAGCCGCCGTCTGAGTCACTCCATGCGCGCATTGTCTTAGGAGTTTAAAAGGCGTCTAATGAAGATAGAGAAGTTGGCTGCGACGGTGCCGACCCTTGAACTTGTGGCTGCCGTCAGGGTGGCTAGGTGGTAGGGACAATAGGGGTTATTTTTTCTGAAGGAATTTGATGGGGTTAACGGGAGCAAGATAAGGGGCATGACACGAGAGATCATTTTATAGGGGGTTCGAATTTCGATAGGAAACGGTGACAAAGTCGTGAGGCAACAATGGTTGGTCGACGACACATCTCTTTAGTTCCGTAAACACTTCGCCTCTATATGCATTCTCCCGTCAAGAAGTAGCGGTGATCGCCTCACGAAGCGAAAAAAATGGCGCCATGAAACGAGGTTATTGGCGAGGACCTCTGTCTCAATGACCGATTGGGCCCGCCTGCCAAGGGGATGTGTCCTGCACTTCCAAGCCATCCCGGAATTTTTACGCGGAAATAGGGATGCCGGCATTTTCCGACCATCTGGATTGGTGGGGTTGCTGCTCTGAACATTCCTGTGTCCAAATCCTACCATACGGATGGGGAAGCATATTGTAGCGGCCCGTTGAGATGGTGTTGTGACAACTGATAATTTTTTATCACCCGTTACATTGGTTGTCAATTAGGCCCGATAAAATGTGGGAACTTCTTAAGTAGCCATTAATATTTTATGAGAAGTGCTATAAGTCAGACGGTTTGCCATCCGATGCATGTCCGACGTTTAAATCAAACGTGTGTCCCCGCAAAAAAAAAATCGTACAGAAAACATCCTACGCAGATAAACTCCAATATTTTATTTTTATAGCAGTAAGAAATGCACATAGTCATTTGTCATTGTGCCAGAGCTCGGTTGTAACGACACCAGATTGGCAGAGTCCTTACTGGATTAGGAGACGAGGGCACACGTTGGAGAGCCAGAAGCATCGTTATCTTCAATCACATTCAAAATGCATCACCGAGACCCCAAGTCGTAACAAAATTATCTGTACCTAGTACAGTAATTTTTTTTTTTTTGACAGTTCACACCTTCCCTCTTTATTCAATAGACTGGAACTTCTCTGATTGCACAAGAGCAATCAGAAACCCAGGGGTAACATCATAGTTCGTTACATGATTAATACGAAGCGCTTCTTTGGCAGCACAATGAGCTACCTTATTAGAAAAACGACTAACACAAAGAAGCTTAACACCCTGGAAAAAGCTAGCTAATTTCCTTAGTTCACATAAAATATGGTAACTGGCTGTGCGCTCGCCCGCCTTGGACTCCCACAGCAACTTGATGTTGGAGCAATCAGTCTCGATAATTAGATTTGCAACTCCCTTCTCCCTTGCCGCCAACAACGCATCTCTACACGCAAGCATCTCCATCGTCTCTGGCTCGACAATGCTGGGGTAGTTTGTGCACCGACCAAACAAGAAATGTCCACCATGATCACGGGCAACGATACCCGTACCACCCATCTCCAAAGTGTTATGAACCGCACCATCAGTATTGATCTTCACCCACCCTTCCGGTGGTTGCATCCACTTCTTCTCCACAGCCTGCACCCTCTCTTTAACAGCCTGTGGCACCTCTAGTGATCTCACAATGTCATCGATGATCTGCATCGACCTTTGAGGTTGAAACTCCTCCTCCCCATGGGTATACTTGTTGCGGCTATGCCACACCGCCCACATAACTGTGATCAGCAACTCTGCCTCCTTCCTTGGCACAATAGACTGAACTAACATGTCCTCAGCCCAAGTGTGCGGGTGCAGCTTTGGCAGCTTGACAGCAAACACATTCTCCGCTGCTTCCCAGAAGCAACGCGAGACTAGGACTCCTATTCACCCTGACCCCTTAGGCACGACAAACGAGTAATATGACCGCCAATTGAACAGCTGGAGCAGGGCAGGGCAGATAGCAGGCTGGCATAGGCTTTCTCATCACGCTTGCGGTCCGTTGAATGGCACCACTGTAGCGCGTTGCGCTACGCGTTGGTCAAACTAGGCCTTTGCTTGATTTGACACGAAGTACTGAGTTAGCCATAGAAATCATGTTTCATCGTGAGAAAAGCGCCTAATCTCTTCTTACCGTGCCGATGGTTTTCTGACCCTAACTACGTCGTGCTACCCAAGACTACACTGTTTACACTAACTACTCCCTCTGGACCAGAAAAAGTTTCGGAGGTACTACGTACTGGTTGTACTAGTTACCTTGGTTTATAGCGAATGTTTTAACGGATCGGAGGGAGTAGACAATACCCCGCGCGTTGCAGCGGGAATTTGTGGAGCATGATTGTTAAAATAACAGATGACTTGTCAATTTATAATATGTTTATATCTTGATGGGAAGAATGAAGCGAATCTCATTACGGAGCACGAAAAAGAGCCACTATGGAGAAAAGCCAAAACCAATTTCAATGTTTCTTTCTCCATGCCTAACAGAGAACAAATGAGTGATGCAATACATATATATTGTATCATATGGGAGTTTCCTTGCCCCGATTGTATCTTTACACGTCATTTCGGAAGTATAAAGAATCATACAAATTAATCCAACTTGGAATATCAACGAAATTAGAAGTATTTCCTTTCTCTGTATTAGTTAAGCTCCGTACCTGTGAATCTCAAAGTGGGTAGGCAAGCATCAGTGAGGAAAAAACAGAAAGATACACATGAAAGTGTAGGCACAAACATCTGGGGGGAGTAAAAAAACATCCAGGAAAGGACAAATGTCTGAATCCAACTAATCACCACATCGATCTAGACGGACTGATCCAGCTTCTCCAGGTGAGTGGCTGGTTGCCCCGGGTATATGCTAGCTCGTGGATGGCAAACGTTAGAAAACACAAAGCTAGCTTAGAATGCTGATGAGCTCTCTGCCTCTCTGCCTCTGGCCGGAGGCAATCACAATGGATGAGCCAAACAAAGTGCCAAGTGCGCAGGAGATATATAGTTGCTCGAACATGAAAGCTCGAAAGCGTTTCTTAGGAAGTGCGAAAGATCGACAATTATGTCCCACTAACGTCACGAAAAGCTGAAGAAAACGAAAGGCTTTTTGACTCATCGGCTAACTCCAAGTCGTTTCGCTCGTACGTTACAGAAGGATGCACCAAACAATATATGAACCTGGGTTATTTAAGGAACCGGTGAAATCACAAGAGCCTGTACGGGACAACCTAGCTTGTATGGATTGACTGTACATGGTCACGGTCTAGACAACATAATGGATGGTTTTGGATGAAAATCCTACGGTTGTAATTAGCTGATGATGTGGATGGGCTGCATGTTAAGATAGACAAATTAAATGATCTCATAGTGGGGTTTTGCTTTATAAGAGGTATAGATAAGGAGGGATCACGAGTAGCGGTTTAAGGTGGGTCAAATATATTTCACCATCCAGGGCCTATTGAGTCTCAGGATTCTAAAAAAGAGTAAAATAAACTCAGAGTATAAAAGTATCAGTGGGTGGCAAGTTAGTCCCATCTATACCTGGCCATGTGTCGGGCCGGGCCGGGCCTAGAAAAGCCCGTCACAGAAAACCCAGGCCCAGGGCCGGCCTTGTCAAAAAGCCCGAAAGCCTGGCGGGGGCCGGGCTTCTTCCTGAATTGCGCAAAAACCAAAGCCCAGGCCCGGACCGGCCCGGCCGGGCCTAAATTTAAGGCCCAAGCCTGTGTTTTTCGGGCCGGGCTTCCCATGGCCAGGACTGTCCCATCCATCGCCGGAATTCACTGTTCACCGGGAGGTGTGGCGGAATTCTCCATGCAGCACAACGATTTGTCGTACGCAAGCGACGAAACATTCGCCACATGCCTCCACAAGTCCACATGCGAGTGATTTTACAAAAAATGTTTGATGTGCCTACGTACTTGGTGAGTTAGGGCTTCTTTGAATCACATGATTAAAAACAAAGGTATTGGGACAACACATGAGTTTAACAGGAGTAAATATGCAACAAGATTACAAAACAAAAGAAAGGAAATCCATTAAAAAAAGTGTCATTCCATTGATCCAAAGGGATTTCTTAAAAAAAACCAAAAGATTGAAAACCTCTAATAATTTTATGAAAATCATTCAATACGAAGAGGTCCTTAGAGGTTTTCAGTTTGATAACTAAATTGTCGCATGTGGGTTAGAATTGGGCGGTGGGAATTCATCGTTGTAACTTATATAAAATCTCTTTCTATGTATTATGCGTGGCACAAATTTTAATGAATCTCATTATCAGCAAGAAAGAGGAATAATTATTGAGCCCAAATAAATTGTATGATCTGTACTAGAATAGCCATAGTGGGGAGTAATTTCAAGTAGTAACATACACATATTACTATATTATATTACTACCCTCATAGTGCAAAGTAACATAGAGGAGGTGTCATAGATTGTCTCATTTATTACTCTATAGACTCATTTTCTCTTGAAAAGTGTGATGTTACTAGTGTTACAAGTAACTAGCTAAGTTACTCTATTTGTATCTCTCCTCATTAATTACATGCCACGTATAATTTTTTGCTTAGGTGACATCTATGTTACTAGTGAAGTTACTCCCACTATGGGTAGTCTTAAATATATTTCGAAAGCCTATAAATATGAGTTTTGAATTTGTTTAAACTGTAGAGAGCACTGCAGCTCGGCAGTCAAAAATGTTTTTCGAAATATGCAATGCAATCTATATAAAATAGCTAATTATTTATGTCCGTTGTAAATCTCAGGTTGTCGGGGCTTGACAAAATAATATAATACACACAATATTAGGAAGTGGCAATTTGGGTAGCAGGTCTAGATGAAGCTATTATGTAAAAAAATAGTATTTTTAAAATGTCAAGAAAATCTAGAAAAAAATTAGGATATACATTAGAACATTTTGTGTTAGCACAAAAAATTCCGTGGATAAAAAACTTTTTTTGTGACCTGTGTAAAAAAAAATGTCTCGTACAAATTCATTTTGAATCGTCCGAACTTATGTTTTTTGCACAGGTCACAAAAAATGTCTTTTGTTCAATAACTGTTTATGCTAACATAAAAAGTCTTGAACTACATGCAAAAAATTTATTTTAAATTTTTTGAGATTTCAAATATTATTTTTTGGAAAGTGGGTGCATCTGGACCTCCTACTCGTTATGGATTTCCGCACAATATTATGAAAATACAGTGGTAGGCATGCAGACAATGGACACACAAACAAGATGGAAAGTTATTGCGTGTTTAATAGTCCTTATCCAAAATCCTCTAGTAAGTTTTTCATACGTTCTTATGTATATATAAACTGCTGCATGCATTAGAAATATTTAAATTTGCTAGCCCATGCACGTGCATGGTTTTGATGACTCTACTATGCTGAATTGTTATATGCTGTCACTATAGTTTTTCGCTGAAATGCTGAAAGTAGAGGCAACATGTTGCAATTTTCTACTACACATGTGTTACAATTGTTGCCCACTTGCCATTGAGGGTGAATCAGTTATTTTGGCCTCTTAACGTGATAATGCTAGACTAAGAACCAGTGGTATATAAGCAATCAACTGGGTGTTGTGTTTGATATATGAGCATTGTAGTTTTGTTTGATGGAAAATGAGCCATTGCAGCGGCCGAGAATTCTATAGAAGTCACTACCTCTACATCAAAGGCCAAACCCATCGGATACGGCGACCACACCGCTAGGTCTAGGTTTGCTCTACGTCATCACCGTTGTTACATGACCGTGATCCTAGCATTCTCGCACAATCCGCTAGTATCTCTAGATGGTACCAACTCAACATACAATTTCCTCGAGTGGGAGCATGATGGTGGAGTTTTCCCCGAAGTTGCCTTGATAGGGTAGCTGGAGCATCACCTCCACGACGCATGTAAGAAGGAAGCGGTGCCCGAGAGATCCACCATCGCCTGCCCCGAGCGTATGTCGAAGGCAAGGTCTTCACCCAACATTGCATCCGCCAAATGCTGGGCCCAAATCACCATTTCACCCAGATCACATCCTTCTTCATCGACATTGCCCCTAAGGAAGTCCTACCAAATCCGTTAACGCGTTGACCACATTGGCATGATATGTTGACATGTAAGCCTGGCCAAATCGAGCAAACGCTGAAATGCACCATCCGTGAAAACGCCCGCCACAATGAAAGCTACCACCTGAAAGTCGCACCCGCTCGAAACCATGTCGAAGTATAGGCGCCGCCACCGAGAGGAGGAGTCACAACGTCGGGAGCTGCCGGTCGCGGCCTTGGTCGCAACACCCGGCTTGCACGTCCCACCAACGGAGCAAAAATGTGTCAAGGTCTACGTGCCAAATCGTTTTGACATTAACCTAAAAAAAACTGCATTTTGTAACTAAGAAAGCTGCATTTTGTAACCTAAGAAATTCAAATTAAGCACAACTGATTAGTTGTAGTAAGTACAGTACTAGGTGACTAGAGGCGTCTCGTCTCCACCCACCATGCGGCTGCGCTGGAGAGCGGGTCCCAGCGGTACAGTCCCGCTGCGACTAATGCGCCCAGTCCACCGTGCACCGGACGAAATGTGTCTTACATCGAACACTCCGCAGTTCACCGGTGCATAGACCGTGTCTACCGTCGTCGCAGGCTGCACACTGCGCCCGATGCAGTGGTAAGTAAAAGAAGGATTCACTCGAACGTGTACCCGATCTTACACTGCCACGGCGGGCCCGCTATCAGACGGGACCCAAACGTCAGCGACAAGGGTGAAGCCCTCACGCTGTATCCGTGGCGTGGCAGCAACCGGCTGCGTAGAGCTCCTATACTAAAAGGCTGCCACCTCTATGCGTAGAGCTCCTCGCTCTCTCTCTCTCCCTCCTTCTCTCCACCGCGCGCAGCCGCCAAATCCTCCAAGAACCATGGCCAGGGCCAGCCGCGCCGCCTTCCGGGGCCTTCGTCTGCTGTACAAGAAGGGTTTCCTCACCGCTGGACGGGATGGTCCGGTGGCCGGAAGGTAGGTTGCTCTTTCTTGGTTTTCGTTGCTGTTTCTCTTTGCTTTTCGTTGGCACGAGAGAGTTTTTTCGTGAGGTTAGGATCTTTGTGTTGGGTCTCTAGGTTCCTTCTTATGGATCTGTAGGTTTCTTTTGTTAGTTTTCGAGGTTTTTTCCTCTCTTTGTGGAAGACATACTTCGTTCGTGGATCTCTGAATTTTGGCTACTATGCGAGATGAGACCCGAGGTCGTCGGGCCTGTTCTTGGGGATTATAACACCCCGTTCTTCGGGATTCTATCATCCCGCATTTTTGGGTCTTATTTCCCCTATCTTGGCCAACGCGGACGTGCCGCCGGCAGTGCCCTGCTCCGGCAGCGAGAGGCAGTTTCTAATAAATTCTCAACTTTTTTTGAAAGTTCCTCTACTGTTTCTCCAATGTTCTCGTGATGCGGTTCTCACGATGTTCCTCTACTGTTTCTCCAGTATTCCTCAACTTTTTGGAAGTTCCTCTACTGTTTCTTCAGTGTCTACCACTGAACATGATGTTCTGTGTTTATTTCTTTTCAGTCTCGGCGTACGCCTCTCAAGCAGCAGCGCGGCCCCGCCCCCGCCCCCGCCCCCATCCTACTGGGAGGAGGTGGCGCTACTGCGCCGGGAGTTGCTTGAGATTCGAAGAGAGACGTTGACAGAGAACCATGCTATCTGGGACAAGATCGACGAGCTTTTGAAGGTGAATCACGGTCTGCGTGATGAGATGGTTCTCCTTCGTGCGCAGAATCTGTAAGCTACTCTTATTGATGTGTCAAGTTTGTCTGATTTATTAAACCAAGTATTGTGTTCTTATGGGTCTCTTATTGATTTCTATCTCTCTGTCGCAGAAACAACCAGCAAGAATCCGTTCGAGCCATGGTGAAGACGAGTTACGTGATTTTGGCCGCATGCGGTGCCTTCACGTTCTCGTTGTTCACCGTGCTGAGCCCCCTGCTCAAGAATGATTGGCAAAACGACACTCTCGAGAAGTGGGAGGCGAGGCAGGAGAAGAAGAACAGTACGTTCCTTGCCAATTTTGAGATTCTTTTCAATATTTGAACTTGTGCATGTGTCCCTCTGCTAACATCTGATTTATTTTGTAGGGTCCTCCGTTGCCGAGGAGCAGTCCGACAAGGCCCTCGCACGTACTGATGCAATAGGTTAGTCTCTCTGCTGTGGCTATGCTGCTTCACATTTATGATGTCTTTGTTAGTATTGTCTTGTCCAATCATATGTTTTACCTAGAGTGTTGCGTTAATTTTTAGTCTCTCTGCCGTGGCAATGCTTCTTGACATTTATGCTGTCTTTTTGAGTATTGTCTTGGCCAATCATATGTTTTACCTAGAGTGTTGCGTTAATTTTTAGTCTCTCTATTGTGGCAGTGCTTCTTGACATTTATGCTATCTTTGTGAGTATTGTCTTGTCTTGTCGCATCAATTGTTTTACCTAGAGTGGTGCGTTACTTTTCTGTAAATTGTCTTGCCCCGTAAGTTGTTTTACCTATAGAATGGAGTAAGTTTCTCTCTTGTGAATGTTAGTACATGTGGGAGTACATGGATTATTTTCGTTAGTATATGTGGGACTGCATTGGTTATCTTCATTAATGCATTATTTGTCAGTATAGTTTTCTGTACTCGGTGCACTGTAGATTACCTTAAGTGGATCTATCTCCATCAAAGTGTAGCAGTATAGGTTGTCTTGTCTGTCAGCTATTTTATCTATATTTGTTTTCCTGGATGTAGGCGCAGGCCCTGCTGGCAAGGAGAAGGCATCGAAGAAATGATCCTCCAACGCATGCTTCAACAATAAAGGACAGGGCGTCTCATCACGGGCCCGCTGGATAAGAAGTCTTTTTTATATTGGGCGGCATTCATTCATGTTGAACAGAGATATTGCTGTTATGCCATTCATGTAGAACTTAAGCATTTGGTGCCCGTTGAATTTAATATTCAGAGGCCGCAGGCCTTGTCGTCATGTTATGTTTGTCATTTGGATTTCACTTTGCTCATCTCTTCTTCAATATTTCTACGCTGTTGTTTTGTCTTGTTTGGTGCCCGGCAAATTTAATATTTGGCGCCCAGCAGATTTGATGTTAGAATTTATTTTGGCTGTCTGACAGATGTCATGTGATAGTAACATCAAAGAGCCCTTTTCTACTAGGATCCTGGGACTCAAGCTTGGTTCTCAGTCCGAGCGATATGGCCGTCTGTCCATTGTCCGTTCGCGGTATCACAAATTGTTAGATTAATCGAATATTGTTAGCAATCTGTATGGAACAGTTTTTAGCGAACAACAGAAACCTTTCTACAAACACAAAAGGAACCAAGCGAATCTTCTACAAACACAAAAGGAACCAAGCGAATCTTCTACAAACACAAAAGGAACCAAGCGAATCTCACGCGGTCTAGAAAACGAACTGAAACCTTTTAGTATTGTATATAATATATATACTAGCAAATGGGTCCATGCGTTGCAACTAGAGAGAAGAAAAAATGTTTATTGGTTATATATCTTATTCCCCATGCATAGTTGCACCATCGGTCACGTCGATGTTGGCCGCACGAAAATGATAACGTGCTTGAGTGTTGCCACCATGACTGATATGGTAAGTAGTAGTAGTATATTATCTCTATGAAATTTGCACTCGAGTAAATGAGTATTTACCGAAGTAGTAGTACATTAGTTTTTTCTTAAATTGTCAAAAAATCATTTAAAAAATCGGATGTACATTAGAACATTATGTGTTAGCATAAAAAATGGCGTGGTGAAAAAACATTTTTTTACCTTTGCAAAAAAGACAAAGGTCACAAAAAATATTTTTCTGCACGTAACTTTGTGTGCTAACATAACATGTCTTGACGTATATGCAAAAAATTTACTTTTAATTTTTTGACATTTTCAAGATTGTTTTGGGGTTAGTGGGTGCATCTGCACCTACTACCCGAAATGGATTTCCGCATAGTATGCCTCATCTAGAATAGAAGAATAGCCTAGCTGGGCTCGCCAGCGCTTCCAGGCGCCAACAACAACAGGTGGCGAAGCTCCATGGCAACAAACAAGAGAATCGACAACACGCCCGTCATCGTCACCAACCACCGCGGAGACTGGACGGACCGTGAGGCGTGAGCCCAGGAGCTAGAGAGGCAGGCGAGGCGACGATGGAGATGGGGCGGAGCCGGGTGGCCATGGAGGCGGCGCTGATCGCCATCTCATCCTGGACGAAGCTGACCTGGCCTCTCTCTCCTCATGCCGTCCTCAAGTCCGTCGACCGTTGGTGATTCGACGACGGTGCGGAAGCCGGAAGGATCCGGAGCAGGGCATGGCAGATGAAGTGCCTTTGCCCGACGTGCCCTTGACGCGCGCCTAGGATCGTTCAGCTCCAGCGCGTGGACTTCGATCATGACGGCGTCGGCGTTGGTTCCCGTGGTCAAGAAACGCTCGAAACTGTAACGTTTGATGCAAAGCAGGCCATCTCTCCCATATTTGAAGGGTTGTGGCGTTGTGCAATGTATCTTACCCGACGGATGTTGGCTAATTAGTGAACTTGAGTAGGACACGGTTGTGTGCGCAGTGAGGGCTCTTGACTTGTCGCCCCATGCTCAACGATCAATCAGCGGTACATAGGACCTAGGAAGCGAATCGTTTTTTCTTACTTATGGATGGCACGGGTGGGTAATTATTACAACTTTAGGGACAAATTTAATGACCTACAAATCAAACGGCGGAAGCCTCAAAGCTTTTATTATCCGAAAAGTATAGATATAGATATATATCAGGTAAAATAAGGAGAAAAAAAGTTACAAAAAATATATTCACATCTGTTATGAAGTTTATGTTATTTAGATAATTTTAAATAAGAACATTCATGTTATGTGAACGATTTCAAATATGAACATTTATGTTATTTGGATTTTTTCAATAGGAACATTTATATTTTGAACGACTTCAAATATGATTATTTATGTTATTTTAACGATTTTTAATATGAACATTTAAACATTTTTTGAATATGAATATTATTTTTTGAAAGATTTCTGAAATTAAAACATTTACGTTATTTGAAAGATTTTCACTGTGAGGATTCATAATATTATTTGAATATTCTTTCTTTTGTTATTTCAACAAAAATATACTCTCATTTATCTTATTTGAAGAAATGAAAATAAATGAACAATATTTAATTAATATAGAAAAAGAAAAAATATAAAAAAATTATAAAAATGAAAAGAAAGAAAACAGAACAACGAAAAAACTGGGTAAAACCCCCCAAAATACCGATCGGAAGGCAAACCGGTGGGGACACCAACTAGGCCGGCCCAAGTGGGGTGCGCGGGAGGGAATCCTTGCACATCGTGGCTAATTATATACGAGTCCGATTCGACCAGGAGTTGGATTCAGTACTTGGGTACAGGTCGGTAGTTTCGAGGGTTCGGGGGTCGAGTCGGACAATGATCGGCCTCCCTCAGGCCAACAATATAAGCGTGCACACCTAGCCCGGTAGTAGCCAGCGAAACAGAAGAGCGGCATACTTCTCCAATATCTCTCGCAGGACAAGTTACGACATGGCGGCGTTACGGCACCTTCTGAACCGAGGGCTTCTGGCGGCCTGCCGCCGCGCGGCCACGGCGCCACCACGAGCTCCTCGCTCCTTCTCCACCACCACCGGCGTTCCTCAGGTTCGCATCGCATCTCATGGCTTGTGCTACTTAATCAGAATTAGTCCCTTCTTTCCTTGATTCATCACGCTTAATTACCTCGTTTCTTGCATGCTGCAGTATCATCAGTCGCGGGTCGGATCGTCACATCTTGGCATCAAGAACGACGCCAACCTTCAACGCATCTCAGAGAGCCCGGCGTTTGTATACCCTCGACATGTACCCCTGATTTCTGGCTCGATCTCAGGTGCTTTGGCCGGTTTCGGCTGCCGCCGCCGCCATCCTGGTTTACCTCGGATTCAAGTGCCTTCCCGGCGATGTTGTACCATACCTACCTGATCTACCTCGTTCGTCAAAGTCCCACAGCCAGGAGACTGAATAACACAATGGCTCTTGTATCAGAGGATGATGAAAGTTATAGGAGCAACTTTTCGTTTATACATCATGAGGATGTATGGCATTTGTTTTCGGCTTCGTACAATTTTTTTTCCTTGCTTGCAATGCTAGTAAAACTATTTAGGATAGCGCCGAGCACGAAAGAAAGATTTTCTAACGAGTTTTCAGCAATACTGTATCTTTGCCCGCGCATGATGACCAAATTAAAGTCGACAACAAGTCTGATGAGACCCTTAAAATCGTCATCATAGTACTGATCGACGACAAGCCCGTTAAGGCATCTACATAGTACGGTCGACGATCAAAATCCACAACAAAAGACACATTATGATCACCATGCCACACCGGTCCGGTTACCCCTGCCATGACACACCCTATGTTGACCAGTTGGCCGCCTCGTGGCATCGTGCACTAAAAACAGATTGACTCGTCACCGGTTATCAACCAAAACAAACAGACTCTTTATACTGTACAGTATACACCAAGGCCAGGCCATGTTTTTTTAGAAACTGTGGCAATAGATTTGCCCCTTATATTAACTAGGAAAAATGCCCGTGCGTTGCCACAGACAAATCCGAAAAAAATGATCATGTCATGAGGTTAAACAAATTGACTTGCAACCAACAGAATGTCAATAGTACCAATCAGGCACTCTCAGTAGTAGCATGTTCATAAACTTTTTAGGGGGGGGGGTCTAAGGTAGCGTATACATGAATGCTCTCCTCATCCAGTGTTTCACGCAATTCATAGCATCAGGTATTCAGTGAGAACATCACATCTCGGATAAAAAAGCGAGTACTACAACATCCTGCTGGGAGCTAAAACATAACCCTTTTGAAAAAAGGCAAATATGGTTCAGAGTAAAGCATGAGTAATACACAAACGAATGTGGCTCACTGTTTCATTGATCTACATTTAAAAACAACATAGTTTCATTGTGTTATTAAGTCAGTACCGGTGTTGAATTGTCTGGTCATATCATCGATCAGTATATACATATATTCAAGATTAAGAAGGCATGTAAATAGATTGCAATTCCAAATCAAGACAATAAAAGGGAGAAGGATCGATGCATTCTTTCATGGTGCTATTGAGTCATTCTGTCATGTAATGTGTACGAAAGAAAAATGCATTTGAAGGCTTACCCAAAAGATATCCGTGACATACAGAAATGCAATGCAGACATCTTAACCAGACTAAAATTCAGTACTGCTGTTAGTCCACAAGGTTTCATCTTATAGACCACCGTTCACCATGGTTTTCTTACGAATTTCTTTTGGCAAATCATGTAATCACCCTTCTCATATTGAGAAGAGTTATATTAGAAACTAAAGTCTAAATGTAGATTCAATAACTGGTGGCCCAATATATTTAGCTGCAGGAAAGGTAGAAATTTCCTAGGGCAAGATCAATATCAAACCCGGCAGCTACTACTGATGAATATCAGAAAATCATATACCAGAAAATCATGAAAGCTCCTCAGCAGCGTGGTAAACCACTAACACAGATGCAAAGGTCAAACCTGGTAACAAGATGCTTGGCCTGAAGCCAGGGAAATAATACTAACAAAATCGTCAGGTGATGTTTTATTGTTTTTGCTGAATTTTATTACAGATAAAATCAGCTGAGGAAGTAAGAAAATTGAACTGAAACAATGATACGACTGCCTTTTAGGAGCTGGGCGGCTCCATCGCGTGCTGGCTCGCAGCGACGCTAGCTCTTTTTAAATCATCCTGCCTGTATTCCTCGCTGTCCAACAAGAATGGTAGAGCTGCAGATCGACCCACGTCACCCTAGACTTAGTTCATTTTTTCTTCTTAATTTTTAACATCAACAGGCAGGGACACTTGAATGGCTTGGCCGGCAATTTCGAGCGCATCATCTATGATCTGGTGATCTCGTATGCACTGTCTTTATAATTGACTATAAAATACCTTTTTTTTGAAGGGAAATATAACTATTTCCATGTTGCATATGTGTAAATATTATAAATAGAAAGTGATGCTCTAGGATTTATGAAATACATAATAATGTCCTCCAGACGTAATTAGTTGTATATGAACCTTTTGTACATATAGTCTGACAAAAAAATTCAATCATCTTAAAGTGTCTGCATTCATGAAAAATCCATGCATTACATAAGCAGAACCACAATCACAGATTTGGAGACAAAGCATCGAGATAGATCATAGCTAGCAGCAGCAGTAGAGGGTCGACAACACTCAGAGTTAAATTTACACATAGACGTTAGTGGATACAGACCTTGCGGCTTCAAGCATATCCTCACCTCCAGCTGTCACCACCACACCCATCTGCCTCATCCATAATTTCCATCTACCACAACGAGCGAGATGGCGCAGCGAGCAGAATTGTCCTCATGCTTGGGCGAGGCACTTGAGAGAGATGAAAAGTGAAAGGGCATTTTATCATCCCTCTATGTTTTGTGTGTTAGGCAACAACACTAGTGATATTTTAACAGTGTTTAAGTGATACAGGATTTAGGGCCAAATCCTAAGCATCAAACTCCAAAGTTGTGAGAGAAGAGCTTGTGCGTTGAGCTGCTGATACCGGAATATTGGGGCCGGACATTTGGTTTTTGGACCGGATATTCCGGCCCCCAGGAATTTCTGCCAAGGACCAGCTGCCAGTCGTTTGTGCGGGCATCTGGGTAAACCGGAATATTGGGGCAGACATTTGGTTTCCGGGGCGGATATTCCGCCCCCTCGAGAATTTTCGCTAAGGACCAGTCGCCAACCAAAAGTGCGGTTGTCTGCCGAAACCGGACCTTTGGGTCGGATTATTCATATCCAGGCCGGATATTCCGGCCCCAACTTGAACCGGATATTCCGGCCTCCTGGCGTCTTGCAACGACTCGATTTGGGAGGGGTATTTATTGCTCGTCCAGAATTTATTGCTCTCCATTGTTGCAAGACCAAAGCTCACCGATCTCCCAATCACTCCACCCAAACTCACTAATACTAGGAGAATTGAAGGAGAAGGCCCCGATCTACAACTTCACCGAAGCGTTCTTCATTTCCCCTCATTCACTTGAGGGATTCGAGCCTAGGGTTTCCACTAGAAAAACCTAGGCATCTTGTTGTACTTACTTGCTTGCTACTTTTGTGTAGCGAAGTTGTGGTGCTTGGAAGCTCTCAATCCTTTTGTGGGTTGTGCTCCAAGCTTGTTGTAAGGGATCCGGATTCCGCCTTGAAGGATTCCGATAAAGAAAGGTGAACCGAGCTTTTGGGCGAGGTTCATCGGAGAATAGGGTGAGGCCATTTGTGGAGTCTTGAGTATTGAAACTCACACCCCTCCAACGAGACGTACTCCCCTAAAAAGGAGAAACTCGGGAACACATCCTTGTCTCAGCGTGCTTCCCGATCGATTACTCCTTCCTTGTTGTTTACTACTTGTATCTTATCTTGTTTAGGCTTAACTTGTCATATAGGTAAATTCATCGTAGTTGAATATCTAGAGAATTTACCTTTGTGTCAAGCCTTAATCGAAAAAGAATTAAAATTTGGAGTAGCACCTATTCACCCCCCCCCTCTAGGTGGCCATACGATCCTTTAAAAAGGACTTTGAAATCAGCTATTTATCCATAACATAACCAATAATTTAGAACAACATCACATGAGAAATGCATCTACGAGCTGAAAGACTGATGGTGATGAGTTACCAGACAGTATAAGTACACTGGCATTTTGTCGAACACCTAACATGTGTGCAGTGACCAACATCGGTGAAGCGCAGAGGAGTTGTATCTGGACATGCGAGACCTTGGAGCCCGATTTCTTGCTCCCAAGCCACCAGCGCTCGCCCTCCTTGCATCATTGTCCTCAGTGTGTGTGCCTTTAATCTACGTTCTCCTGCCTCCTTGCAATTTCTCTTTGAACAGAGTTGAGCTGAAGGAAAAAATAGATCGAGCTTTGGCGTGGGCTTGGAGCTCCTGGAGCTTGGTCCGATGAGGGTATAGTATATCTCATCCCGCGTAGCGTTCGAGAGGCGAGTTGAAGTCCAGGTCGCGGCCAGGAGCCAGAGCACGCCGGCCGCACGGGGCTGCTGGTACTCAGGGCCGGCACCTGGGTGCCTGCCCACCCACTCACGTACGCGGAGCAGGGGAGGCCAGGGCGCCCAGGCCCGCGGCGGGGCGCGCTGGGAGTTGGGCCGCCTCGGCTCGCGATGCTGGTGGGGAGGGTTGCTGGTCCGCCAGGAACTGAGCCGGGGCGATAACGACGGGGAGGCGCGAGGTAGGCGGAAGTGCTTGGATGAAACAACAAAAGAGGAAATTTTGAACCGTTTTTTCAACTTGGCGGTGGCAGTGGTCCGTAATTTACTACAATTTCAGGGGCAATTTGAATGACGTACCACAAGAAACCTTAATACTTTTTTATTAGGTATAGATTAAGAGAGAGTTGGAACAACAACATTGAGATACAACGGGATTACTCTCCCGGTAAAATTTCTCCTAGACGTTTCGCCCCCGCAAGGGCCCAAATCTCAGCCTTGTTCTTGATCTTTGAAAAAATGGCTTGTGAGGATGTATATTTGTTGCGGAACACCCTATCATTTCTCTCGTTCCAAATCTCCCACGACGTCAAGAGGACAAGGGAGGCCAAGGCTTTGCGATTGTGAACGCCACCTCCGGTCATGTGTTGCCACCACTCAAAAGTGAGGGAGAGAGTCGGCCATAAAACTTGCTCAAAAGTGAGGCCAAGCCAAGTCTTCAAAAGAGCCCAAATCCTAGTAGTGAAGCGGCAATGGAGGAGTAGGTGGTCGACCGTCTCGGGCGTAGATTTGCAAGGAGGAAAAATACCACAATTTTGCCAACCTCTGCGGGCAAGGCGGTCCGCCGTCCATAGCCGGTTTTGTAGAGCAAGCCACGCAAAGTACTTGGTCTTCGGAGGAGCCCAAACCTTCCACACCAAGTGCTTCATGTCGGAGGAGGTAGAGCCGTAGAATTGCGCTTGGTAGGCCGACTTGGCGGAGTACTCCCCATCCGTCGTGAGGTTCCACACAATGAAGTCCTCGGTAGAGGCATCCAAGTTGAAGTTTTGCAACATAGTCCATAGATCAACGAATTCGAGCAAGTGTTGCATGGTGAAGGCTTCATCCAATTTTATCTTGTGGATCCAAGCATCATTCGCCAAGGCTTGATGGATGGACCAATTCTTCCTAGAGGAGGCCTCATAAACAAGCGACACAACCTCCTTAGGTTTTGGCCCATCAAGCCACGGCGCCTCCCAAAAGTGGGCCTTCGCCCCATCCCCAACGGTAATTGTTGTAGAGGCATAGAAGAGGTCCATGTTCTCCGTAGTGCAAGGTGTACCGAAGCGCGCCCAAATTTTGTTTTGGTCTTTCCAAAGAATCCATGGCCACCTTAATCGCAATGCCCTCGCAAACTTGTCGGTGTGAAGAATCCCTAGGCCCCCAAGATCGGTGGGGCGACAAACGGCTTTCCAATTAACCTTGCATTTCCCACCGTAGGCTTTGTCCGTGCCCGCCCAAAAGAAAGGACGGTAGATCTCGTTGAGCTTGATAACAAGGGGCGGAGGGACAACCAAGGGTGTCAAGTGGTAAATAGCTTGGGAGGATAGAACCGACTTGACAAGAGTGCCTCGGCCGGCCATGGTGAAGAACCTCTCAAACCAAGCAGAAACCTTCCCCGCACACTTGTCCACGAGAGGTTGGAAGTCGACCAACCGCAGTTGCCAAATAGAGAGAGGCAAGCCAAGATATCTTGTGGAGAAGGTAGCCCGCAACACATGTTATCCTGCAACAATTCGACAGCTAAGCACAACCTGCTACGAACATAAACTTCAAGGATCACGCGATGGCATTTTGCCTTGCTCCACAAAATTGCTTCCAAGATAGACATGAATTGGGTAACCACCAGCACAAGTCCGCAACCAGTCAAGTAGTCATCTTTTCTGAACATATCATGTACAGTTAACAAAACACCACACCTGCATGTTCAGATTTGATAACAGAACAAGAATTCCTTGTTTCACTATTCTAAGCCTGGAGCCACATGGGAACAGAATGGAGACAAAACTAAAAGAAAAGATACAAGTAGTCTCTGAGCTATCAAGACAAGATTTTTATTATCAGTAGCAGAGAACAAGAAACAACAACACACATGGATGTCTGCACGTGAGAAGCACCACCACCATCATTCCCAGTCTTTGAAGTACATATCAATAGGTACTGATAGTAAAATCATTAAACCTGGTTGTATCCCTCATCCTGACATCGGGGTACAGTAGCCAACATGGATAACATATAGCATCAGGCGGTCTTGTACTGATAAATTAAACTTGGTTATTTTTCATCAAACACATCAGCATCACATAGATTAACTACCATCTACTGAGAAGTCTTTGCATAACTGAAACTGGGAGTACAAGAACGGCACCACTGGGCTGCTATGCTAAGTTACTACAAGTCTTCCTCTACTTCTACTGTTGCAGCTAAGACAAGGCGCAACACAAAGCAGCAGCATCCACATAACCTAACCACTAACAGCAATTAAGAACAATCACACAAGGTACCACCTACAGGAAACAAACAAAACATGTTGTTTGTTTCCTGGTAGAGGATCATACTCTTCCAGCCAAAAATAACCACCAACTGAATCAATCACAAGGTTAGTTACCATTTTGCAGCTGCAGAGACTGCTACCCAGGATCAGAGCAGTATGTCGGCCTTGGAAGGCAGCCTCCGGAAGAAGTTCATCAGCGGGGACGGCATCCTGCTGCGGAACCTCGGCGGGCGCATGGCGTACAGGCCCCACAGACCGATCATCACCTTCATCGGCACAGCGTACGCGATGACTGCAGCAGCCACGCTGGCGATGGAGAAGAGCAGCGTCGCCCTCGGGTCGCGCCAGCTGAGGACGGCCTGCATCCGCTCGCCCTGCGTCGCAATGTCGCCCACCACCGTCTGCACCCTTCCGGCCACGCTGCGGAGGCGGTCGTACCTGAAGCGCACGACATCGCCCCGGCTTGACGGGAACGTGTCGAATTCCTCATCCAGCTCATCCACGGTAGCTGCATCTGCGTGAGACAGCCGCATCTCCATGTGAGGTGGGTGCCTTGGACGCACACGGTACCTCCATAGCCCGGTGAACGCCATCACCAGGAAGGCTGTTGGGAGGATCAGCTCCGGCATCAGGACGAACACCAGGAATGTGAACACAGCAAGGCATGAGTGCACCGGGCGCTGCCACGAGCGAACAAGCTCAAACCACCTTCCAATGGCGATCAAACCAGATAGCACGGCGACAAGGCGGAAGAAGTTTGCTTTGCTGCGCCGCATACTCCATAGATGTGAGCGGTGATCCAGCATGTACTCAACAACCTCTTTGCCAAGCGGCGGCTCAGTCCGGCCAAGTCGGGCAGCGACAACACTTGTGGCCTGGAACCGCAGGCTCTCAACCTGGCGCACGAGCAGCGGCTCGACATAGTGCATCTTGGGAAGCATTGGGCGAACATAGGCATGGTACATGTTGCCAGCATTGCCACAGCAGAAGCGCACAGCTAGGTGGAGCTCCCCCATCTTCTTGACTCCCGACGGATGCAGCATAAGTGGAGGGTAAGCATGAGTGTACACCCTATCAGTCTCCAATGTTGAAAGCCTGATACGAACTTTACCAATGCAATTATCACGGACAGCAACTGTGGTGTTCCCTGATGCTGGCTTGTCGACATGGCAGTTGTCGAACACGCCGACAGTGATCACGGTGCAGGGGTCGAACACCTCCCAGGTGTACTGCTCATTCCACCGGGGGCACACCGAGTCGACCACGGTGCGAGTGCGGATCCACTTTTGGCCATACTTTGCAACACAATATGAATCTGCTGTCGCGCCCCTGCCGTCACGAGACTTCATTGGTATGAGTCCAGTGGCACCAAGCACCCCGAGCTCAAGCACACCAACATGAGGATGCCACAGCTGTTTCGCCGTAGGCCTGAGATCACTGCTATACGCCGTTGCTTCATCCAGAACATGATATCCACAATCAAGACTTAGCCGGAGATGCACACGGTCCCGAACCTGTTCTGGTTGTTGACGGCCACATTGCCACCACCATTGCCACGCTCCAGCCCAAACCACCTGGACAAAACGAGCTTCTCGTCCCAGCGCCTCTCAATGGCAGACAGCGGAACCACAAGGCGGCCAGGAATGTCATCCCTTCCGGGGACACATGATCTTCCAGTGACAACACCAAGAACTCCTCAAATGGGAGCAGCTCTTGAAAGTCTAGTTGACAAGGGGGTAGAGTGCCCACTACCATTCGTTGACAACAACAAACACCTCTCAAAAACTTACTTTATGCTCTCTATATGATTTAAAATTTTAAAAAGCTCTAGCACATGATTTAATCCCTGTTTTCCTCTGCGAAGGGTCTTTCTTTTACTTTTATGTTGAGTCAGTTTTCCTACTTCTTTCTATCTCAGACGCAAACACTTGTGTCAACTTTGTGTGCAACAATTCTTATATGCTTGCTTATTGCACTTATTATATTGCTTTGTGTTGACAATTATCCATGAGATATACATGTTGAAAGTTGAAAGCAATTGCTGAAACTTAAATCTTCCTATGTGTTGGTTCAATACCTTTTACTTAGAATCTATTGCTTTATGAGTTAACTCTTATGCAAAAAATTTGATGCTTGTCTTGAAAGTACTATTTATGAAAAGTTTTTACTTATATGATTCAGTTGTTTACTCTTTATCTATATGTTAGCAAACTATAGACCATTCCTTGAGTCATTTCATTCATAACATGAGCCTTGCAATATTATTTGATCAAGATTGTGTGGTAGCATGTCACCTCAAAATTATCTTGTTGTTATCGTTTTACCTACTCGAGGACGAGTAGAACTAAGCTTGGGGATGCTTGATACGTCTCCAACGTATCCATAATTTCTGATGTTCCATGCTTATATTATACCAATTGCTACATGTTTTATTTACACTTCATAGCATTTTTATGCATTTTCTGGGACTAACCTATTAACAAGATGCCACAGTGCCAGTTTTGTTTTCTGCTGTTTTTGTATTACAGAAAAGCTGTTCTGGAAATATTCTCGGAATTGGACGAAACAAAAGCCCAGGTCCCTATTTTTCTGTCACGTACACGGAGTCCGAAGGAGACACGAAGGGGACAGAGGAGGCGGCCACACCACGTGGCGGCGCGGCCCCCTTCTGGCCGCGCCGTGGTATGGTGTGGGCCCCTCGGGTGCCCACCGACGTCACCCCTTCGCCTATATATTCATCTGTTCGGAAAACCCTAGACACCCGAGTCATATTCCACGAAAAGTTCAGAGCCGCCGCCGTCGTCAACCCTATCTCGGGAGGGTTCTGACAAGGTGATCTACGAACCACCTCAGCTGGACGAAGTACTCACAGCACTTGGTGGTGCGTAGTGGAATGCAAAGCTTGGGCTCCTTGCCGTCCTTCGTCATGGGCTTCTTCAGCTTCCACTTCTCCACCAACAGCCTCTGGATGTCAGGCGGAAGACGATCGAATGAAGATCATCATCCTTCACCTCCAGGAAGAAACGTGGGGGAACGATGCCATCAGTAGAGTATCCCAGCTTTTGGTGCACGACCCATTTCCCGTTCCCCTTTGCGCTTCTTGTCCGTCATCTCCTTCAACGCCAAGGCCAGACCTGGCACATGAGGCCTTGTGACATTGTTGTGCACAATGCAGTCAGTCAGAGGATGTGGAGGCTCCAATGTGTTACGGTACTGGGTGTGCCAGTCCTGCAATGGAGCATGAAGTTCAGGCAATTCTAGAGCACGAAGTTTAGGCAATGCTAGAGCATGAAGTTCAGACAATGCTAGAGCATGAATTGCAGACAATGCAACATCATGAAGGGCAGGTGATGAAAATGGACAGAAACTGAGTCCTACTGACGAGGTAATGCAACATCATGAAGTGCATGTGACGAACATGGAGTATATGCAATGCAAGATGATGAACATGGACATAAATTGAATCCTAATGACGAGGTAATGCAACTGGATCCTAATGACGAACTACAACAAATCTGCAGTGCAAAGAACACGCAGCACATCTACAATGCTCAATCCTACACAGATCTGCAATACGAAGAAGATTGGTACCACTTTTACCGAAAGGCTCGTCGAGGGGCCGGCGCCGGTTGCCGAAGGTGGAGGGTGGAGTGACGGTTGCCGGTGGTGGAGGACGAGCGACGGTTGGTGGTAGAGGACGAGCGACGGTTGCTGGAGGAGGAGGGGTCTTGGAGCCGCGAAGCATGGCAGCGGGTACTGGTTCACCGGAACCTGGACCAGAAGGGGGAACCCAGGCGGCGGCCCAAGAGGCGGCGATGCAGCGGCTCGAGGAGGACGAGTCGGCGGTGGCCTCATCGGCGCAAAGCTATGCACCGGGGCGTCCTGGACTGGCACCGGGACCAGATTGGGGAACCCAATCGCCGGACCCCCGACCATCCTCACAGCGGCTGCATGCGCCGCCGCTTGGACTACCCTTGCAGATTCGGCGAGCCTCTGCGTCTCCGAAGCCGCCATCACCGCCGGGCTTGGCCGATGCGAAATCGGCGAAGGACGCTTCATGGGCGGGAGGAGAGCGGGGTCAATCTGCGCCGCCACACTCCGACCACCGCCGGCGGCCCCCTTCTCGAACTCCGCACGGCTCTCGCCACCGAGCTGCGGGATGCGCTATGGCCGATGGGACCGCGGGCCGGCGGTGGGGGAGGAGGAGGCGGAGGAGCCGCTGCCATTGGGTTTTCTTGGGCGGTGAGAGAGAGGCGATGGGACGTGAGAGCGGTGACAGTCAGAAGAGGCGTGGGTGCGGGGGGGGGGGGGGGGGGGGGTTATGGCGCGTCTCCCGCGCTTCTCCAGGCGTGCAGTCGTTGCCACATTTCTTCTCCTCGCGGCCTGGCTACCTGGAAACGGCCGATTCGGCCGTTCCTATGGGGCCAGACCCGAGGGTGCTTTAGAAACCGCGCTGGCCAGGCCCAGCACGCTTCACAGGCTACCAAACACGGGCAAGTTGCAGCTGGCGGGCCAGGCTGGACTTCATGCAGGCCACCAAACGCGCCCCTAGTACATGGCGGAGTTTTAATTTCCCATCCATCTTTGCCCAAAGCAAAAGTTCAGGTGCTTTTCACCCCTGCATGATTAAGCGTCATTAAACCATGTTGCTTTTCCTGCTTTGATCCGATCTTTTCTAATTGCACTAATCGCATGGGGATCTGTGTAGGAAAAAGGCATGGGATACGGCGGTCTACAGGGCCTAACCAGTCTAACCATGGTTAACAACCATGAGAAGCAGGGGCAAAGCCAGGATTTAGGTATAGGGGGGCGAGGGATCGCGGAGGCAAAATAATATTAGTGTATGACCGAGTTATAGGAGTTTTCTTTTTGTTCCAAATATCGTTAGGATTAACCTTGCCGATTCAATGGCGGACAAATCACAAATTTAGAGCCTTAATGACTCTTACTACGCCTCATGCTTTCAAAGTTAGCTCTCAAATCGTATATATACATACTATAGATAAACTATTGGATTTTCCACTAGCATTTCTACCGGGCTTGAACCTTGCTGATTATTGGCCAGGCTAGCACTTGTACTTGGTTTGGTGCACAAACGTCAACAAATATATGTGGCATACTAATACAAGCGTACCTCCAGTTTTAAGTCCTTGATATCACTTATGATCGGGGAAATCGACATGGTGCGCACCAGCAGTGGCCTGTCGACATGAGCAGCAACCCAAGCCAAAAAATCGACGAGGATTGAGGAGAACCATTGCTAGACTCCGGGTCTTGTTCTGCTAGTGCTAGCGGCTGGTGTTTGTGTAGTTTGTGACTTGTGAGCACCGAGCGGCGGCAGCCTCATGGCATATTGATTGGAAGAGATGATCAGATCTACTGTATTAGGGTAAGGAGGCGATTAGGTTTATTTTGGGGGTAAGATGATTAGATTTTTTTTTTTTGAGCGGAGGTAAGATGATTAGATAGGCGCTCACGGCTCGTGTCTGGGCAAACAGAAGGCGAAGTTTGGAAAAATAATGAGCTCCAAACCTAAACTGGGCTTCTTGGTGGGCTTCTGTTATAGCTGAGATGGGCCTTAAGTGCAAAAACGTTGACTAGGGAACAACCTGTACTAATACGTTGACCATATTGTTAAGGGGGGCGACCAGTTGGGAGGGGTCTGACCCCTGCTAGCCCCCCCCCCCCCCCCCCCCTTCTCCGCCCCTGATAAGGAGCAATCTTAAGTTCTTAACCCGCAAGAAATGTAGAGCATCTCTGCCACCGTGTCCTCGTCCTCGATAATTTGTCCACCGGTAACTCCGGCGACACCCCTTTTATTATCTAAGAAAACACTCATAAACTTAAACAAACGAATGGCTTTTATTATCTCCACTAAATGGTTTTAAGATCCGGCGTAACTGGACGTTTACGGCGAAAAAATGGCTTTCCAACACGGACTAAATTCGTTGTTGAAAACTGGATATGCTGTATTGACCGTGACTAAAATTGAAAAAACCTATGTAGCCTTATGTTCAAGAGCTTGCCACTCATGCCGTGTCAAAGGAGTCGATGCTTATGGACAACGCTAAACATTTTGTGGTTAGGTATTATGCGCACGTGTGGTATCCCGTATCCCCGAGCTAATGGCTTTTGCTTTATAATGTCTATTCACGGAAATGAAACATCCAAACAATATTTACCATGTTAACTACCCTAAGTGTACAATCCTGCCTCCGCCCCTCGGAACACGACTTTTGTTCTCCTTATGTGGAGTCTCGTGGGTACTTCGTTCGGTTAACTATGTGAAGTAAAAAAGATAAATAGAGTCACGTGCTTGATAAAGCAAGACATCTGGAGGGATAAGACATTGGGTGCGCTAGTCATAATCAACACCGCAAGTTAGGAGATGTACTAGAGCATCGCCTCAACAACGTCTGCAAAAAGTATTACAATGCCCGAGAGATCCATCGTCACTTGTCTCGGGCGCAAGTCAAAGACAAGGTCTTCCCTTGGCACTGCCTCGACAAAATCCCCAACCCAAATCGACCGTTTCACCCAGATCATATCCTTTGCCATCGGCGCTACCCCAAAGAAGTTCGGCACGGCCTGTTGATGCATGCCAGGACCACATTGGTTAGGAATGGAGACATGGAGCGTAGCCAAATTGAGCAAACGCCACAATACACCTCGTTGAAGATGGTCTGCCGCAACGAAAGCTACCTACAGAAGTCGTCCTAAAACCGTTCCGAAGTATAGTTGTCACCACCGAGGGCCGAGTAAGCGTCAGAATTGCCTCAACAACGTCTGCAAAAAGTATTACAATGCCTGAGAGATCCACCTTCGCTTGTCTCGGGCGCAAGTCAAAGACAAGGTCTTCCCTCGGCACTGCCTCGACAAAATTCCCAACCCAAGTCGACCGTTTCACCCAGATCATATCCTTCATCGGTGCTACCTCAAACAAGTCTGGCACGGCCTGTTGATCCATGCGAGGACCACATTGGTTGGGTATGGAGACATGGAGCGTAGCCAAATCGAGCAAAAGCCACAATGCACCTCGTCAAAGATGGTCTGCCGTAACGAAAGCTACCTGTGGAAGTCGTCTTAAAACCGCTTCGAAGTATAGTTGTCACATGCGAAAGCCGAGTAAGAACGTCCGAATTGCCCTCGCGGTCGCCCAACCTTGCTTGCACTTTGAGCCAGGGGATGATGGTAATGCACCCCCTCCACAAATGCAAAATTATAACATGTACCCATATATATTACATTGATTATTTAATATTTTAAAATATATTTTGAACTATTTGGTGGGATTATGATTGCACTTAGACGAATATATAGTACTGTAATGTAATGCTCATAAAATTTGAATTTATATAATACTTATGTTATTTTGTTCATGTAATTTGTAGCATAAGCCTATATCCGCCACTGCATGGAGCAGTGTGTCAAGGTCTACTACAGGCCACCTCGCCTTGAAACCCCTAATTAAACACAAAATGAATATTTTGTTTCAAATAATAATAATCAGTCCATTTGATGCAGTGTAGAAGTTTTGGTCATCCTCCCGTTGTGAGCAGAGACGGAGGAGCACGTGAGGTGCACCTCGCCTCGCCGACCACCCGGCGGCCTAGAAAGCCGCACCATCTGACGTTGAGCAATGGGTACCATCCGGCGGAAAGTTTACGCGTACGCTCACTGAATCGTGGACCCAATAGACAGCGTCGGAGACGGAGGCACCCGCTGGTCGAACCGGTCGCGTAGGCGGGTCTCGCCTGAGTACTTTTTGGCAGCCAATACGCGTCTGCACCAGGCCTTTCCTCTACAAGAGTACAAGGGCGCTGCCTCTCTCCCCACGCCGCGCCACCATTCCCCTGCGCTCGCAGCCTTCCTCCTCCTAGGCGCACGCACCCGGTCCTCCTTATCGGACGCGCGAGACGAGTTAAGCCAATATATTTTATACCAAACTCTTATATTTCCATTTTACTTGGTTTTATTATATTATGATCTTATAAGTACGTATATCTCCATATATGTTGCACAATTAACTAAATGTAAATTGTTACTAGTATTATATGTGTACTTCTTGTATTGTATGTACATTAAAAAAATGATTACCTTGTGTTGAATTTAAATAATTTTGTAAACAAAACTATATATTAGCTTTTTATTTATACACATAGGCTAAAAATGCAAAAAAGAAAAATTATACGCCTCCTTTTGCTGCTAATTTTGGAGTTAATGATAAATATTTTGGAAGACATATCTATTGAGTATACTTAACATATATTTTAATAGAAGTTTTGAGTGTATCATTACATCAGAAAATTTATAAAAACATCTACAGCATAAGTGGAACTACTGTCTTCTCCACCTCTTTTTGTTTAAGTGTGTCTTACAAGTAACATTTTTTTAAATAATTAAAGCATGTAGCATGATTATATGTGCTTCCTCCGTTCCAAAATCATTGTCTCAGATTTGCCAGAAAGTGGATGTATCTAGATGTGTTTCATGACTAGATACATCCACTTTTAGCCAAATGCGAGACAATTATTTTGGGACGGAGGGAGTACTTGATATTGAAATATAATGACTTAAACCAATCACTAACGATCATAATAAGTATTGTGAATTCTATAACTTCCGCGTTTATACGGTGTGATCTGTTAACCCATCAAAATATGTTTTATGTTATCTAGTCTGCACAACGTCTTGTGTAAGTTTCTGAAATAGAAATGTACGCGTAATATTAAAACTGTATACCTAGTTATCGTAGCTTTCATTTTACAACTAGTAGGGCTCTCACGAGAGAGTACGAGTCTAATTAAACTTGCCAATGCAGACTAGATTGTGTTTTTTATGGGAAGACTAGGTTGGTTTCTTACTACGAGATACACAATTTGCGGTGAAGACTTCCTCCTATGTAACAAATAAACTTTTTTTTAGAGATTAGTACTTTCTTCGAGATAATAGATAAATTTACATGATTATGAGAATACATTACTAGAGCGGAGTGGACGGTGCCATGTTTGTCTAACCTATAGGCCCTTGAGGTGGCCCTGTTGGTGCCACCGCCAAGTAAGAATAACTGCAAGCCACCGCGGCAGCCACGAGTGCCAATCATTATGTCACTAGAACACCACGAGCACAACCACATGTTGGTGTGTTGCGTCACTTTTTCATACATCGTCCTTTGCCTAGTCATCACCGCCGGCGGTGTTGACATGCTCATCTTCTTCATGGTGTAGCACCCTAAGAGCATAGCAGTGGTACTCAATTTTCTATACGATGAACTTGCTCCGGTTGTGGGTTTTCCCCTAGCTGTCTATGTCTTTCTTTTCTCTTTTTATTTAGATGTATCCAAGTATGTACTATACTGGTTGGGAATCCTACAGATCGGGGGCCAGAGCGGTCGACCCTTTGCCCCACTCTGTAGGCTGGCCCTGGCTATATTCTGATGATTTTAGTGCATGTCACGTGTTTAAAATTGTTTTGGCTCTTGAGTTTATGTTCATGTGCTTGTCCTAGTTTATTCTCCTTTTTGTGTGAATGTTGTCTTAGATTATTCAACAAGTAGACATTTAAATCTTTGGTTTTCAACAATGGGTGGTTCAACGATTTAAAATGCCCATATTGGTTTCTTTGGTAATGCAAAAGGTGATGTGGCAGTTACCTTCTCAGTTCCCATACTCAACAATCATGTGTCTACAACCAGAATACTTGATTACACTCACACGGTTTGTAGGAGTCATTTTTTACAATGAATCCAAAGTGCGTAAAAAAACCCCGAGTGCCCCATAAAACCTTTCTCAGTCATGTCTGTGTATTGCAACTTAGATCATGCGTTGTATGGAACCTTATTGGATAACAAGGACAGAGAAGTGCAGTAGTACCTGTAATTTTCCCTTGATTTGGGTAGCGTTTTGTTTCGCCGATGGAGATATGGTCGACAAAATATATTTGTGTGTGGTTAGTAAGCTATGGTATGTGAATCACACTGCCATGCATATCTAGGAAACTGTATTCCATTATTCATCAGTTATTTTAAGTTCAATAGCTCTCGAGTTCTCTTTCTTCTTCCGAAGGTTGCCTGTAGCAAACTTTGCCAAGGAAACCCCTGATATGTTAAGAGACTGAATTTAGTTACACAGCTGTATAAGTTGTGCCAGAATGAAGGGTATAAGGGATGCTGCATTTTACGTATCGATGTATGCTTGTACACTGAAGAGAGAGCTAACAATTTCATTCAAATTTCTCCGTCCCAACTCCCAACCATGAGATGCAGAGACACATCAATGCACCTAAAAAGAATTACTGAAAGAGCTTCACAGACACGGATCAGTCTAGTATAGACAAGTTTGCCGCAGGTCCTTCTACTCGTCACAGAACCAATGAGGAACTTGTAAACGCCGAGGGGGGCAAGTAGAACACAATGATGAACAGCCAGAACTTGATCCTCGCGGGAGCCAAGATGTTAGCGTAGATTATTGGCTAATCCCTTTTCGGTCTTGTGATTTTCTTGTTTGATCTAGGCCATCGCCTGTTTGCTCCTTGTTTCAAGTGAGTTGCACCATCGTGGCCAAGTGCCCGAAGGTCCTCGGCAGCACACCGGAGGCAGGAATGTGTGGAAGACGATGGCAACCTCTGCTGGTACTACTGGACCGTCGGCTACAAGTCCAGGTCGGTAGGTTCGAGTCGGACACTGATCGGCCTCCCTCAAGCCAATAATATAAGCGTGCACACCTAGCCCGGTAGTAGCCAGCGAAACAGAAGGGCGGTATACTTCTCCAGTATCTCTTGTATTCACAGGACAACGTACGACATGGCGGCGTTACGGCACCTTCTGAACCGCGGGCTTCTGGCGGCCTGCCGACGCGCGGCCACGGCGCCACCACGAGCTCCTCGCTCCTTCTCCACCACCACCACCACCACCGGCGTCCCTCAGGTTCGCGTCGCATCTCATGGCTTGTGCTACTTAATCAGAATTAGTCTCTTCTTTCCTTGATTCATCACGCTTAATTACCTCGTTTCTTGCATGCTGCAGTATCATCAGTCGCGGTCGGATCGTCACATCTTGGCATCAAGAACGACGCCAACCTTCAACGCATCTCAGAGAGCCCGGCGTCTGTAGACCCTGGACATGTACCCCATGATTTCTGGCTCGATCTCCAGTGTTTTGGCTGGCTTTCGGCTGCCGCCGCCGCCGTCCTGGTTTACGTCGGATTCAAGTGCCTTCCCGGCGGCGTTGCACCATACCTACCTCGTTCGTCAAAGTCCCATAGCCAGGAGATTGAATAACACAATGGCTCTTGTATCAGACGATGATGAAAGTTATAGGAGCAACTTTTCGTTTATAGATCATGAGGATGTATGGCATTTGTTTTCGGCTTAGTACAATTTTTTCCTTGCTTGCAATGCTAGTAAAACTAGTTAGGATAGCGCCGAGCATGAAACAGAGATTTTTGTAAAGAGTTTCGGCAATAATAAAGTCGAAGATAATTCTGATGAGACCTATAAATCATCATAGTACTGATCAACAACAAGCCCATTAAGGCATACATCTACCTAATACGGTCGACGGTCCGCCAAGGCCGTCAGACACATTAGAGCATCTCCACCGCGGGCCTCTAAATGATCCCCAAAGGCCCAACGGGGGTCCGGACAAAAAAAATCGCCACCAGCGGCACCCCCCAAAGGGTCGGGGCGAGCGATTTCGTGTCCGACACCCTCGAGAGGGCCTCCAATTCGGGGGCCGGACATGGGGCGGACATGCCCTCCGACAGGGGTGGCCTGCCCGTCATACACATAGCCCGGCGTGACCTGAATCATTCACTCCCCACACCCTCATTCTTTTTCCTCTCGCTGGCGATTCGCACCATCGCCGCCACTCTCGTCGCCGCCTGCTTGATTCATACCTCGGGGATCAAGCCGCAGCGCTCACGCGGGTCTGCATGTCGCCGCTCCCCGCCGGTTTGCGACCTTGTCTAGCGCCGGTGCAGCTAATTCAGCCCGGGTACGCCTCTTCTTTCCTCCCGCCCCGTCCGCAACCTGTTCGACCATTTGTTGATAGGCTGATTTTATTGATTCGTCATTCGTGGCCTTGTTTCATTGCTTTGTTTCGTCAAATAGACAATGGATAGCGACGACTAGATCATGTTTTTCGAAATGATGGCGGAGGATGCCTCCCTTGCGGCCAACGTTCAAAAAAGCGGTGGCTGAGCAGCGCTTAAGCGGATAAGCGAGCGCATCGGTGAGCTATCGCTCAGGATTAGGCCTGAGCGGCCCATTAGGCGCTGAGAAGCCCAATTTGGGGGAGATAAGGAGGGAAACAGGCCAAATAGATAGGGCTAAGGGCTCCAGCGTGTACCAGTTCGTCGACTCTCGCGAGACAGACCAGAGAGGCGGCGCTCAGCCCTTGCGCCGCGCCAGATCTCCCTCCTCCGCTCGTCCTCAACCCTCTCCTCGACCCCCCTTGTGCTGCCCGCCGGATCTCCCCCTCCCCAGCTCACGCAAGCTCACGGGAGATGTCATGGTTGGGATGGAGGAGCACGAAGGTGTAGATCGATCTAGGCGTGTGTGCTGTGTTGTGTTGGGATGGAGGAGCACGAAGGGTTGGTTGGGGTTGGGTATGAAGATAGAATGGGGGCGGGGGTACAATTGCAAAGTGGCCAGTGCTAGCTAGGGCAAGCGATGCATCTTCGCTCGTGTGCGTACTGGCCGCTGGGGCTTTGAGTGTTGCGTTGGGCCTAGCTGGGCCGGGTGGTAACCAGCCCAATTCGCCCTTTTCTCTCTGTAGAATTGCTTATACGGAGTATATGCCTAGGATTGCTTCCTACTTTTCTGTCGGTACATATCCGTACAAAACGCTTAAGCACCGCTTAAGCGCGCTTAAGTAGTAGTTCCTCTAATCGGAGCCTCACCGCTCGCTTACCGCTTACCGCTTTTTTGAACCTTGCTTGCGGCCGACGATGAGAGAATGAGATGGTCATGGCCGCACTTCTAGATGTCGCAGTCGAGGCAGACGCGGCACCGAAGTTTGTAGGATCAGCGAAGGGGCGGAGGGCCAACAAGGAACGCAACAGAGCAACTGGACATGCTCTTGTACAGAGACTACTTTGCCCAGAATGCGACGAATTGCCTCATGAATTTTGCCGGCGCTTTAGGATGAGCAGGGATGTCTTCAGGAATATCGTGCATGGCGTTCGGGATTACGACGACTACTTTGACCTGAAGAGAGACTGCACCGGCCTCCTTGGGTTTTCATCTCTTCAGAAATGCATGGCGGCCATACGGTGCCTTGCTTACGGGCTTCCCGCCGATGTGTTGAATGACTATCTCTGCATGTCTGAGTCCACCGCCGTCGAAGCCACCTACAGATTCTATAAGGGAGTTGTGAAGTTGTTCGGAGAAGAATATCTGAGAACACCAGATGAGGCAGACACGTCTCATCTCTTGGCACAAGGCGAAGCAAGAAGATTTCCAGGGATGCTGGAAGTATCGATTGCATGCATTGGAACTGGAAGAACTGCCCGTTCTCTTGGCAAGGAATGTACAAGTCAGGGCATCACGGAAAGCGCAGTGTTATACTTGAGGCCGTGGAAGACTATGATCTTTGGATCTGGCATGCGTACTTCGGCACCGCCGGTGCCGCCAATGACATCAATGTGCTCCATCGCTCAATGGTGTTCAAAAAACTTTGTGATGGCCTAACTCTACCATGCAACTATGTTATCAATGGCCATGAGTACGACAAGGGGTACTATCTTGCTGACGGCATCTATCCTAATTGGTCAACATTTGTGAAGACCATCCGCAACCCTGTCAGCGTGGCAAACTGCCATTTTGCAAAGAAGAAAGAGTCTGTTCGCAAAGATGTGGAGCGGGCTTTTGGGGTGCTCCAGGCCAGGTTTGTCATTGTCCGCTACCTTGTCTTTCATGGTCGCTAGATGAAATGTGTGAGATCATGAACGTTTGTGTTATCATGCACAACATGATCATTGAGAGCGAGCGTGATACGAGGAGGCAACTGGTCACCGAAGTGTTTGATTTTCAGGGACTTATGGCCAATCCATAGTTGGGTGTGCCTAAACCCTATGCAGACTTTCTTGCCATACATCGTGAAATCCGTGATGGAACCAAGCATCTGCAGCTGCACAACGACCTCGTGAAGCACCTGTGCGCTATCAAAGTGACTCAGCCGGCGGCTGTTTGATATGCCATGGTTTAAACTTGAATTCATATTTAAACTTTGCATTCGAATTTGAACTTGTGTTGTAATATTTATTACATTTTCTATCTTCAATTCGTATTGAAATGTAAAATCACCGTCGATGTGTTGATGATTGTTTTTTCGGAATTAGCCTTTGGAGTTCGCCGTTGTGGGCGACACCCCCCAATTGACCGGACACATGTCCGGCACCCCCAATTGGGCCTCAATTGGGGGTGCCGGACACAGATTTGGAGGCCCCTGGTGGAGATGCTCTTATGATCACCGTGCCACACCGATCCAGTTACCACTGCCTGACACGCCCTATCTTTGACCTGCTGGCCGCCTCATGACATCCTGCACTCAAAAGAGATTGACTCTTAACTGGTTTTTTTTTTTGACAAAACCTCGTCAGAGGGCGGGGAGCTTCCGCATTGTATATAAGAAGTATAAGAATTGATCCAGTTAATCAGAAAACGGACACAAAAAACAAACAATACGCGGTTAATTAAGGGTAACCGGTGAAGATCACACACACCTAGCACTCAGGGCACATCATCTGATCCAGAGAGAAGAGCCCTAGGCCCAAGACCATTACAAACAGCTTAAACCCAGCCAAGCCAAACACCCCAACCTTGAGAGTACACTCACAACAAGAGTAATACTCGCGCCTAGCCTTGTGCTGTACCAACTCACTCTTCACTGGTTCTCAACCAGAACAAACTGCCTCTTCATACTGTAACAGTATACAGCAAGGCCAGACCATGTTGTCCTGCAACAATTCGTCACCTAAGCACAACCTGCTACGAACATAAACTTCAAGGATCACACCATGGCATTTTGCCTTGCTCAAATTGCTTCCAAGATGACATGAATTGGGTCACAACCAGCACAAGAGAGCAACCAGTCAAGTAGTCAATCTTTCTCCGCATATCATGTACAGTTAAACAAAACACAACCCTTGCATATTCAGATTTCATAACAGGAACAAGAATTCCTTGTCCACTATTCTAAGGGCACCTCCAACGGCGGCCCGCATACGGACCAGCCTTGTACGAATCTGTCCGAACGGACAGAGGAGGGCCTCCAATGGCGGCCCGCATACAGACAACTGTCCGGGCGGACAGCTAAACTGGACCAAACTTGGCCCAAATTTGGGCCAGGTTTGGGGAAGGCGCGGACACGGCGTGTGTCCTCCCTTGTCCGCCTATGTCCCACCTGCCAGCGAGAGTGGACGCTTTGGCTACCTCGCGGGTCCTTCTTAAATGGGGACCGGTGGGTGGCCGGCGTCGCTATCCACTCCAGCCCCCACCCCAAACCCTAGCGCCACCGGCCAAACCCTAGCTAGCTCGACCTCGCCGCCATCCACGATGAAGAGGCCGTGCTGGTGGAAGGGTGGTCGGAACAACCACCAGGCCTCGAGCTCTTGTGGTCCGCGTCCCCGAGCTCCCGCCGCTCCCACAGCTCGCGCTCCCACCGCACGCGCACGCGCACCCGCTTCTCCCGATGCGGCTGCCCACCGCACGTGTCGTGGGACGTCGCCCAGATCTATTGGGAGGTGGCCGCGCCGCTGCCATGGAGCGACGCCCACCTCCCCGAGGGGTGGCACCTCAACCGCCGGCGCGTCCCCGTGCCGCCCATTCCGCGCTCCGGCCGGGCACGCACGGAGGAGATCCTGCGCCGCCGGTCGCTCCTGCCGCCGACCTCGTCTACGACCCGGCGTTCGCCATGAACTCTAGGCTCTGGGACCGGTGGTTCGAGCTGGAGCACAACGAGCGTCGGCGTCAGGCCTTCGCGGCGATTGAGCCGGACGGCTACCAGGGGCCGGCGGAAGACGAAGATCCAGCCCTCGTCGGCCTCGAGTCAGACGTGGACTCGGAGCTCGACTGGGACGATGACGAGGGCGGCGTCGATGAGCCGGATCCCCCCGTGAAGATGGAGGTGGACGCCGCGCACGGAGGCGCCCAGCCGGAGCCTCCCGTCGACGAGGACGCCACGCTCCAGATGGGCCTCGACGTCTCCAATCTGGAGGAGCTCGCGCAGTGGCCCGACCTTGCGCCGGCCCTCCGTGCGTCGGCCAAGGATGCGGTGCACCATGCCCGCATGGAGGAGGAGGCCGAGCGTGCGAGGTGGCAGGTGCCATGGTTACCGTGGCCAGAGCATTGTGAGGGCTAGGGGTACGGTACGTACCACCACCAGCGTACCGAGGCGCCGGCCACGCCTCCGCCCGCAGCGCCACCGGCGTGGCTATACGCCGCTCCTCCCTACATCATCCTCACGGACGACGAGGATGAGTGGACGCCGGCGTGATGCCAACAGGCCGGAGCCCGCGCCACCCATTTTCCCCTACGACGACGCCGGTGCCGCCCTTCCCCCCATCGATGGAGCCGTAGATAGGCTTCTTTTTTTTGTTTGTTTCACTGAGCCTTCGAACCTACTCAATGTTTAATGTTATGTATATTTTGTTGTCTGTGTTTTTTGCGCTGGGGGTTGGGGACACCCCACCCCAAACGGACAGAGTCCCAGAATCTGTCCGCGGACCGCCCCAAACGGACCGAATCGGACCGATTCTGGTGTCCCAAACGGACCGAATCAGACCGATTCTGGTGTCCGTATGCGGGCCACCGTTGGAGGTGCCCTAAGCGTGGAGCCACATGGGAACAGAATGGAGACAAAACTAAAACAAAAGAGACAAGTAGTCTCTGAGCTATCAAGACAAGAGTTTTATTATCAGTAGCAGAGAACAAAAACAACACACACACATGCATGTCTGCACGTGAGAAGCACCACCACCAACATTCCCAGTCTTTGAAGTACAGATCAATAGGTACTAATTGTAAAATCATTAAACCTGGTTGTATCCTGCATCCTGACATCAGGGTTCAAGCCAACATGGATAACAATAATCAGACAGTCTTGTACTAATAAATTAGACCTGGTTGTTCCGCATCAAACACATCAGTATCACATAGATTAACTACCATCTAGGCATCTACTAAGAAGCCTTTGCATAACTGAAACTGGGACTACAAGAACAGCACCACTGGGCTGCTATGCTAACTTACTACAAGTCTTCCTCTACTTCTCCTGTTGCTGCTAAGACAAGGTGGAACACAAAGTAGCAGCATACACATAACCTAACCACTAACAGCAATTAAGCTAAGGAACAATCACACAAGATACCACCTTCAGGAAACAAACAACAAGTTTGCTTCTTGGTAGAGGATCATTCTCTTCCAGCCAAAAATAACCACCAACTGAATCAATCACGAGGTTAGTTACCATTTTGCAGCTGCAGAGACTGCTACCCAGGATCAGAGCAGTATGTCGGCCTTGGAAGGCAGCCTCGGGAAGAAGTTCATCAGCGGGGACGGCATCCTGCTGCGGAACCTAGGCGGGCGCATGGCTTACAGGCCCCACAGACCGATCATCACCTTCATCAGCACAGCGTACGCGATGACCGCAGCAGCCACGCAGACGAAAAGCA
The DNA here is from genome assembly GCA_947311845.1 of Poa pratensis. Lineage (NCBI taxonomy): Eukaryota > Viridiplantae > Streptophyta > Magnoliopsida > Poales > Poaceae > Poa > Poa pratensis. Next base: position 4,914,371 of record CAMZMU010000126.1, read on the forward strand.
ACTGTGGTGTTCCCTGATGCTGGCTTGTCGACATGGCAGTTGTCAAACACGCCGACAGTGATGATGGTGCAAGGGTCGAACACCTCCCAGGTGTACTGCTCATTCCACCGGGGACACAACGAGTCGACGACGGTGCGAGTGCGGATCCACTTCTGGCCATACTTTGCAACACAATACGAATCTGCCATGGCGCCCCTGCCATCTCGAGCCTTCATTGGTATCAGTCCGGTGGCACCAAGCACGCCGAGCTCAAGCACCCCAACATGTGGGTGCCACAGCTGCTTCGCCGTAGGCCTGAGATCGCTGCTATACGCCGTTGCTTCATCCAGAACATGATAGCCACCATCAAGACTTAGCCGGAGATGTACACGGCTGCCAAACCTGTTCGGATTGCTGGCAGCGACACTAAACGCTCCCTTGCTTGAACTCGACGAAGATGTGGACGAAAGAGGGTAAAGGCATCTCCTAGACCTGCCTTCCAGAAGAGTTCTCCTCGTGGCCTGATCCTTAATGCAAAAGGAAAATGGATGAATTTCAAGAAACGCTTGATTATCAAAAGCAAGACGATGAGCAGATAGCAAACTTTTATTTGCTTGAAACCAATGTGTTTGATGTCCATACCTGACCCGTTTGCGGTGTGGACTTGCTCGTGACTGCTGTACTTGTCGCGGATGGTCAGCTTGTTGAGGTCGCCGGTGATGTGATCGGTCGCCCCGGTGTCGATGAACCAAGGGTTGGAGTCGACGCCTTATGAGGAGGTGGAAGCCGAGGCCGCACTCTTCTCCTCCATGCCGGTGAATGAGGTGTTAACCTCTCCCAGCACTTGTGCACGGTGTGCCCAACCTTGCCGCACAGCTGACAGCGCGGCTTGTTGTTGTTGTAGTGGCCGCCGTAGCCACCATTTTTGCCTCCTCCTTGGCGGCAAGGATTGCCGCCGTTCGTGTTGCCGTAGACGCGGCCTCCATTGCCACGGCCACCTTGAGGCTGATAGCCTCCACCACCGTTGTCGTTGTAGCCTCCGCCATCGTTGCTGTTGCCGCGTCCTCCTCCGTTGCTGTAGCCGCGTCCTCCTCCGCAGCCGCCACGGAACGCGGCGTTTGCCGAGTGCTGTCCTCCTCCTCCCTGGAGCAGATCAAGACGCACCTCGAAGCTAAGAAGTTGTGAATAAACCTCACCAACAGAAACCGGCTCGGGGCGGGAGCAGACGGCCGAGACGATCGAGTTGTACTCGGAATCGAGCCCTGCGAGGATGTAGGAGACGATGTCTTCATCGTCTTGTTTCTTGCCTGCGGACGTCAGCTCGTCCGCCAGTGCCCTGACACGGGGCATGTACTCGGCAATGGTCATGGTGCCCTTATGGGTGTTCGCCAGCGTGATGCGCGTGTTGACGGTGCGGGCGCATGTCTGCGACGTGAAGAGCGCCTCGATCGCGTCCCACAGGGATGCGGGCAGTGGTGTTGTTGACGACATGCGCACCGATCTGGGGCGAGAGGGCCGTCAGCAGGAAGCTAACGACCTGCTGGTCCTTTGCCAGCCATGGCCCGTAGGCAGGGTTGCTCTCCTTGGTGACGACGCCGACCTTGTTCACCTCGATCTCCTTGCTCGGCGCCGCGATCTTGTTGTCGATGAAGTGCTCCATCTGCACCCCTCGGATTGCGGATAGGACTTGTGCCTTCCACAAGACATAGTTGCTCTTGGTGAGCTTCTCGATCACGGAGTGGCTAAAGGGATTGTTGGGGGAGCGGGTTGCTGGAGCTCGACGCCATGGACGAGAGGGCGAGCTCTGATACCATGTAAACTTTAGTAGACTGGATGGGTTAAGCGATGCCTTGACCTCGGCATGCCTGCCTGTTTATATAGGCCGAACACCGGCTAGGGATTTACATCAAGTTGTTACAAGGATTGATCTACAAGAAAGGAAAAGATCGTTCGGTTTATAACTCACCGATACGATACAATTACAACAACTCTAACTACTTCGGTCCTTATCATTTAACAGCAGGGAGCCGCGATCGACGGTGCGTCGGGGTGGGGTGCATAGCCATTCACCGGCAACATAGCGGGGTGGGAGCCGCCGGCCGACAGCGTGACCTGTCGGCAAAGCCGCAACACCGCTTCCACGCTTGGGTTAAGGGATAGGGATTAGCAGAGCATGGGTGTGCATGGGTGTGCTGAGATAAAAGACAGAGTTTGCTATCGAAGAATTAGCCGTAATTTGACCCGCAACAGCCATGTTCGCATTGAAGATGGGGATGCACGGCAACAACGTTTTTCTCTTTTGCTGTGACGAAGGTTGATTCTCATGAGCCAAATTATGTCCATTTGGCGAAAGTCTATAATAGTCTATTCATGTGGCCGCGATGGTTCGTGAAGATGTTGGTATGCTAGAGTTGGCTACCACAGTCTGATTCCATGCGTGTGGGTTTCTGTGTGTGCCTTTTCTTCTGAGAATCGGCGTTGAGTTGTGTTGAGTTCTCTGAACTCCTGTGTATTTGTAACATTTTTTCTCCCCCTTCTATAATGAAAAAGCAGAGCGCCTGCTGGTCCCGTTCAAAAAATAGTCTATTCATGTAAGGAGGTCAACTTTTCGTTTTGTACATACGGTGTGTTACAGCAAATGACCACGAAATTGTAATGGTACTGAGCAAAGACACAAAAATTTAGTGTGTTTTGGCAAATGACACAAAATAACGATGTCCTAGAGCAAAATTTCCCTTTTAATTATAAATATCTTCGCGGACTCTCGTGGGCTGCGGTCGGGTCCTTCTTCTTTCGGCCACGGTGGGCCTATCTGGTATCTTTGTCTTCATCAAGGAGGTCGCCGTCGGGGACTGGGAGGCGACGAGGAACACAAAGGTGCTGCGGCAGGGCACGAGAGGAAGGAGATTGATGTCGTCTCTAGGCGGCGGGGGGTGGGAGGACAGGGTTCAGCATTCCTTCGAGAGAGAGTGCTATCCAGATGAGATGTGATTGATCCGCCGGGTCAGAATAATCTCAGACCGAATTCTAAACTTACAAAAAACTGTAAAATGAGGGAGTAGAACGTTATCCTGGGAAAGGCGTTGTAGCTCATGGCTTCACGGGTTCTCGAGTGTCTCCTCCTAAATGTTGTACCGTTGTTTGCAAATTCTACCTTAGCTCGATGGATCCTACTGGGTTTTTACCTTGAGAGGTGGGTCCGCGTCATGGTTTAATTGTACGAATCGGGCGGTTCGACGAGGAGTAGGATTCGGTACTGGAGTAAGTAGGATACATGTCGGTCTCCCTAAAAAATACATGTCGGTTGGTTGGAGAAGCCGGGATCGAGTCGGAGAAGCGTCGGCCTCTCGCCAGGCCAATAAATTAAGCGCTCAGACCTACCCCGGTAGAACCGTAGTAGCCATCGAAATACTTCTCCGATATCTCTCGTATTCAGAGGACAACGTACGACATGGCGGCGTTCGCCAGCTGCTGAGCCGCGGGCTTCTGGCCGTCCGCCGCGCGGCCATAGCACCACCACGAGCTCCTCGCTCCTTCTCCACCACCACCGGCGGAAGCAGCAGCCACTTTCCTCAGGTTCGCATCGCATCCCATCCATGGCTTGTTCCTCAATCGGAACTAATTAATCCCATCATTTCGTCAATCACGCGTGCCTCTTCTTCGTGCATGCTGCAGCGTCATCAGCCGCTGGCCCGATCGTCATATGATGCCATCCTCGACAAGATTCAAAGCATCGGGGAGCCTACAGGCAGGGTCCACCTGCTGGGCCACAGGTACTCGGGAAGAGTAGGGGCCCTTCTCCTGGTTTTGTTCGGATTCAAATGCGTTTCCGACAACGTTGCACCACCATACCTATCTGGTTCGTCAAAATCTCATGCCCAGGATATTGAATAAGACAATGGATGGATCGTTGTGTGACTCTTCTATCGGAGGACGTTGAAAGTAAAAGGAAGCAGATTGGGCAGAGGTTTTGGTTTGTACATCATGAAGATGTAATAGTACACTATTGTTCAGACATGATTAGTCTATAGTTGTCTGACATTTTTTTCAGCTAAGTTAAATGTATCCAATTTTTTCTTGCATATAGTACAATGCTAGTAAAACCGGACAGGGTCAGCAAACCGCAATTTTTTAGGAAACGGTCCAACTTTATTCGTCAATTTTTTGTGGTGGGCGGTCTTGAATTGATAAGCTAAGTGTCATTTATTTGGCTATTTTTTCACAGATTCTACACTTCTATCATCATTCGCTAACGAGTACTCCCTCCGTTCTCAAATATAAGATGTTTTAGACTTTGTCCACATACACATGTAGTGTGTAGATACATTTGTGTACATGTGTATGTTCACTTATTTGTGTATATATCTATACAACATGTGTAACATTTAAAACATCTTATATTTAGGAACGGAGGGAGTTGATACAAAAAATACCATTCTGATAGATTTATGACTAAAAACATTAGCTATTTTACACAAATTTAACTAGCCGACTATATCTAATCTGAAGCCGAAAGGGGGACTAGATCAGACTAGCAAGGAAATGTTGTTACTCTTGAGCGCGATCCTAAAATTTGCCAAGTGTCGAGGTTTCCCGATTACTTACCTGGGTGATTGAGTATTCCTCTACATTTTAAAAAGCCAAGAATTAAAGGAAGATTTTTAGAACCTAATTGACAAAATTAGAAAGCGCTTGGCTTCTTGGAAGACTTATATGCTCACACATGGAGGCAGAATAATCCTTGTCCAATCAGTCCTCAGTGTTGTGGGAAAATAAGAAGAGCGTTTATGTGGAAGGGTACTGATTTGGTACAAGGAGAACATTTTTTTTACTGTACCTTCGGCGGGCTTTCAGCCAGCCTAAACCATTTTATTCCTTAAAAAGCAGTTACCAAAGGATCCGAGATTACAGGAGAAAAAGAGGGGAGAGAAGAGAGAAGAAAGAGATTACATCATGGGTGCTCAGGGGGATCGAACATAAGACACCAATTTTTTAGAGATTGAGCTACTAGGGGATCAGTACACCTGTATGCCCAGAGGCCTACATCCGCAATGCACCGCAGGCGGACATCATGCAGGGACTCGTCTACACCGTACCATTGAAGATCTTGGCGTTGCGTCGTTTCCAGATGTTCCAGCGACAGCAGTACAGACCGTAGACTGCATATCCACGACATCGAACGTCCCAGAGTTGTTGCAAAGTGGCGATGTGTTGCGAGCTGTTGGGGAAGAGGAGGCTCCAGACTTCGCGGGCTTTGTGGCATGCGACGAGCATATGATCAACATCCTCCACGAGAGGACAGAAGGGGCAATCCGGGGCAACATTTAGCTGGTGTCGGTAGCGTCTTTCATTGGTGGGGGGCGCCTACGGTGTGCCAACCAATTGAAGATCCTGCATTTTAGAGGAGCTTCATTGCTCCAAACTTTCACTGCCTGGTCATCAGTTGCTAGATGCATAAAATTATTGAAGTAAAATCTTTTGTTCGAGAGCATTTTCTGAGTGTAGCGGCAGACTCGTATGTCAGCGGTGTTCGGGTCAAGGATAAAGGTGAGGAGTTCCTGAGCAAGAGAAGCCCATTCAGAGGCAGCGCAGGAAGAAAGGGGCGCACTACTAGGAAATAGGCTATTAGTGGCGCACCACTTTTAGCATTCTGTGGCACATGGTGGGTGCGCCACAGAATGCTCGCCACTAAATTTTTTTCTGTGGCGCACGGGGATAGGTGCGCGACAGAATCTTGGTCTTTCTGTGGCGCACCTATCCCCGTGCGCTACAGAATTATTTCAGTGGCGCACCCACAGTCGTGCGCCACAGAATTGTTTTTCTGAATTTAAAAAAAAAGGGCGGCCAGATCTAGATCTGGATCTAGCGCTGCCGGAATTTCGCCGGAATTTCGTCGGAGCTCGTCAGAGGCCGTGGTGCCCGTGGCCATGGCCGTAGGTGGCTTGGCCGGAGGTGGGTGGAGGAGGGGGGTCGCCGGAGGTGGGTGCGTGGAGGATGGGGGTCGCCGGAGATGGTGGAGGAGGAGGAGGATGTTGCCGGAGGTGGTAGAGGAGGAGGTTGTCGCCGGAGGTGGTGGAAGAGGAGGAGGAGGTTGTCGCCGGAGGTGGTGGAGGAGGAGGAGGTTGTCGCCGGAGGTGGTGGAATAGGAGGAGGAGGTTGTCGCCGGAGGTGGTGGAGGAGGTGGTCACCGGAGGTGGTGGAGGATGTCGCCGGAGGTGGAGGAGGAGGAGGAGGTCGCCGGAGGTGGTGGAGGAGGAGGAGGTCGCCGGGGTGGTGGAGGAAGTCGCCGGAGGTGGAGGTGGAGGTGGAGGAGGGAGGAGAAGTGGAGAAGAGAAGTGGAGAGGAGAAGTGGATGAGAGAAGTGTGAAGGAGAGGAGGGAGGACAAGTGGAGAGGTGGTGGAGAAGAGAAGGAGAAAAGAGAGAGAGAAGGGGGCGCCGGCGGGATTCAAATTCGAATCCCGTCCAACAATTCTGTGGCGCATATGTAGATATGTGCCACAGAATTGTCTTTTTTGAAAAAATTTGATTTTGTAGAAAAAATCTTATTTTTGAAATAACTTTTTTTCCTTTTGGAAATTCGAGAATTTGAGAAAAGTTCACCGGGTAAACCCGGGTGAAATCGAGCTCGAATATTTCTCTAGTTTTTTTGCTATATTAAACACATTTTTTCGACGTCGTATGCAAAAGTTATCGCCGTTTTAATTTTTTCTTTTTTTTGCAAAAAAAGGTCAAAATTCATATTTGAAAATTTCCATACCAACTAGACACTAAAACCTAACTACATCTCAAAGGATTTTATTTTTTGAAGGTTTTATCATTTTCTTTTATTTCTACAAAACTAAAAAAGGCGATCCACAAGGGGTGGGTGGGGTGGGTGGGTGTGGGATCTGATTTCAAATATTTCTGTGGCGCATCTAGCCCCATGCGCCACAGAAAGCACAATATTTATGTGGCGCATCGTGCCCCATGCGCCACAGAAATGTTGATATCTGTGGCGCATCCAGTCCCGTGCGCCACAGAAAAGGCACCGGAGTATCAAATCCAACCATTGGTGGGGGGCCCACCATATTTCTGTGGCGCATGAGTTTGCATGCGCCACAGAAAGCCTGTATTCAGTGGCGCATGGGCGAGTTATGCGCCACAGAAAGTGGCCGATTTCTGTGGCGCACCACATCGGGTGCGCCACTACTGAATACTTTCTGTGGCGCATGGCTATAAAGGTGCGCCACAGAAAGTGGATCCACCTATAGCCTATTTCCTAGTAGTGGCGGGGCGAGGTGGAGCGACAACTCTGGTTCCATAACTGAAGCCAGTTGAGCATGAGGCCGGGTTGAGTGGGAGAACAGGGCTGGGTAGCGATCACAAAGTGGAGCGTTGCCCAGCCAGCAGTCGAGCCAGAAGGCGGTGTTTTTCCCATTGCCAACCGTGATGGATGTGTGGATACGAAAGCAGGCAATGCCTGCCACAATGCTTTCCACATTGGAGTGTCAAGGTAATGGTCTTCCCAAGATATCTCCGGTCAGACCAACCATATTGGCGGGCGAACCAAAGGGCCCAAGGAGCGGTAGAGGGAGAATGAAGCTTCGCTAAGAATTTTTTGAGAAGGGCTGAGTTTTGAAAGGAGATGGAGAGGCCCCCAGGCCGCCCAGGTTTTTTAGGTTTACAGACCTCGTCCCAAGCTACTTTGCATTGCCCACCATTGCAGGTTTCTTCGCCGGTCCACAAGAAGGCCCTACGGCGTTTATCAATAGCCTCGATGGTGCCGGCAGGGAGGGGGCCAGCGCTCATAGCATGAGCAAACTTGGAAGTAATGACCGAGTTTACGAGGGTTAGACGACTGTCTCGTGAATAGGAGTATTGTATGCCGAGCAAAATAGTTAGGATCGGAGGCCTTGGAATTTTGAACCTGGATATTTGGAACATTGCACTGAGGGGTTTGCTGGGCTTGGAACTTGCGAGCAGCGGAGAGTAAACCATGGGGTGTTTTGGCTGCTCCATCGGATGATCATGCAGATTTTTAGTGCAGCTACCCGGGTCATGGTCGGCAAACGGCGAGAGAACCTATTTTTCGGCTGATAAATGGCTTTAATGGCTTGTCATTTGTCAATTGCTCAAATCGCACCGGAGGTCGTGGAACTGACTCATCCTATTACCAAAGCAAGACGACGGTTGATGTGGGCTGTGGCTGTGCCCCAAGGCAACTGGATTGAGGACATTAGGAAACCGATCTCGATACGTGTTTTCGCCCAAGTTCTCGGTCTTTGGGAGGAGATCAGAAATGTCCAGATACAGCCGGACATGCAAGAGCATTGGAGCTGGCTTAGGGAAGAAAAGGGCGTGTTTGGTTAGCTGAATGGATTTTACCCCATTTGTATTTATGGCTACATAGGATTAGGGGTGGGCGTTCGGTCTTTTCGGTTAGTTCGGTTCGGTCTTTCCGGTCTTTAACAATTTCGATCATCCAGAAATAATACCCGTAATAAATTCGGTCTTTTCGGTTTTCTGTTCTTCGGTCTTCGGTCTATTCGGTTCGGTCTTCGGTCATGATCAAATAGACCAAAATATAGGGCGCAAGAAGGGGAATCGGCGCCCGGGACTGGGAAGTGGGAAGCGATCGACTGGTCTCTCATGCATGGGAGAATCTACAGTACGCTGGGCTGAGATACCCAGTTGTTGAGCCTAGAGACTAGATGGTATGGTTGGTTTAGTAGTTGGGCATATAGACTAGATGTACACATAAGCTGGGCTGACACACAAATTCGGCTGCTTCCGTACGTAATTCACTCAAAATAAAATAAAATCGGTCTTTTGGTCTATTCAGGTTATCTATAAGTGATACCCGAATTGCTGATCTAATTTCGGTCTTTTCTAATTTGCTACCCAAATTTCTAACGGTCTTTTCGGTCTCGGTCATTTCGGTTTTGGTCTCGGTCTTTTCGGTTTCGGTTTTCGGTCTTCGGTTTTTATGCCCACCCAGAAAAAAGGAGTATTGAGCTATGTTGTGCGTTACGTGTGGTAGCATGGTTTAGCTTTTTTCTTTTTTTCATACCCGATGTTTAGTAACCTACTTAACTGACTGCTTGGTTGTGCATAGCTATTTAACGGATCCATAGGTGGCACTTCCTCCTTCTTATAGACCAGCGGGGTTTTATAGAAACCAGTTGGACTCAATTGATGGCGGCTATTCGGGCCATGTACAATCAGGGCGGCTCCAGACACCCTAATTGATTAGGGGATGCATATATGCCTTTTATATTCTTTCTTCCGCTGGTTAATTCATGATGCAACTTTGTGCGATCCTTGAGCTTTAATCTTGAGACTTGAAAACTATGCAATAAAGTAGGTTGTGTGCATCATTTTGATGCAGAGGACGAGATTTAGTTCTATTTTTTAAAAAGAAAAAGAGGAAAAAACAATGCAACGTTAGGAATTGGTGTAACATGGATAGCTTGATTACTAGAGCCTGAAGAGGGAATTAGAGAAACAATTAGTTGTGCATGATTTTTGATTTTCTAATTGATTTATGAATTACTACCACCCTTTTGAAATATAATTCTTGTTAGTTTTTCTTGATTCACATATCTAGGCTCATTATTAATATTTTAATTCACTCATTTCAGTCGGTATTTAGTTCACTTTGGTTAAACATTTTATAATTTGGAACGGAATACCAATTATTTAAACTTCTGGTTTCAATCGAGTCTTGGCGGGTCGTTGCCGATTGATCTGCGACCGTTTACCAGCAACAACCTCCATGCCGCTCGATCCTGGTTGAGAGCCTGAGACGCCGATAGAGGATAGACGAGATCACGAGAGAAGTGGTGGGGTTTCTGGTAGTCATAGCCTCCGGTCAGGAATTTTGAGAGTTTTTTTTTGAATGGGCAAATTCTTTGCCCAAATCGATTAATTAAGTAAGAAGTTTACAAGAAAGTAAAAGTTTTACAACCGGCCACTACTCTCCCGGCATCATATTGCTCAAACATTTTGCCCCGGCGGTCACCCACAACCGGGCTTCTCGCTTCATGATCTAAAAAACTACAGTAGGCAGCGCATGTTTATTTCGAAACACTATCGTTGTGCTCATTCCGAATTTCTCAAGAGACAAGCATGAGGAGCGATGAAAGAGCTTTGTGGTTAGTGTCTTGCAGGCCTTAGCATTGGCCATTATATCGAATTACCGGCCTGTTTCTCATTTTCGTAAGCCCATGAAGCATGTTTCTTCTGCAGCTGGGTTCAGATGGGCTCATATGGGTTTTTGTGTTGGGGTGAGTCAGGAAATTTATATGGGCCATTCACGGTTACTGGCTACACTGGGGTCAGCTAGGGGTGGGCATTCGGTCTTTTCGGTTAGTTCGGTTCGGTCTTTCCGGTCTTTAACAATTTCGGTCATCCAGAAATGATACCCGTAATAAATTCGGTCTTTTTGGTTTTCTGTTCTTCGGTCTTCGGTCTATTCGGTCCGGTCTTCGGTCATGACCAAATAGACCGAAATATAGGGCGCACGAAGGGGAATCGGCGCCCGGGACTGGGAAAGTGCGAAGCGATCGACAGGTCTATCATGCACGGGAGAATTTACAGTATGCTGGGCTGAAATACTCAGTTGTTGAGTCTAGACACTAGATGGTATGCTTGATTCAGTAGTTGAGCCTATAGACTAGATGTACATAAGCTAGGCTGGCACACAAATTTGACTGCTTCCGTACGTAATTCACTCAAAATAAAATAAAATCGGTCCTTCGGTCAATTCGGTCTTTACTAATTTGCTACCCAAATTTCTGATTTAATTTCGGTCTTTTCTAATTCGCTACCAAATTTCTAACGGTACCTGGGCATAAAAATCGAAGACCGAAAACCGAAACCGAAAAGATCGAGACCGAAACCGAAATGACCGAGACCGAAAAGACCGTTAGAAATTTGGTAGCGAATTAGAAAAGACCGAAATTAAATCAGAAATTTGGGTAGCAAATTAGTAAAGACCGAATTGACCGAAGGACCGATTTTATTTTATTTTGAGTGAATTACGTACGGAAGCAGTCGAATTTGTGTGCCAGCCTAGCTTATGTACATCTAGTCTATAGGCTCAACTACTAAATCAAGCATACCATCTAGTCTCTAGACTCAACAACTGAGTATTCCAGCCCAGCATACTGTAAATTCTCCCGTGCGTGATAGACCTGTCGATCGCTTCGCACTTTCCCAGTCCCGGGCGCCGATTCCCCTTCGTGCGCCCTATATTTCGGTCTATTTGGTCATGACCGAAGACCGGACCGAATAGACCGAATACCGAAGAACAGAAAACCGAAAAGACCGAATTTATTACGGGTATCATTTCTGGATGACCGAAATTGTTAAAGACCGGAAAGACCGAACCGAACTAACCGAAAAGACCGAATGCCCACCCCTAGGTCAGCTGTCTACATGGGAGCTCCGCCCCTGAAGCCAGCCGGGTTTTTTCTTCGAGATGGGATATGTCCCGGGGCTCTGCATTAAAAATAAAGCGATGCTTATAGCTTTTTGTTTCTGAAGCGGCCAAGCAGTGATGTAGTTTTTTTTTTTTAGACAACTAGTGATGTAGGTAGTGTGTAGCCTGCGCCCGTCCATACGTACATCTTAGAGCCTCCGTCATTGGGTTCTCACGTGCATTTGGGTGTTTGGGCTTAGCACTGTGCGCATGCACAAGTTAGCCTTATCTGTGCTATTTCAAGGTCCATGCCACGAGCTTATAAACGTGTGTCGGCTCCACATAAAGAAAAACATCGAAGCAAACACAGGTCGATTGCTTGATGCGTGCGTGCTATAGCTTGACGTCGTGAGGCTTGCATACTGCTACCAGCCGGCTGTCCGCTACAGGAATGCCACAATGGGACTGTGAGAGTAGAGAGGAGGATGCAGTTCCACGCGCTGGAGTGTCGAGGAAGTGAGAGTCGTCCACTAGGATTAGGATATGCATGTCACTGCATTCCTTTTTTTAAATGTCCTGCATTCTAGTGGACTCATGTGATTCAAATAGCCCCTACTGGATATATGATTAGAGCATCTCCACCGGGAGCCTCCAAATTCGGATCCGGCACCCCCAATGGAGGCCCAATTGGGGGGTGCCGGACATGTGTCCGCCCCAGATTTGGAGGCCGCCCACAGCGGCGCACCCCAAAGGCCCGCCCCCCAAAGGCCAATTCAAAAAAAAATCAAATCGTCAACACATCGGCGGTTTTAGGGCGCGCTGCGCCCGAACATCTTGTCATACGAATTGATGTAATACAACACAAGTTCAAATTCAAAATACAAAGTTTAAATACGAATTCAAGTTTTAACCATGACCTATCAAACAGCCGCCGGCTGAGTCGCTTTGATGGTCCACAGGTGGTGCACGAGGTCATCGTGCAGCTGCTGATGTTTTGTTCCATCACGAATTTTCCGATGTATGGCAAGGAATTCTGCATACTGCGTCGGCACGCCCGGCTGTGGATGGGCCATAGGCCCCTGGAAATCAAACACTTCGTCGACCAGTTGCGGCCTCGTATCACGCTCGTCTTCAATGATCATGTTGTGCATGATAACACAAGCATTCATGATGTCACACATTTGATCTAGCGACCATGAAAGACAAGGGTAGCGAACAACGGCAAACCTGCCCTGGAGCACACCAAAAGCCCGCTCCACATCTTTGCGAACTGACTCTTGATTCTTTGCAAAATGACAATCTGCCTCGCCGTGAGGGTTGCGGATGGTCTTCACAAATGTAGACCAAGTGGGATAGATGCCGTCAGCAAGATAGTACCCCTTGTCGTGCTCATGGCCATTGATCACATAGTTGCATGGTGGAGTTAGGCCATCACAAAGTTTTTTGAACACATTGGATTGGTGGAGCACGTTGATGTCATTGGCGGCATCGGCGGTGCCGAAATATGCATGCCATATCCAAAGATCACAATCTGCCACGGCCTCAAGTATAACACTGCACTTTCCGTGGTGCCCGGACTTGTACATCCCTTGCCAAGAAAACGGACAGTTCTTCCACTTCCAATGCATGCAATCGATACTTCCAAGCATCCCTGGAAATCCTCTTGCTTCGCCTTGTGCCAAGAGACGAGCTATGTCTGCCTCATTTGGTGTCCGAAGATATTGCTTTCACAACTGCCTTACAGAATCTGTAGGTGGCTTCGACGGCGGTGGACTCAGACATGCGGAGATAGTCATTCAACGCATCGGCGGGAAGCCCGTAAGCAAGGCACCGTATGGCCACCGTGCATTTCTGAAGTGATGAAAACCCAAGGAGGCCGGTGCAGTCTCTCTTCAGCTCAAAGTAGTCGTCGTATTCCCGAACGCCATGCACAATCGTCCTGAACAATGACCTGCTCATCCTAAAGCGCCGGCAAAATTCATGAGGCAAGTTCGTCAGATTGTCGGCAAAGTAATCTTGGTACAAGAGCATGTGCCCAGTTGCTCTGTTGCATTCCTTGTTGGGCCTCCGCCCCTTCTCTGATCCTCCAAACTTCGGCGCCGCGTCTTCCTCGATCGCGGCCTGTACAAGTGCGGCCATGACCATCTCATTCTCCTCCATGTCGACCGCAAGGGCGGCATCGTCCTTCATCAATTCCAAAAACATGACCTTGTCGTCACTGTCCATGGCCTATTGGACGAAAGAAAGCAATGAAACAAAACCACAATTGAACAATCAACCAAATGAGCCTACGAACGAATGGTCGAACAGGTTGCGGGCGGGGTGGGAGGAAAGAAGAGGCGTACCCGGCTTAGAAACTAGCTACGCCGGCGCTGGACTGGTCGCAGACAGGCAGGGAACGGCGGCATGTGGGTCTGCGTTGCGGCTCCGGCTAGGTAGCCGAGGTGCGAATCAAGCAGGCGGCGACGAGAGTGGCGGCGATGGTGCGAATCGCCGGCGAGAGGAAAAGAGGAGGGTGTGGGGAGCGAATGATTCAGGTCACGCCCGCGCTGTCTCTATGACGGGGGGGCCAGCCCTGTCAGGGCCATGTCCGCCCCGATGTCCGGCACCCCTGAGAGGGCCTCCAAACTTGGAGGCCCTTTCGGGGGTGCCGGACACTATTTTGCTCGGGGCGACCCTTTGGGGGGTGCCGCTGGTGGCGTTTTTGGCCGTCCGGACCCCCAATGGACCTTTGGGGGGTCATTTGGAGGCCCCCGGTGGAGATGCTCTTACAACTCTTGGAGTGACTAAATTACAAACTTGCACATGAGCCCACACTGCTATCGAGAATCTCTCTTCGTGCCAGATTTGAGAGCATAAATGGAACTACTATCTGTTTGCTCCTTGTTTCAACTGAGTTTCACCATGGTGATCAGCATGGGGAACCCGGAGGGCCTCCATAGCACACCGGAGGCAGGAGGGGAATGTGTGACTACGATGGCAACCTCTGTCCGTACTAGTGGACCGTCGGCTCCAAGTCTTGGACCTCTGACTACCAGCCGTTTCGGGGACTGTCGACCTCGTGCGGCGCCTACGGGTTGTGCCATATTGCCAACGTCTTGTTAACAGCACCACGTCGGAACAGATACAACCGACCTCTGCGGCAGATGCGGCTTAGGGCAGCTATTTGACGTAGTCACCGCCTCACGCTCTTCTACTATTTATTGTGTTGTTTTCGTTTAGCTATATTTTATTCTTCTTGCGGGATTCAACGAATCTATCATTAAGGAGTAGCATGTTTCCTTTCTGATATCTCCTCGCGATATATTTCGTTGTGGTGTGGCATGGCATGGTTCTTCGTGGTTTTTTTTTGGCGAGGCAATTGTTGTGCGAGTCGACACTTGTTTCTTGCGAGACAGATTCGCCAATGGTTTTTTCGTGTTTTTCCCCTTCACCGGGTCACCTTGTTCATGTGTTATATTTCTCTTGCTGAATCCGGGCAACATTTTAGTGGAAGAAACCGATCTCAGACCCCGCTTTTTCGCATGATTTCTTTCTTTATCGATTTTCGCTGCGTGTGGGGCGGAATTGATCGCTCTTATATATTGGACCCGGGGGGAGTTAAGACAATACATTTTATACCAAACTCTTATATTTCCATATAACTTAGTTTTATTATTTTACAATCTTATAAATATATCTCCCCATTTATAGTTTGCACAATTAACTAAATATAGACTGTTACTAATATTATCTGTATATTTCCTGTATTGTATGTACATTTAAAATATAATTACCTTGTGTTAAATTTAAATAATTTTGTAAAAAAAACTATATTAGTTTTTGATTTATACACATAGGCTAAAAATTGTAAAAAGAAAAATTATACGCCTCCATTTGATGTTGATTTAAGATTTAATTATCTATAATATTTTGGGAGACATGTCTATTGAGTACATTCTAATAGATATCTTGATAGAATTTTCGAGTGTATCATTACATCAGAAAATTTATAAAATCTTCTCTAGCATAAATGAAACTACTATCTTCTTCACCCCTTTTTGTTTAAATGTGTCTTACAAGTAATAGTTTATTAAACAATAATCGCACGAAGCATAATTCTATGTACTTAGTGAAACATAAGCACTTAAACCAATCACTAACGATCATAATAAGCATTGTAAATGCTACAGCTTCCGCATTCGTACGGTTTGATCTGTTATGCCCATCGAAATATGTTTTCTGTTATCTAGTGTACATAACTTCTCATGTAAGTTTCTTAAACAGAAATATACGTGTAATATTAAAACTGGATACTTAATTATCATAGCTTTCATTTTAAAACTAGTAGGGCCCACTGGAGAGAGTATCAGTCTAATTAAACTTGCCAATGCAGACCACGTTGTTTTTTATGGGAAGACTAGGTTGGTTTTTTCCTATGATATACACAATTTGTGGTGAAGACTTCTTCCTACGTAACAAATAAGCTTTTTTAGAGATTAGTACTCTCTTGGATATAATAGATAAATATACATGATTATGAGAATTCATTACTAGTTGTCCTCATACTCTTGAGCCCCGTGGAGGATGCCATGTTTGCTTGACCTATAGGACCTTGACGTGGCCCTGTTGGTGCCATCGCCGCGTGGGAACGAGTGCAAGCCACCGCGGCAGCCACAGTGCCAATCATTCTGTCACTTGAACACCGGGTGCACAACCACATATCAGTGTGCTGCGTCACTTTTTCCTACATTGTCTTTGCCTAGTCATCACCGTCGGCGGTATTGACATGCTCATCCTCTTCATGGTGTACCACCCGAAGGGCATAGCAATGGTCCTCAGTTTTCTAAGCGATGGACTTGCTCCGCTTGTGGGTTTTGCCCTAGCGGTCTTTCTTTTCTCTTTTTATTTGGATATATAGAAGTCTGTACTACCTATATAGATATATTACTAGCTAAATGCCCGTGCGCGGCTACGGGATCTCTAATAAAATCAACTGAGCTTATCAATCTGGTTAGCTTGCTTTTGTGATTCATGAAACATTATGTCAGCACTCGTCTGAGTTTTTCGTGTGAGTTTGGTTGCTAGCTTTTGGTCCATCAAGTTCCAAAATCAAGGCAATACGTGTTAATTTCTCAATTGTTGCCACTGACCTTTTTTCGATTTTGGCGCATCAAGTTCCAAATCAAGGCAATACGTGTTAATTTCTCAACTATTGGCACCGACCTTTTTCTGATGTGTAATCCATCGTCCTTTCCATCCTTTGGATATTTTTGGATTCTCGAAATGCAAAGGTTTTCAGAAGTGTGGACCAAAATGAATTCGTAACTATCTCCAATACTATCTCAGACCTCACTCTGTGGACCTACCGGTGTAGAAGGCCAATTGAAAAGGAAAAAAGCCGACATGTCATGACAATTTGCTTAATTTTTTCAGATGCGGAGCTTTTCCCCAGTGAACTTTAATTATTTTTTGGAACAATTAGAAGGGTATAGGAGCCCGACCAGAACTAAAGAGTGGAAGATGTGTGGCTGATTTGGTGAACCTAATGTGCTATTAATGCATTATTATTTTATATGGTGCTGCTGCTATATTATCTCCATGGCTTAAGTCCGGCTAACAAACTATTTTTTTAAGAAAGGGCTAACAAAGTTGATGCGTGCATAGTCCGATGCGTAGGGAGTAGTCCGGCCGTCCGGGTTCATTTTCTACCGACCGTGTACGTGATCCGTTTTGCGTAGTGGCCTACCGATCGTGTGGAGGGCCGTTTTTCTTTTTATGGGCTGGTGGAGGTGCGTAGTAATGGGCCTGTTTTTGCTTTTCTTTCTTATAATCTGATTGACACACGTTAAGAAACAGACATCGATCGGGATTGTGTAAGCTGTCCGGATTTCAGCGAGTACGGGCGTACGCGTTCTGGCCTAAGCTTTTTACGTACCGCCGACCATCACCTTTAACGATATTATATAGTAGAGATACTGGTTGGGGCTCCTACAAATCGGGGCCCAGAGTGGTCGCCCCTTTGCCCGCCCTATAGGCCGGCCCTAGCTATATTCTGATGATTTTAGTGCATGCCATGTGGTTAAAATTGTGTTAGCTGTTGAGTTTCTGTTCATGTGCTTGTCCTAGTTTAATCTTCTTCTTTTTTGCGAATGTTGTCTTAGTTTATTCAACAAGTAGATATTAGAAATCTTTGGTTTTCTGCAATTGGGTGGTTCAACGATTTAAAATACCCATTTTTGTTTCTTTGGTAATGCAAATGGTGTTGTCGCAGTTACTTCTTTGTTCTCATATTCAAGAATCATGTGTCTACAACCAGAATGCTTGATTACATTCACACAGTTTACAGGAGTCATTCTTTACAATGAATCCAAAGAGCGTAGCAAAACCCGAGTGCCGCATAAAACCTTTCTTGGTCCAGTCTGTGCATTGCAACTTAGATCATGCGTTGTAAGGAGCCTTATTAAACTAGTACACGTGTCATAACTTATGTCGCCTTGGTTTTCTAAAATTGTTGACACCGGCGATCCAGGACAAATAACGGAAACACAGCAGAAACATATTCCAGGCATAAGAAATCAATGGGCATATGCAAAATTATATGATTTAGCAAACCCGTATAATAATTAAACTGAACATGGAAGGGAGAGCTATCATCCCTTTCGTCATAATAGGTAGCATTTCATGATAAATATTTCTTTTGTAATAGATTTTAGATGGCTGGTTTGCAGCAAGAACAATAGATCGACCTTTAATATATCAAGATTCATTTAAAGTAACATAAAAATGATTTTTCCATATCCCTAGATTATCCACCACATATTTATCTATCAACGAAAAAACGCAACACTGAAAATCGAAAATTCAAATTGGCTCCCGAACACATATGCTCATGGTAGAAACAAATATTGTAAAAATAGTCGAACATTTCAAAAAGTTCAGAATTTTTGTTGGAGACGAACATATACAAACTTTCTACACATTACCGAGATTCGTGGTGAAATGGCATCTGGTATGTTCTGTGCGAAAAAGATAAATCAGTGGCCAAAATGAGATTTTAATTTTTTTTTAGAGAACTGATTTTGTTATTTTTGCACAAAGCACCACATATGTAGTTTCATCACGAAACTTGGCATGTATTGACAAAACATGTATATGTTTGTCACCAATTTGTTTATGAATTTTTCGAAATGTTTTACTATTTGTTTCAGTTTTTTTATTCAGCTAGGAGCATATGAGCTCAAGAGTTTAAATGCTTTCCCCAAAATAGGTATAGTATTTAACCATTTTGATATGTACTCACTCCACTTCTAAATGTAAGGTGTATAGTTTTCTTGCACGGATATTAAGACGTGAGTGTTTTTGCATGCGGTTGACTCATTTTTCCAGGAAAAGTCGGAAGAGAGAAATTTCTAATAGTCACAGATTGAAAACAATCTCTTTTACAGTGATTGGGACGGTACCTGTCACACCGTCGAGTATATATTTTTAGCCATTAACTAATTATGACACAATTTGTTTTAGCCGGTCATCAAAACATGATCAAGTCCACCGTAACCTTTTTTTTCATTTGCGAATGAAGTCCACCATTAGCTAGCTGACTCTTCCAAATCAATCCCTCGTTTGACACGGCCGCCGACTCCGACCAGGGCGCCGGTCGGGTGCTCCTCGTAAAGCGCGTCCCTACGCGTCGTCTTTACCATCGACGGCAGCGACGACGCGCACTCGGGACTGAGACCGGCAGGCGGTCCAAGCTCCCGGGCAGGGTGATTGCTGACCGGGTGGCGGAGGGAGGATGCTCCTGCGAAGCCGGCAGCGAGGAGTACGGCAGCGAGGAGTCCGGGCTAGCAAAGCTCTGTCCGTGTTCAGGGTCTAGGTCGGCTGCCGGATTTGCTGATTGATCTGCTATCCTTGCCCGGCAGTTTTTGATGAACAAAGTCGCAGGCTAACTTGAGGCGTGAAAGAACCTCATAATAAACAAATCATCTTGGTGCTTGTCAGCTGCCAAGTTAACCAGGAGAATCATTTGCTCTGTTGCTGCTAATTTTTACGGAGTAGTTACTGCATCCTGCAACGTACATCCATCAGCAGATTGCATAATACATGTTTCATCTTCAGATTTTGCAGTCAGCCTGTCGTTCCACCGCCCGACGAGCCGCTTCATAGGTACTCCCTTGTACTAAAATTGCGTCAATTAATTTGGAACGGAGGGAGTAGCAGTTACGCTGGACGTTCATTAGCATGGATCGGTACGCATCGCCGCGCTGGTCTTCAGTGTTGCGGACGAGCACATAACGTCTGCGCTCGAAAGCTCGGCGCACCATCTCGTCGTCCACGAAGCAGACCTGCTCTCTCTGTGATCATGTCGTCGAACCTGTTTGACACGAGAAAAACGCTTTTTTACATGACAAAGCATCTCTCCCCACTACGGGACAGCAGGCCTATGCCGACGGCCAAGCCCTAAGCCGACGGCTTTTTGTCGGGGCCGTCGGCATAGAGTCCCTCGAGGCCAGCCCAGAAACAAAACCGTCGGCATTAAAAATGCCGTCGGCATAGCTATTCTACGCCGACGGTTACCGTCGGCTATAATTTTGCCGTCGGCAAAGGTAATTTAAGACGATTTTTTAAGAAAAGGAGAAATTACAGTCTCGCCTACGCCGACGGCAAAAATTATTTTTAATTTTTACTCTTTTCTATTTCTTTTATGCTTCTAGCTATGCCGACGGCATTGCCGTCGGCAAAAGGTCCATGTTTTTAATAATCTTCAATTTTATGTATTTATTTCTACCTATAAATTAAATTTAACATTTTTTATATGTTTTTATTCATTTTTATGTATATAGCTACACCGAATAGCGGTCTCCACCCACATAAAATGATGACACGAATCTTGTCTCTCATAATTGCCACGTTAAGAAATTGCGTAAGAGGTGGGGTATAACTTTGTTTAGGGTGTTCCTAGGGGTTAACCTTACACAAGCAACCAAAAAATTTCACTTTGCTACCCCCTTTCGACTACTTTTCACATTGATATTAAACAAACCATGCAAATTACATTGACAACGTAAATTACACAGAGAACAAAATATCGGTAGTAGGGACAACACAACATAAATTGAAGATACATGGTACTCTGCAAATTAGAAAAAGAAAATTCATCTACCATCGACGCAGCCTCCCGCATCACTCCTGTCTTTCGGTGACGCAACACCCTTGCCCTTCGACGACGCGGCACCCTTGCCCTTCGACGACGCAGCACCCTTATCCTTCGACGACGCAGCACCCTTGTCCTTCGACGACGCCGCCGCCACTGCTGCAGCTTTCTTGCTCTCTTCACTCGGCATGAAGATATCATCTTCATCCTCGCTCTCCTCGAGCCATAAAATAGAAAATCTTATAGCGCTGGCCAAATCTGTCTCCCTCGTATATGTTGCCTTCTTCTTCTGCCACCTAGCATGCATCCTGAGAAGTTCTTCCCGTATTTCCCTCCAAGTCCTCGATGGCCACCCATGCCTACATAGCTTCGCTGATAGCTCACGAAGATGAGGTGGATAAGTAACAATATCCTCGAATGACACTTCCTTATTGTCTACCTTGAACTCGGCCGTAAACTTCAAAAGGAGTGCCGACATTCCTAGCTGGAAACTACGATCTAAAGGAAAGCTCGACATGTTCGAGTGAGTGGACTTGAATGCTTACCAATCTCAGTGAGAAGGGGTTCTTATAGGCCGAGAAGACAGGACCGTCGGGATGAACTGAAGGATTTGTAGATAGAACAAAACACACGGTTTCCCCGTCATACAGCCCAACGGTGGCTCGTGAGTGCCTGCATATCAAATGCACCGTTGGGCTGTATGACGGGAATCTGAATGATTTGTATTCTGTCGATGAACTGAAGGATTTCTAGATAGAACAAAACACACGGTTCCCCCTGCATACAGCCCGACGGTGGCTAGAGAGTGCCGGCATATCAAATGCACCGTCGGCCTATATGCAGGGAATCCGAATGCTCTGTATACCAAATGAACTGCAATGTGTACACACTGAGAGTGCCGAAGATGTCCTAGAGGTGGGCTATATAGGGTCGCGTGGCTTACGAAGTGGTCGTTATAGTGCTGATCCAATGGCTAACAAGCGCTCGAAAGAAACACACCGCTGATTCAACGGCTCACAAGCGCTGGAAGGAAACACACGATCCGTGTGCTTCTTCCTCATTGGGCATACTACAGCTCACAAGCCCTGAAAAGAAACACACACGGCTGATCCAACGGCTCACAAGCGCTCGAAAGAAACACACCGCTGATCCAACGGCTCACAAGCGCTCGAAGGAAACACACGATCCGTGTGCTTCTTCCTGATTGGGCATACTACAGCTCACAAGCCCTGAAAAGAAACACACACCGCTGATCCAACAGCTCACAAGCGCTCGAAAGAAACACACCGCTGATCCAACGGCTCACAAGCGCTCGAAGGAAACACACGATCCGTGTGCTTCTTCCTGATTGGGCATACTACAGCTCACAAGCGCCCTGAAAAGAAACACACACTGCTGATCCAACGGCTCACAAGCGCTCGAAAGAAACACACCGCTGATCCAATGGCTCACAAGCGCTAGAAGGAAACACACGATCCGTGTGCTTCTTCCTGATTGGGCATACTACATGCACTGGAATCTTGTGTTGATTTGGGGTAGACTTTGGTTTCTCATGTTCCTATGGCCTAACCTAACACAACTAAGAAAAAAATTCCACTGGCCTACCCCCTTTCGACGCACGTCTATGGGGGTAGACGAAAACGTTAGGGTTTTTCCAGCGGATTTAGGGTTTCGCCGAAGCGGGGCCCCGGAGCGTCGGAACCCCACCCAAACATAGGTTGTGCCATACCATATGTATACAAGTATGTTGGGTGTTGTAAATGTGCAATAACCTACTCCTAGGTGTGACCGGCTTCACCGACTTCACTTTCTCTCTAGTGAGTTTCTGCACTTAGAGGTGAAAACTCTCCTTTCGGGCGAACCGGATGGAATCTTGTGTTGATTTGGGGGTAGACTTTGGTTTCTCATGTTCCTATGGACTAACCTAACACAACCAAGCAAAAAAGTCCACTGGCCTACCCCCCTTCGACGCACATCTATGGGGGTAGACGAAAACGTTAGGGTTTTTCCAGCGGATTTAGGGTTTCGCCGAAACGGGGCCCCGGAGCGTCGGAACACCACCCAAACCTAGGTTGTGCCATACCATATGTATACAAGTGTCTTGGTTGTTGTAAATGTGCAATAACCTACTCGTAGATGTGACCGGCTTCACCGACTTCACTTTCTCTCTAGTGAGTTTCTGCACTTAGAGGTGAAAACTCCCCTTTCGGACGAACCAGATGGAATCTTGTGTTGATTTGGGGTAGACTTTGGTTTCTCATGTTCCTATGGCCTAACCTAACACAACCAAACAAAAAAGTCCACTGGCCTACCCCCTTTCAACGCACGTCTATGGGGGTAGACGAAAACGTTAGGGTTTTTTCAGCGGATTCAGGGTTTCGCCGAAGCGGGGCCCCGGAGCGTCGGAACCCCACCCAAACCTAGGTTGTGCCATACCATATGTATACCATATGTATACATGTTTTGCATCTACTTTATGTCACTTTTATACATTTTTTGGGACTAACCTATTAACAAGATGCCGAAGTGCCAGTTCATGTTTTCTGGTGTTTTTGTATTCCAGAAAAGCTAGTCTGGAAATATTCTCGGAATTGGTCGAAACTTCACGGGGATCCCTATTTGACCAGAACACACCAGAAGGACCAAAGGAGCAACAGAGGAGAGCCAGGAGGGCTCCACACGCGGGCAGGGCGCGGGCCCCCCTCTGGCACGCACTAACCACGTGTGGGTCCCACGGGGGTCGTCAGCCGCCGCCTTTCGCCTACTTATTCCTCCCGATGCAAAAACCCTAAGTGCCCGAGCCATTATCCATAAAAAGTTCCAGAGACGCCGCCGCCGTCAACCCTAGCTCGGGAGGGTCCAGAACCTCTTCCCGGCACCCTGCCGGAGAGGGGAATCGTAACCGGAGGCTTCTACATCGCCATGCCTGCCTCCGGAGTGATGCGTGAGTAGTTCATCCTTGGACTACGGGTCCATAGTAGTAGCTAGATGGTTGTCTCTCCACTTTGTGCCATCATGTTTAGATCTTGTGAGCTGCCCTACATGATCAAGATCATATTATTGTAATGCTACATGTTGTGTTTGTTGGGATCCGATGAATATTGAATACTATGTCAAGTTGATTCTCAATCTATCTTATATGTTATTTAAGATCTTGCATGCTTTCCGTTACTAGTAGATGCTTTGGCCAAGTAGACGCTGGTAAATCCAAGAGAGAGTATTTATGCTAGATAGTGGGTTCATGCCTCCAGTAATCTGGGAGAGTGACAGCAACTTCTAAGATTGTGGATGTGCTGTTGCCACTAGGGATAACCTAACGATGCTATGTCCAAGGGCATATGTATTTGTTTACATTACGTAATTTACTTAATGCGATTATCCGTTGCTTGCAACTTAATACCAACGGGGGACTCGGATGACAACCTGGCGGTGGATTATTAGTCATAGACGCAGTTGGATAACGGTCTATGTATTTTGTCGTAATGCCCAATTAAATATCATAGTAGTCATCATGTCATATATATGCATTGTCATACGCTCACTATTTGTCAATTGCCCAGCTGTAATTTGTTCACCCAGCATGTCAGTTATCTTTTATGGAGAAACACCACTAGTGAACTGTGTACCCCGGTCCATTCCTTTAAACTGATTAAACAACCACAAACTGCAAACTGTTCCTTTTTCATTCTCTGCAATTAAACATCATTTTCCACACCATACGTTTAATCCTTTGTTCTCAGCAAGCCGGTGAGATTGACAACCTCACTGTTTCGTTGGGGCAAAATAGTTTGATTGTGTTGTGTGCAGATTCCACGTTGGTGATCGTGTTGCGCCGTGCGAGCCGCCAACAACCTTCAGAAGCGCTGCTGCTCCTACTGTTTCGATAAACCTTGGTTCCATACTGAGGGAAAACTTGCTGCTGGACTGCATCATACCTTCCTCTTGGGGTCTCCCAACGAGCGTGTGATTCACAGCCATCAAGACTATTTTCTGGCGCCGTTGCCGGGGAGTAGAAGCATTTCTGCAAGGGGAGTTTCACTCTTCCAATCTTTTTACTTTGTTATTGTCTTGCTGAGTTATTATGTCTAACTCTTTACTTGCTATCAATGGTTACTTTCCTTGAAACTAGTCCTATGGCTGAAAACAACATGAGAGAGCTTTATGAAATTTATCTTGAGTTGGGACATGAGGTGTTTGAAGAGAAAATTAAAAAGCCTATGGAAATTTATTTGCATAACAATCTTGATAGTAGCAATGTTATTAGCATACATTTTTTGAACACCATTATTGCTAATGCCATGGAAAGCTCTAAGCTTGGGGAAGCTGGTTTTGATGAAAATATTATTCTTAGTCCCCTAGCTTTGGAGGAGGAAATTCGCTTTGATGATACTTTGCCTCTAATTTATGATGATTATAATGATGGATGTGCTAGTTTTACTCCCACTATTACTAATGAAATTTATTATGCTTGTGTGGAGAGTAATGATACTTTTATGCATGTGGATCATGAGAGTCTATTCATGATGCTACTGAAAATTATTTTGAGAGAGGAAAATATGGTTATAGAAATCATGTTATTAAATTTCCTCTCTTTGTGATGAAAGTTTTGAGCTTTCTCTTGTGTTGCTTTTATATGATGGTTTCGTTAAAACCTACTGGTCATTATGTGAGAGGGAGACACGGTTTCATATATCTCAATAATATTAAGTCTCCTCTCTTTATGTTGAAAGTTTTGAAGCTGCACTTGTTTTGGTTTCCTACGCTAGTCTCTTTGTGCTACATTGATTTGTTTTCTTAAAAGGCTCCTATGCATAGGAAGAGTGTTAGATTTAAACATGTTTTATATGTGCTTCTTGATACTCTCTTTTATGTTTCAACTCTCATCTTTATGGGAGCATCATAAAAATCAATATGCCTAGCTAAAAGGCGTTAAAGAAAAGCGCTTATGGGAGGCAACCCATTATTTTTATTTCTGCAATTTTTCTTTATTTGAGTCAAGGAGTTTGTTTACTTCTGTAGCAACTCCTTTGTATCTTTATTTTCTCGCATTGTTGTGGGCCAAGAGTAGCCTCTAATGTTAAGATGATGCTTAATTTTGATTGCTGCGCAGAAACAGATTTTTGCTGTTCACTGTACGAAATTCCAAAAATCACCAGATTGTTAATAAAATCTGAAAAAATTGTGCGTAATCTTTATGAATGTCTGAATCTTTCATTAGTTCAATGTTTTTTGATCTGAGCGTTGTAATTGACTCGAAAAAATTCGTATTTGCGGACTGTTCTGTTTTAGACAGATTATGCCTTTTTATTTTGCATTCTCTATTTTATTAGTGTTGAGTGAAATTATTTTTTGGGTGGAAGAGCTTCACATAACATCAGTGGCTGTAGCTAATGTTTAAAGTAACAAGTCATATTGCGTCTTTATAGAACATGTGAAATTTTGATTATGCACAAAGCCTCTAATGAGATTTGCTTTGAGTTTGGTGTGATGTGAAATTTTGATATAATAGGATCAAGAAGAGTGAAGAGCTTAAACTTGGGGAGGCTCCCATGGATCTCCCCATCATAGTTCAAGAAGACTCAAGCGTCTAAGCTTGGGGATGCCCAAGGCATCCCCTTCTTCATCGGCAAAATTATCAGGTCATCTCTAGTGAAACTATATTTTAATTCTTTCACATCATATGTGCTTTTCTTGGAGCGTCTGTGTGCTTTTATTTTCAGTATTGTACTTTTATTTTCAATAAAGCTTGACTGGACCCTAACATTCTTGATTGGGAGAGAGACACGCTCGCTTTTTCATGAGAATACTCTTATTCTTCACTTATATTTGTTGAGTATTCATATCTAGCGCTGTTCAGCTTTTAGCTCTTGTTTTCATGTATCTCTTGTCAGAGCTATTAGCTTTCTTTTGTAGAAAGTACTCTCTTGCTTCACTTATATTTGTTTGGAGAGTTGATGAAATAAATTGATTGGTGTTTGGTTGGTTTAGAAAATGTTGCATGTGGTAATTGGTATAAGAAAAAACTTGCATAATCTTGTAGATCACTAATTTGGATAACTTGATGCTTGCCAATTGTTTTGAGTTAACAAGTAGATCATGATTAAAATTATGCATCATGTGAGTTAAGCCTATTAGTGAAAAACTACCGTAAAGCTTGTTGAAAATTTGGTTTGCATCGGTGGTATCTCTAAGGTCTAGATATTTTCTAATAAAAGGGTTTGGTTAACAAGGAAGACGGTATGAAGTCTTATAACGTTTGCAATATGTTTGTCATATAAAACTTGGTGTACGGGTTGATATTCTTGTTTGCTTACATAAACCTTGCTAGCCTAAACTCTGTACTGAGAGGGAATGCTTCTCGTGCATCCAAATCCTTGAGCCAAAATCCATGCCATTTGTGTCCACCATAACTACCTATATGTGGTATTTCCTTGCCACTCCAAGAAAATTTTTCATGTGCTACCTTTAAATTATTCAAAATGTTATTATTCCCTTTTGTGTCAATGTTCACTAGGTCATGAGGAATTAGTGTGGTTATTCTTTATTCTAGTTGTCAAATGGACTTTCACACCTGGACTAGCGGCATATACATCCGCTTATCCTCTAATTTTGCAAAAAGAGCTGGCAACAGGGTGCCCAATTGATAACCCACAAGTATAGGGGATCGCGTGTAGCCTTTTCGATAAGTAAGAGTGTCGAACCCAACGAGGAGCTAAAGGTAGGATAAATAATCTCTCAAGTTCTATCAACCACTGATACAACTCTACGCACACTAAACGTTTGCATTATCTAGGAAATAAAACTACGGTAGCAATACGGGTATGAGAGATAATTTTGCAGGATAATAAATACAAGAAAGTAAAAGTTAGTGCTGCAGCAATAAAGTACACTAAGTAACCATATACTAACAGTACCATGAGTGTGGAAAAGTGGTGGTAATTGTGGTGGCTTTGTCCAAGATTAATTAGTGAAGACATTTAGTTCAATGTCTTTGATGCAGTTTTCAATGTGGGAGAGGCTAAATATACATGCACTCCACTACTTGGGATTTACAAGTACTATATGATTGGATTGTTAGCAAACATCCATAAATACTAACAATGCATTAAGGTCTCCCCAACCATAGCCTTAAGTTTATGGTCCTCTTACTCCCATACATGCAACTAACCGGTTTGAGCCCTCAGGTTTTTGTCACTCCGGCAGGACTACCCCCCTTCCTTTGCACATACTACTAACCCTATGGTGTTGATCCATGCGCGCACAAGTATAATGGACACCAAAGGACAGTACCATATCAACATACAACTCTAATGAACCATAGACATTCAACAAAACAATCGAAAGACAAATAAACTACATAAACATGACATAGATCATAGGATAAATATTATAGCATCAAACACCATGTTTACATAGCACGTTACAGAGGTTTGTGGGAGGATGAACCACTGAATACAAGGAGGAGTTGGTGATGGAGACGGCGGTGAAGACGGCAGAGAGGGCAGCAAGAGGCGCAGGGCGGCGCCGGCACCGGCGGTGGCGCAGGGGGCTCCTCCTGCGCCGCCGGTTCCATGGGGAGCACCGCCCCTTAGCCCCCTTCCTTCATGGCTTCTTGGGAGCCCTCCCCCATGGAGATGGGATCCATGGGGGAGGCAAAAACGTGGCTTTGGTGGCTGGAAATTCGTGGGTGGAGGAGTCCTCCACGAGTTAGGTTTCCTCCCTTTATATATCTTCTCGGATTTCCGTCGCCCCTTTTAGGGTTCCACCAAAACGGGCCTCCAGGCCGCGTCCGAACTCCGATTGGGCTGATCTCGGGCTTAAAATCTTCTTATGGAAAATTGTGACAACTTTGTTTTCGGGGAGACCTCCAATTGACGTCATCTTCGAGGGTAAAACTGGCAAACTTCGTAAAAGTTCTTAGACAGATTTCAGGAAAGTCCCAATTCGACTCCAACAAGGTTTTCTCTTGTATTCTTGATAATTTCTACACAAGTAATCAAGCACGTGCACATGCACGTTTCATGAAATGTCCGAACTAAATGGCTATATAAGAATATTGATTACCAGATCTGCTCAACTTTTTGGTAAAATGCGAGAGAATTCTTTTTTGTTTTCATATAATGTGAGAGCATTAGTAGTCACGGCCTCACGGGGATATACAACTTATAGAAAAATAATGTAGGTTTTAGTGCTTGTCGATGTGAACATCAGCAACCGACAACCATGAGCACCAGAGGTGCATGTACCCGTGCATCCAAAGCTTGATAGGAACACATAAGATTTAAGTATGAACAAAGAAGATTTAAGGATGATCTTCCATCGTCGAGCACACAACATTTTGATATCTTCGTAAATATAGCTATTTCCGAGAACAGTTGCATTCTGGGAAAATATATTAAAAGCATACTGCAGATGCAAAAATATATTCAGCGTGTCTCATGATAAGAAAGGATAAAAATCAAATCACCATGTGCATGGGTATTAGAGTTGCAACATGTGGACTGTAAATGTTACATCGTTGACCTTTCCTTCCAAGACCTAAATAAAGCGTACAGTCAGCAACATAACTGAATTAGCAGCAAAATCAACATAGTAGGGGAGATAAGTTCACCTATCGAGTCTGAAGTATGAGTTCTTTCATGGCTGCAACACCGACACTACTTGCTGCTTGGTACGTGCTAACAACCATATATGACACCTGCCACACTGACGATCAAAATATTGCCGTCAATTTATTTGTTCAGTCCATCAATGCAACTAACAAATAAACTTTTACAGAGTAGTAAACTTACTACACAAAACTCTAACTCACAATACAATGAAACTTACTACAAACTCCCTACTAACAAGCATCGTGAAATCCATTAAAAACTGTTAAGTATCTTAACAAATTGGATGGGTTATAGCTCATAAACATCTACATTCAGAGAACTATTGCGAATTTCATGTGCCACTGAAGAAGCATGACTAATGGATAGCTTTTGTTGGGTCAAACTGCTCTATGTTAACAGTGAGCTGAAAAGGAAGAGCATTTTCAAAAGTTAAATAATGTACTTGCTCACTTACTTTGGAAAGAAGCTTCAAGAAAATTGAAATTAGCGAAGAATGAATCTGAGAAAATAGATATCCCATGATTTCTTCGGCAACATAATGTTTACCATAGATAACTTGATTAGAGATTTCTGTAGGCTGAATGAAAAAAAACCTAAAACCAACCTTGAACAACCGAGCTAAACTGAATGCAATTCGTTGTTCTGCATACTTAATGCAAAAAAAACTTAATATCAACCTTGATCGAGGGGGCGGTGAAGTGGTCAGTCGACAGGAATCGCTAGCAAGGCGCAGGAAATCGTGTGCAGAGCAGGCGGGGGACGGAGGCGGCACCCGCGCGCGTCCATGACAGGTGGAACGGGGCGGATGGAGACGGCGCTCGCGCGCGCCGCTCGCACAGGCTCGTGTGCTTGTGTGTGCAGCGATGGGCGGCCGAATCCCCAATAAGGCATGGAGGCAAGGCAGCCGATCATGTCAGCGAGGTTCCCCTGCAGAACATATCCATACCGTACGGCGTCAAGGGTGGCCGGACTGCTGGACGGCGACGGTTGCTAGACTGCGTCCGTAGGGCGTCGAGGGCGGCAGAAATGCGACGGTTGTCGGATTGCAGCTGCAGAGCGGCGAAGACAGCTCGGCCAATTGCAAGTTGCAGGAGTCTGCAGGGCGCCGCCTCTCTTGTG
Source organism: Poa pratensis (assembly GCA_947311845.1). Taxonomy (NCBI): domain Eukaryota; kingdom Viridiplantae; phylum Streptophyta; class Magnoliopsida; order Poales; family Poaceae; genus Poa; species Poa pratensis. The sequence goes on from CAMZMU010000126.1 coordinate 4,944,616, forward strand.
GCCGGCGTGCAGGCCGCCGCCTCTCTTGTGGCCGGCGTGCAGGGCGCCGCCTCGCTTGTGGCTCGCATGCAGGGCGCCGCCGTTCAGTGCAGGATATGGCGGCTGGTAGAGGGCGTGTGGCTCGCGTGCAGGGCGCCGCCGTTCAGTGCAGGATATGGCGGCTGGTAGAGGGCGTCGGAGTGTCGATTTGCTGCCGGACGCGTATAGGCTGCGGCGGAAGGTCTTCCCCGGTGGTAGGAATTCCGCAGCGATGAGGAATTGGGGATGGCTGTCCGCGGCGAGCAGGTGTACTGGTGTCCGGAGTGGCACAATGGAGTACGATAGGGCCGCAGCATCCTCACGCAGGACAGGGCGGCGGCGTACGGGAACACGCGAAGTGGAGGCAGGGCGGCGGCGACGGGAGAAGACGTCCTCACGGCGGCCGACGGGCAGTGCGGCGGCGTGGACGCAAGGAGTGCAGAGGCTGCAGCGTCCTCCGGCGGCGCGGTGTCCGTGGCCCTGGCAGTGGCAGCATCGTGGGCGGCCGCGTTCGGCGTATCAGATTAGGAGTGGGACGGTTTGCGTTTGCAGAACGGAACCGAAAACACTGTGTGATTTGATTTTCGCTGGTGCTGTTTGGGATACATCATTGAGACACTTTCGATCGTTAGATGAAGGCAATTAACAGTTATGATTACGGGGGCATCACTTAAAGTTGGTACATCATTGGGTAACCCTCAATCGTTAGATGGAGATAATCATAGGGCTAGCGTTATTTGGATCAGCCACCCTCTCTCTTTTTATATTAGTCTAGATTAAAGAGTAAAACAAGAACATTGTGCACTTTTGCAACTATTAGTAGGTTAGTCCAAATAAATAATAAACTTAATATAAAAACAAGTGCTAAAAGCATAAAAATGGCATGAAACAATCAAAAATTATAGATACGTTTTGGACGTATCAACATCCCCAAGCTTAATTCCTGCTCGTCCTCGAGTAGGTAAATGATAACAAAATAATTTTTGATTGTAAATGCTATGATCAGGTCTTTAACAATTGCATGATGTATGGATAATAAAACTTAGCAATCATGTTTCCTAATGAAAAGTATCAACGAACTAAGAGCTTATAACATGAAATTTATAAACATCAACAAGATTGTAATGCTCATAATAGGATATGATAAGATGGTATCTCGCTTGCCCGTTTTTGTACAGCAAAACATAAATGCCCAGGCACCTCTGAAGTTCATGGGAAGACTAGAATCAAAGATATCAAAGATAAAAGCATCAAAGTTATATCACAGTTAACCATATTCTGGGACAAGCACATTACACTAAGAATGACAACTATGCTCTCGAGAAAGTGCTCAAAGAAAGGATGGTGACTCAACATGAAAGTAAAAGATTGGCCCTTCGCAGAGGGAAGCAGATTATCATGTGCTAGAGCTTTTTATTTTTAAAACAGAAGCAAAATTGTTTTGGGAAGTGTTTGTTGTTGTCAACGAATGGTAGTGGGTACTCTAACCCCCTTGTCAACCAGACTTTCAAGAGCGGCTCCCATGAAGGACGTTATTTCTACCAGCAAGGTAGATCATCCCTCTTCTCTTTTGTTTACACATGTATTTTAGTTTCATTATGGGTGACACTCCCCCAACCTTTGCTTGCACAAGCCATGGCTAACCGAATCCTCGGGTGCCTTCCAACATTCACATACCATGGAGGAGTGTCTATTGCAAAATTAAGTTGCTTACTGATAAATCAGGGCAAAACATGTGAAGAGAATTATTAATGAAAGTTGTAATTAATTGGGGCTGGGCACCCCGTTGCCAGCTCTTTTTGCAAATTATTGGATAAGCGGATGTATATGCCACTAGTCCATTGGTGAAAGTCTGTCAGAAGTAAATGACAAGATTGAAAGATAAAACACCACATACTTCCTCATGAGCTATAAAACATTGACACAAATTGAGAAGTACTTTGAAGGTTTTAAAGGTAGCACATGAAAATTTACTTGAATGGTTCGAAATGCCATGCATAGGTATTTATGGTGGACACTTTGGAATAACTTGGTTTTCATGGTTTTGGAAGCACGAGCAGCATTCCCGCTCAGTACAAGTGAAGGCTAGCAATAGACTGGGAAGCGACAATCAAGAGAGCAATAACCGTCATAATCATGCTTGCGACAAAACGAAATTAATTGAGACATAAAAGTGATACAAGAACTCTGAGTCAAAATAAATCATCAAGGCTTAATTGACTTTTGTTTTTCAGTCATACGCATGCATGAGCATGTGCCAAGTCAATTCGAATGAATTATTCAGAGGAGGATACCACAATACCATACCATCTTATGAGCAGGACAATGCATGTTGATATCAAAATAACATAATATGCACTATTAGCTAGTTGAGACTAACCATAAGAAAACATAAACTACTAAACAGTATTATTCACACATCATTTTTAAGTTTCAACAAGTAATCCATTAACCAAATAAACATTGAAAACAGAGGATAAATAAAATATGTGACGATCCACTTATTAATGTAACTGGTGTTTGATGCTAAGATAAATAGATAATAAAATACAGCCGCTTCAAGTTTAGTTAAGTTCCTATGTTGCTCAAAAAACAAAGTTTAAAGGTTTGCAAACCGTGGGGTTATTGATGAAGAGGGATGCGGGGACATCCCCAAGCTTATGACTTTGGCCGTTCTTCAATATTCCATAGTTTGGTGTTCCTTCATTCTCTGTGAAAAAACTTCAACACAAAAACTTTCCCATTCTTTTCTGCGGTTAGACATTAGTACAATAGATAATATTTCCCAAGTGCTACTATTAAACCAAATAAAATTTTGTTTTTAAGTTACAGAAAGGTTGCTTAAATGGCCAACTTATAAATGAAAGGTAAGAACCATTAAAAATCAAATGAAAACGAAAAGAGGCCACTCTTGCAACAAAAGTCAGAATCTGTCCAGAAAAACAGCAGCTGGAAAACGCAATTTTTAGGTGCACTTAAACATGCCCGAAATTTTAGCCAATTTTTGTACATGCAGAGGATTAGGTGCTACAACATCAGTAATTTTTTCGTGATTTTTAGAGCTTCCAGTAAAATATGAAAAATCGCGCAATAAGCAGTAGATACCGAAAACAGAAAATCACTTTTTACATATGTATCAACTAAGCTAAATGGATAAAACTTGGTACTTTATTTTTGATAAACTAAAAACCAGAGGCTAAGCAAGACCTAAACATGCTAGCTACAGCAAGGAAAACTCTAAATAAAAATCAAAAGTAAAACCCAAATAAAATTAAAATAAAGAACCAAACAAAGAAGCAAAACAAAAGAAAATATTTTTGTTATTTTGAATTTATAAGTGAAAGTAAAGAAGCAATCGAAACCAAATAAGGAGCCTAATAAAACTAAAGAAGGTAAAACCAAGACATATAAAACAATTATAATACAAGTTAAGACAATACATATCATGTGGACGGGTAATATAGAGTATGAACGAGACAACCTCATGTTAGTTGATGAATAGGGGGATGACTCGGGCATCCCCAAGCTTAGATGATTGTATCTTCTTGAATATGTTCTTGGGATGCACCTACACATCCCCAAGCTTGAGCTCTTGCGTCTTCTTATTCATCTCATATCACCATATTGATTAGATCTTATAAGCTACATCCACATAAAACTTCACAAAACTCATTAGTAGGGTTAGTACTCATTAAATAAAATCCACTCATGTTCAAGCATTGACAAGTTTTATAATTTTTACTCAACATTAGCCACTGTATATACTAAGGTGTTCATGATTTCCGTTGTCCGTCGAAAAACTAATGAAACTAACAACACCAAGTACAATATTGAATAAACAAAGAAATCTGTCAAAACTGAACAGTCCGTAAAGATGGCATTCAACGAGATAGTTAAGTAGCTCAAATCGAAAAACTTTAGTCTAATGAAAGAAAGATAATAATCTCAGGTTTATGCACAAAAATTTTCAAGTCAAAATACTATTCTGAGATTTATCACGATTTTATTTACAGAGAAGCACAAAATCTGTCTAAACAGAACAGTCAGTAAAGATCGAATTTTTCGACCTATCTACGTACCTTAAATCAGAAAAAGTTAGTCTAATGAAAGAAAGCTAATAAGCATCACTTTGCACTCAAGAAATTTCAGATCAAGATCACGTTCTGGTGATTTTAAACATTTAATACGGTGGAGCACAGAAAATCTGTTTCTGGACAGCAAAGTAAAACTATCAACTTTCAATTAACTAAAGACTATAATTAGCATTTTATTTTTATGTACAGAGGTATATACACAATATTTACAATATTTACATGTTTTTAATGAAAAGCTTCCATGGAAAGATTTGTTTTGGTTTCATAGGCATGAACACAAGTGTTCAAGGTCGACCCCCATTTAACCATTACTCATCTTTCCAATCACTTTTCTTTTTGAAAACGTTTTTAGATAAAAACTACACTAATTTTTTTTGTAATTCGCATTCCCTATCCATAGTAAGATAGAGAACAACTTAGAACTGAATAAAAACTACTTAGAGATAAAGCAAACAAGTGCACACAAGAAATATTCACCTACGCTATGGCTCCCCGGCAACGGCGCCAGAAAAGGTCTTGATAACCCACAAGTATAGGGGATCGCGTGTAGCCTTTTCGATAAGTAAGAGTGTCGAACCCAACGAGGAGCTAAAGGTAGGATAAGTATTCTCTCAAGTTCTATCAACCACTGATACAACTCTACGCACACTAAACGTTTGCATTATCTAGGAAATAAAACTACGGTAGCAATACGGGTATGAGAGATAGTTTTGCAAGATAATAAATACAAGAAAGTAAATGTTAGTGCTGCAGCAATAAAGTACACTAAGTAACCATATACTAACAGTACCATGAGTGTGGAAAAGTGGTGGTAATTGTGGTGGCTTTGTCCAAGATTAATTAGTGAAGACATTTAGTTCATTGTCTTTGATGCAGTTTTCAATGTGGGAGAGGCTAAATATACATGCACTCCACTACTTGGGATTTACAAGTACTATATGATTGGATTGTTAGCAAACATCCGTAAATACTAACAATGCATTAAGGTTTCCCCAACCATAGCCTTAAGTTTATGGTCCTCTTACTCCCATACATGCAACTAACCGGTTTGAGCCCTCAGGTTTCTGTCACTCCGGCAGGACTACCCCCTTCCTTTGCACATACTACTAACCCTATGGTGTTGATCCATGCGCGCACAAGTATAATGGACACCAAAGGACAGTACCATATCAACATACAACTCTAATGAACCATAGACATTCAACAAAGCAATCGAAAGACAAATAAACTACATAAACATGACATAGATCATAGGATAAATATTATAGCATCAAACACCATGTTTACATAGGACGGTACAGAGGTTTGTGGGAGGATGAACCACTGAATACAAGGAGGAGTTGGTGATGGAGATGGCGGTGAAGACGGCGGAGAGGGCAGCGAGAGGCGCAGGGCGGCGCCGGCACCGGCGGTGGCGCAGGGGGCTCCTCCTGCGCCGCCGGTTCCATGGGGAGCACCGCCCCTTAGCCCCCTTCCTTCATGGCTTCTTGGGAGCCCTCCCCCATGGAGATGGGATCCATGGGGGAGGCAAAAACGTGGCTTTGGTGGCTGGAAATTCGTGGGTGGAGGAGTCCTCCACGAGTTAGGTTTCCTCCCTTTATATATCTTCTCGGATTTCCGTCACCCCCTTTTAGGGTTCCACCAAAACGGGCCTCCAGGCCGCGTCCGAACTCCGATTGGGCTGATCTCGGGCTTAAAATCTTCGTATGGAAAATTGTGACAACTTTGTTTTCGGGAGACCTCCAATTGACGTCATCTTCGAGGGTCAAACTGGCAAACTTCGTAAAAAGTTCTCAGACAGATTTCAGGAAAGTCCCAATTCGACTCCAACAAGGTTTCCTCTTGTATTCTTGATAATTTCTACACATTAAAGAGTAAAACAAGAACATTGTGCACTTTTGCAACTATTAGTAGGTTAGTCCAAATAAATAATAAACTTAATATAAAAACAAGTGCTAAAAGCATAAAAATGGCATGAAACAATCAAAAATTATAGATACGTTTTGGACGTATCACCAGTCCTAATTAATTACAAATTTAACCATTAATTCTCTTCACACTTTTGCCCTGATTCATCAGTAAGCAATGACAAACAGTGAAATACCTGCGTGTGTAAACCAAAGAGAAAGAGGGATGATCTGCCTTGCTGGTAGAAATAACGTCCTTCATGAGAGCCGGTCTTAAAAGTCCGTTTGACAGGTAGAATACTGTTCTCACCCGCTACCATTCGTTGACAATTAACAAACACCTCTCAAAAATAGATACTCCTCCATGGTATGTGATTGATGGAAGGCACCCGAGGATTCGGTTAACCATGGCTTGTGTTAGCAAGGTTGGGAGGAGTGTCAAATATTTTATGCAATCTCTATATGTTTTTCAAAACCTAAAAGCTCTAGCACATGACTTAATCCCTGCTTCCCTCTGCGAAGGTTTTACTTTTATGTTGATTCAGTTTTCCTATTCTTTCTGTCTTCCACAAGCAAACACTAGTGTCAACTTTGTTACAACATTTGTTATATGCTACGTATTGGACTTGTTATACTACTTTGTGTTGACGATATCCATGAGATAAATATGTTGAAAGTTGAAGCAAATGCTGAAACTTAATTCTTCCTTTGTGTTGATTAAATACCTTTTATTAGAAACTATTGTTTTATGAGTTAACTCTTATGCAAAACTGTTTGATGCTTATCTCGAAAGTACTATTCATGAAAACATTTAGCTTGTGTGATTCATTGTTTACTCATTATCTATTTGGTAGCAAACTATAGACCATTGACTTGGATCACTTCATTCATTTACATGTGCCTTACAATATTATATGATCAAGATTATGATGGTAGCATGTCACCTCAAAAATTATTTTGTTTTTATCGTTTACCTACTCGAGGACGAGCAGGAACTAAGCTTGGGGATGCTGATACGTCTCAAACGTATCTATAATTTTTGATTTTCCATGCTAATATTATACCAATTGCTACATGTTTTGCATCTACTTTATGTCACTTTTATACATTTTTTGGGACTAACCTATTAACAAGATGTCGAAGTGCTAGTTCCTGTTTTCTGCTATTTTTGTATTCCAGAAAAGCTAGTCTGGAAATATTCTCGGAATTGGACGAAACTTCACGGGGATCCCTATTTTACCAGAACACACCAGAAGGACCAAAGGAGCAATAGAGGAGAGCCAGGAGGGCTCCAGACGCGGGCAGGGCGCGGCCCCCCCTCTGGCGCGCACTAACCACGTGTGGGTCCCACGGGGGTCGTCAGCCGCCGCCTTTCGCCTACTTATTCCCCCCGATGCAAAAACCCTAAGTGCCCGAGCCATTATCCACAAAAAGTTCCAGAGACGCCGCCGCCGTCAACCCTAGCTCGGGAGGGTCCAGAACCTCTTCCCGGCACCCTGCCGGAGAGGGGAATCGTAACCGAGGCTTCTACATCGCCATGCCTGCCTCCGGAGTGATGCGTGAGTAGTTTATCCTTGGACTACGGGTCCATAGTAGTAGCTAGATGGTTGTCTCTCCACTTTGTGCCATCATGTTTAGATCTTGTGAGCTGCCCTACATGATCAAGATCATACTATTGTAATGCTACATGTTGTGTTTGTTGGGATCCGATGAATATTGAATACTATGTCAAGTTGATTATCAATCTATCTTATATGTTATTTAAGATCTTGCATGCTTTCCGTTACTAGTAGATGCTTTGGCCAAGTAGACGCTGGTAACTCCAAGAGAGAGTATTTATGCTAGATAGTGGGTTCATGCCTCCAGTAATCTGGGAGAGTGACGGCAACTTCTAAGATTGTGGATGTGCTGTTGCCACTAGGGATAACCTAACGATGCTATGTCCAAGGGCATATGTATTTGTTTACATTACGCACTTTACTTAATGCGATTATCCGTTGCTTGCAACTTAATACCAACGGGGGACTCGGATGACAACCTGGCGGTGGATTATTAGTCATAGACGCAGTTGGATAACGGTCTATATATTTTGTCGTAATGCCCAATTAAATATCATAGTAGTCATCATGTCATATATGCATTGTCATGCGCTCACTATTTGCCAATTGCCCAGCTGTAATTTGTTCACCCAGCATGTTAGTTATCTTTTATGGAGAAACACCACTAGTGAACTGTGTACCCCGGTCCATTCCTTTAAACTGATTAAACAACCACAAACTGCAAACTGTTCCTTTTTCATTCTCTGCAATTAAACATCATTTTCCACACCATACGTTTAATCCTTTGTTTTCAGCAAGCCGGTGAGATTGACAACCTCACTGTTTCGTTGGGGCAAAATAGTTTGATTGTGTTGTGTGCAGATTCCACGTTGGTGATCGTGTTGCGCCGTGCGAGCCGCCAACAACCTTCAGAAGCGCTGCTGCTCCTACTGGTTCGATAAACCTTGGTTTCATACTGAGGGAAAACTTGCTGCTGGACTGCATCATACCTTCCACTTGGGGTCTCTCAACGAGCGTGTGATTCACAGCCATCACCTACCCCTTTCGACGCACGTCTATGGAGTAGACGAAAACGTTAGGGTTTTTCCAGCGGATTCAGGGTTTCGCCGAAGCGGGGCCCCGGAGCGTCGGAACCCCACCCAAACCTAGGTTGTGCCATACCATATGTATACAAGTATGTTGGGTGTTGTAAATGTGCAATATCCTACTCCTAGGTGTGACCGGCTTCACCGACTTCACTTTCTCTCTAGTGAGTTTCTGCACTTAGAGGTGAAAACTCCCCTTTCGGACGAACCGGATGCAATCTTGTGTTGATTTGGGGTAGACTTTGGTTTCTCATGTTCATATGGCCTAACCTAACACAACCAAGCAAAAAAGTCCACTGGCCTACCCCTTTCGACGCACGTCTATGGGGGTAGACGAAAACGTTAGGGTTTTTCCAGCGGATTCAGGGTTTCGCCGAAGCGGGGCCCCGGAGCGTCGGAACCCCACCCAAACCTAGGTTGTGCCATACCATATGTATACAAGTGTGTTGGGTGTTGTAAATGTGCAATATCCTACTCCTAGGTGTGACCGGCTTCACCGACTTCACTTTCTCTCTAGTGAGTTTCTGCACTTAGAGGTGAAAACTCCCATTTTCGGACGAACCGGATGCAATCTTGTGTTGATTTGTGATAAAAGTTGGTTTTGCATGTTTCCATGGCCTAACCAAACACCACCAAGCAAAAAAGTCCACTAGACTACCCCTTTCGACGTCGGTATCGGGGGTAGACGACAACGTAAGGGTTTTCCGGCGGATCTAGGGTTTCGCCGGAGAGACGCTCCAGAGCGTCGGAACCACATGCTACCATATAATAAAACTCTATCAGTTTATAATGAAATAAATTAAAATATTTAAAATATTAATATAATAGCTTTTTAGACAAATTAATAAAATAGCTAAAAATGAAGAAAAAAATACCTATGCCGACGGCTTTGCCGACGCCGTCGGCATAGGGCTTGAGTATGTTAAGTGTTTAGGCCCGCGCGCGTTCGGGCCAAAACACCCAAATCTTCCACCCGCTCGGCCGCGCCTCCATCCTCCCCCGCTCCTGCCGCGCCTCCACCGCCGCGCTGCTCCTCCGGCCAGCCCCGACCCCGTCGCCGCTGCCCATCCCCACCCCCGCCCGCCGCTGCCGCGCAGCTCCACCGGCCGGCCCCCACCCACCCCCGCCCGCCGCCGCCGCGCAGCAACTCCTGCCGCTCCTCCACGACATCTCCACCACCACCGCATCTCCACCACCAGCGCAGCTCCTCCACCCGCGCAGCTCCTCCCTCCGGCCGCTCCTCCACCGCATCTCCACCACGGAAGCTCCTCCAAGGTTAGTGCCTTTTTTTTTACAATGTGGTACTGCAGTATTATGTTAGTTTTAGGGTCTGTGTGTGTTAGTTTTAGGGTCTGTGTGTGTTAGTTTTAGGGTCTGTGTGTGTTAGTTTTAGGGTTAGTGCCACTGTTAGTTGTAATGATAGTTTTAGGGTTAGAATTAGTAGATTTTAATTACTTGTTAGGGTTAGAGATGATTATTAGGTAAAATGGAGGGATTTTTGCTTATATATGTCGGTTGTTTGTGATTTTTCAGATGACGTAGTTTCCCGCCAGCCAGCACCGTCGGTCCCGCGCGTCTTTGCGGGGCTTCTTCTCCAGCGGAGGAGGGGCCGGCTCGGTGCCCCTGTTTCGTTGCCCTCCTTCCGGAACACGTCTTCGACCTTCTCTGGCCACGATCACGCTTCGAGGGTATAAATCTTTCGCCTCTCTTTCAGCATAGGTTTATTTTGGTCTAGATCACCAAGTCAGTCGCGTAACCCGAGTCAGATCCCGTCCGAAGGGTTACAAATTTATAAATATGCAGGATTGTCCATCTTTGCATATTTATAACCGTAACACTTCCGGATTGTCCATGTTGGACAGTCCGAATACGTGATCGAGTCGTGTTCCATGTTCTACCCCTTCCTGAGACGAAATTTTGGCAGCACCTCCCTGTTGTTCTTCGGATGCACACCCTCTCGGCTTGACAAGCTCGAGATGTGTATTCTGAAGAACTGCGGGGTGGTGCTGCCGAAATTCCGTCTCGGGTCGGGGTAGAACATGGAACACGACTCGATCTACACGTACTCGGGCGGGATAGGCCCCTACCTATTAGAAGTGTAGGTGAACCCTTGCATGATGTAAAAGATAAAATTTGGCCGTGATTAATCTGGTGACACCGAATATTTTTTTATTACTTGGTGCATATTATGAAATGCGTTGTTGTTTGGCTCCCAATAAAGCAGAAGATGGCTGATAATGGGTGGATGTACAGTGGCCGTATCAGTAAGACTGAAAGAACATCTAAGTGGGAATGGAAGACTGATTTATTAGTGAAGGAGTTAGGGCGTGGTTCAAAAAAGTCAGGAGTTCGTCCAAGGTGCCCTTGCACTAAATGCAAGAATCGTGTCCGTCAGGGAAAGGATGAAATGACTAAACACCTTTGGTTGTGTGGGTATATGCCTAACTATGTCACGCTGGTCGACTTTGCTCAGTACGAACGTGACAGAGGTGAGGTGATGCGGCAGCGGATCAATGGCAATGAGCACGATGGGCTTCTAGGCTTCCTAGATGATCTCCGCGATGGTGACATGCCGGATTCGCCACCTCCACAGGAGGGACCGCCAGAACCGGAGGAACTGGATGAACCGGAGGAACCGGAGCCAACCGCGAAGGCCTTCCTTGATATGATGGCCTCGGCTAAGAAGCCTCTATACGAGGGTGCAAAGATTTCTCAGCTCGATGCCATCTCTCAAGCACTAGGTGACAAGGCCCAGTACTCGACCACCTTTCGAGGCTTTGAAGCTAATCTGAAAACATTTGGTAACATGTTGCCCGAAGGGCATTGTCTGCCTAAGACTATGCACGAAGCGAAGAAACTCTTGGGATCGCTCGGCATGGATTATGTAAAGATAGATTGTTGTCCAAAAGGTTGCCTTTTGTTTTGGAAACAGTTTGCGGATGACAAGTACTGTAGCATTTGTCGTGCCTCTAGGTATTATGAGAAAAAGGGAGCCGATGGTCAGAAGACGCAGACAAGAGTCACCGTGAAGATTCTTCGGTATCTCCCATTCATAAAAAGAATCCAGCGGCTTTACTTGTCCGAGGAGACTGCCAAACAGATGACGTGGCACAAGAAGGGGAAGAGATACATAGACGACGCAGGACGGACACAGATGGGACATCCATCTGATGGTAAGGCATGGCAGAACTTCGATGCCAAATACCCCGATGAGGCAGGAGAGGCTCGGAATGTCAGAATTGCGATAGCAACAGATGGATTCAATCCATATGGTATGTCGACTGCCTCGTACAGCTGCTGGCCCGTGTTTGTTATTCCTCTCAATCTTCCTCCCGGGGTCCTAATGCAAAGGAAGTTCATATTTCTGTGGATGATCATTCCAGGGCCCGAATACCCGAGGAAGAATTTGAGTGTATACATGCAGCCGCTTGTGGATGATTTGCACCACTATTGGCGCAATGGGACGTTGACATACGACCGAGCATCAAAGCGGAACTTCTTGATGAAAATTTGGTTCCACTATTCCATGCATGACCTACCCGGGTACGCCCTATTCTGCGGATGGTGTACAGCTGGTAAGTGGCCATGCCCAGTGTGCAGGAACCGACTTGAGTTCCTTTGGCTAACCGCAGGTCGCAAGTATGTTGCGTTTGACAAGCATCGACAGTTCCTCAAAAGAAGGCATCCTTACCGACAAGACAAAAAGAACTTCACGAAGGACAAAGTTGTGCGTGAAGTAAAGAGATACCGAAGTTTGATGGTGTAGCTGTTGATGCCGAGCTAAGTGCTCTCGTGCCTGCTGTGGGACCTGGCCCACGATTTGAGGGATATGGTGTAACACACAACTGGACTCACGTGGCAGGCTTAACACAGCTACAGTATTACAAGGATCTCGAACTTCCCCATAACATTGATGTGATGCACACCGAAAAGAATGTCGGAGAGTCACTCTTTCACACAGTCCTGAACATTCCTGAGAAGTCAAAGGATAATGTCAAGGCTAGAGTCGATGTTAAGAAGCTCTGTGATAGGGAGAGATTACACATGCAGCCTCCTCAGGGCCGTCAAAAAAATTGGTGGAAGCCGAATGCCGACTACTGCCTTGATAGTATCCAAAAGAAGGAGTCATTCCAGTGGATCAAACACGTCGTGATGTTCCCTGATGGTTATTGTTCCAATATAAGTAATGGAGTCAATCTTGGAACGGGAAAAGTCACTGGGCTCAAGAGTCACGACTATCATATATGGATTGAGAGGTTGATGCCGGTGATGGTTCGAGGGTATCTCCCCGATCGTGTCTGGCGAGTGCTTGCGGAGTTGAGCCATTTCTTCCGCACGCTCTGTGCGAAGCAGATATGTCCCCTGGTTATTGAGAAGCTGCATGATCTTGTGCCAGAGTTGCTATGCAAGTTAGAGATGATCTTTCCGCCAGGCTTCTTTGTTCCGATGGCACATCTCGTTGTGCATCTCGCGAACGAGGCACTCTTGGGTGGACCGGTGCAGTTTCGTTGGCAGTTTTGTATTGAGAGAGAGTTCAAGTATATTCGAAACTTAACTGGAAACAAAAATAAGATTGAAGCATGCATAGCTGAGGTAACAATACTTCGGGAGATGACAGACGCCATGACAATGTACTATCCCGATGAAGTTCCCACTATGCATAACCCGCTCTCTCGGTACAATTTTGACGACCCAAGCATGACCCCAAGCTCCTCCTCTTCCAATGCCCGGTGGCAAGGCCGGTGCCGGTGTAAAATATACCTTGACCAAGGAAGAGAAGGATTCCATAATGCTCTATGTGCTTATGAACATGACGGAAGTAGGCGGTTTCATCAGGTAAAATGGTGAACAAATTACTTTGCAACTTGTAACTCGGTTTCGGTCTAATACGTATTTTCTCCTTTTAGCCAATTCAAGCATGAACAGTGGTGGGGAATGGAGGATCCCTCTGCCGCAGAGCTGGACACTCTTTTGAAAGATGGTGCTCCCGGAGGAAAAAAACTTGTGTCTTGGTTCAGGGATAAAGTAATTTCTAACATGTCCCTCTTACCTTGCAATCTTTGACTTGTCCCTCTTATTACGCGTAACTAATGCACAAAACAATTTGAACTCTACTCGTAGGGAGCGGATCCCAACGTTGAGATGACGGATGAATTGAGATGTGTTTCCCAAGGTTTTAACCGCACCGTCATGAAGTATGAGAAGTATGATGTGAATGGGTACCGCTTCCATACAGAGGATCACCAGAAGAGTCGGCCAAATGCAAAAACTATAAATACTGGGGTCTTCACCAAAGGATCCAGAGGAGTCGATGGAGCCGATTACGTAGATTACTACGGAAGGTTAGAGAAGGTATACGAGCTAACGTTCAATGCTACGAACGTAGAACTCAAGCTCGTTGTGTTCAAGTGCCACTGGTTCGACCCACACATTGGACCACAAGGTGGACAGAGAAGTGACCCTTCCATTGGGTTAGTTGAAGTTAGGCCTTCAACCACCTATAGCGGAGCCGATGTCTATATTGTGGCTCACCAAGCCAAACAAGTTTATTATTTGCCCTACCCATGCCAGAAAGAGAACCTCAAGGGCTGGGAAGTCGTGTTCCGGTATCGCCACATGGTAAGCTACCATGCCCTCCGCCGATGATTACAACAACATTGACCCTAAAACATACGAGGGAATTTTCTATCAAGAGCAAGAGGACTTCGGGGACTTTGCCTTAGAACGGGTGGTCTTGAGGACCTCGAGAACGATGTGTTGGAAATATGCCCTAGAGGCAAATAAATAATAAGATTTATTGCATTATCTCTTGTGGTATGTATTTATAAATAGTTTTATACCATGCTATAACTGTATTAATCGGAATTGTTAATACACGTGTGGTATGTAAACAAACCAGAATCCCTAGTTAAGCCTCTAGATAAACTAGTCCATCAGTCAATGGATGATCATGATTTCCCGATCATGTTGCATTAACAGTTGATGGTGGAGTCATTTTATTGGGAGAATAATTTGATGGACATTACCCAAAGTATTGCAGTTAGGATCGTATCAGATAGTTCAACACTGCAATAGGATAATAACGTGGTAGCTTATTCCTTAGACCGTGAGATTACATCAAGTCGCTGCTTCTGAAAGATACGGCTGATCGCACCTAACGTCATGTCTCATACGCACGACAATAAGGGTGACACTTTCGGGTATTGGAAGGAAGTAGTCGGGGCGAGTGATCAAGAGCGGGATTTGTTCATCCGTGTGATGGATTGATATGCTGGGCCCGCTCGGTGAGATTATATCTGTAAAGCTGCGCAGCGTATGACTAGGTCATTGAGATATGATTTCATGGGAACGAGTAAAGCAACCTTGTTGGTAACAAGATAAAACACAACATCGGATGTTGACGATCGTATCTCGGACAAGGAAGTATCAACGAACAAAGGGAATGATCATATCATGTTAACGGTTCAAAGATAATTCAAGGATGATTTATTCTATAATGCACGGGGCCGTCATAGTCATCCAGGGCTCCCTGACGGTCATTGGCGGGAGGGTCTCGACCATGTCCGGAGTATCTCGAACTGAGGGTAACACATTTAAGGTCTTGACGACGCTAGGAGAACGTTTTGGAAACATCGGAGTGGCTTAGGTATAGAGATAGGAGGTTTCGGAAAGGTTCCGACAAGAACGGAAGAGTTCCGGGGAAGACCGGAAGAGTTCCGGGGAGACCGAAGTGAGTTCGGAATGATCCGGAAATTGTTTCGGAGTCACGGGAGATTAAATAGTATGTAAATATATTAATTATGGAATTAAATATATTTATATTTATTTAATATTAAATAAAAAGGAGAAAAAGGGGCTGCACACCTTAATGGTCCTTTAGGGCCCAAGAGGGAAGTTCCCCCCCATGAGAGGGGGTGCGGCTGGGCTTGGGGTGCGGCTGGCCCATGATGGCAGCCGCACCACCCCCCCTCCCTCTTTAGTCCCACATTGCCTAGTTGAGGAGAGGTGCAACCCCTCTCCTCCAATAAATAGGGACCCGGATTAATTGGAAAAATACACAGAAAATTCAGGAATTAATTCCGGTTGGCCCAGGCTTCTCCTAGTCCAATTCCTCCCTCCCCATCTCTCGACGTGCGTGGTCCCAAGTCTGGACAGCGTATATGGGAGACCTATAAACCGCAGCGCACCGTTGTGCGGCGGGATTCCACCCAAAGTTCTCGCTTCCGCTATTCCGGCTGGATCGGGGAGCACGGAGGTCATCGTCAAGGTCCGTACGTGTGCGAGTACTCGGAGGTGCTGCTCTCTCAAGAGTTCAGCACTAGGAGCTTCTTCATCGCCACGTCTCCTTCTTCTTCGTCGCACCAAGTTCTCCGCGACCTTGAGGTTGGCTACGTACATCTTCATCGGCAACGCTTGTGTGGGAACGTAATTCCGCTATCGGTCTACAAGGGTATGTTTCCGATGACTTCTCCGTTACCGCATTATGCTAGCGCTAAGTTGACGAGGGAATATCTCCCCAGCAACGGCGCCAGAAAACGTGTTGCTAGCGCTAAGTTGACGAGGGAATATCTCCCCGGCAACAGTGCCAGAAACAATGCTTGTACGTCACACGTCAGTTGGGAACCCCAAGAGGAAGGTATGATGAGTGCAGCAGCAAGTTTTCCCTCAGTATGAAACCAAGGTTTATCGAACCAGTAGGAAAACGAGGTTGCTTCGAAGGTGTTGGTGAAGGAGTGTAGTGCGGCGCAACACCAGGGATTCCGGTGCCAACGTGGAACCTGCACAACACAATCAAATTACTTTGCCCCAACTTAACAGTGAGGTTGTCAATCTCACCGGCTTGCTGAAAACAAAGGGTTAAACGTATCGAATGGAAAATGATGTTTGTTTGCATAAAACAGTAGAGAACAATGATTGCAGTAGATTGTATTTCAGATGTAAAAGAATGGACCGGGGTCCACAGTTCACTAGTGGTGTCTCTCCAATAAGATAACTAACATGCTGGGTAAACAAATTACAGCTGGGCAATTGACAATTGATAAGTGCATATAACATGCATGTGTGAGCTGTGGTGTCTACTATGAGATTCATTTGGGCATTACGACAAAGTACATAGACCGCTATCCAGCATGCATCTATGCCTAAATAGTCCACTTTCCGGTTAACATCCGTACCCCTTCCAGTATTAAGTTGCAAGCAACAGACAATTGCATTAAGTAATGTGCGTAATGTAAACAATACATTCATCCTTGAATAAAGCATTGCTGTTTTACCCCTAGTGGCAACAACACATCTACAACCTTAGAACTTGCTGTCACTATCCCAGGTTAAATAGAGGTTGAACCCAACTATCATGCATAAATACCCCCTCTTGGAGTTACAAGTATTCACTTGGCCAAGGCTTCAACAAGTAACGGAGAGCATGCAAGATCACAAATGACATAGACATGATAATATAATATTCAGCTCCACATAGGTATCAATATAAGTCAGATCCCAGCAAACACAACATGTAGCATTACAATAAGATGATCTTGATCATGATAGGCAGCTCACAAGATCTAAACATGATGGCACAAGTGGAGAAGACAACCATCTAGCTACTGCTATGGACCCATAGTCCAAGGATGAACTACTCACGCATCACTCCGGAGGCGGGCATGGCGATGTAGAGCCCTCCGGTGATGATTCCCCTCTCCGGCAGGGTGCCGGGAAGAGCTTCAGAACCCCCCGAGTTAGGGTTGACGACGGCGGCGGCAGCGAATATGTTCTGGATGAAAGGCTCGGTGTTTTAGGGTTTTCACGTCTCGGGGAATAAATAGGCGAAGGGGCGATGTCGGCGGACCCCCGAGGGGCCCAAACCACAGGCTGGCGCGGCGGTGGGGCCGCGCCGCCAGGTGGTTTGGCCACCTCGTGGTCTTCGTCTCTCCTTCGGACTCCGTGTACGTTGGAAAAATAGGGACTTGGCCTTTTGTTTCGTGCAATTCCGAGAATATTTCCAGAAGTAACTTTCTGAAACCAAAAACAGCAGAAAACAGGGAACTGGCACTGTGGCATCTTGTTAATAGGTTAGTCCCAGAAAATGCATAAAAGTGATATGAAGTGTATATAAAACATGTAGCAAATGGTATAATATAAGCATGGAACAGCAGAAATTATGGATACGTTGGAGACGTATCAAGCATCCCCAAGCTTAGTTCTACTCGTCCTCGAGTAGGTAAAACGATAACAACAAATAATTTCTGAGGAGACATGCTTTCACACAATCTTGATCAATATATTGCAAGGCTCATGTCATGAATGAAGTGACTCAAAGCAATGATCTATAGTTTGCTAACAAATAGATAAAGAGTAAACAATGAATCATATAAGCAAAAACTTTTCATGAATAGTACTTTCAAGACAAGCATCAAAAAGTTTTGCATAAGAGGTAACTCATAAAGCAATAGATTCAAAGTAAAAGGCATTGAAGCAACACAAAGGATGATTAAGTTTCAGCATTTGCTTTCAACTTGTAACATGTATATCTCATGGATAGTTGTCAACATAAAGCAATATAACAAGTGCAATAAGTAAACATGTAAGAATCAATGCACACAAAGTTGACACAAGTGTTTGCTTCTAAGATAGAAAGGAGTAGGTAAACTGACTCAACATAAAGTAAAAGATAGGCCCTTCGCAGAGGGAAGCAGGGATTAAATCATGTGCTAGAGCTTTTTAAGTTTTCGAAAGCATATAGAGAGCACAAAATAAGTATTTGAGAGGTGTTTGTTGTTGTCAACGAATGGTAGTGGGCACTCTAACCCCCTTGTCAACCAGACTTTCAAGAGCGGCTCCCATGAAGGACGTTATCTCTACCAGCAAGGTAGATCATCCCTCTTCTCTTTTGTTTACACATGTATTTTAGTTTCTTTATAGATGACACTCCTCCCAACCTTTTGCTTACACAAGCCATGGCTAACCGAATCCTCGGGTGCCTTCCAACATTCACATACCATGGAGGAGTGTCTATTTGCAAATTAAGTTGCTTACTGATAAATCAGGGCAAAACATGTGAAGAGAATTATTAATGAAAGTTGTAATTAATTGGGGCTGGGCACCCCGTTGCCAGCTCTTTTTGCAAATTATTGGATAAGCGGATGTATATGCCACTAGTCCATTGGTGAAAGTCTGTCAGAAGTAAATGACAAGATTGAAAGATAAAACACCACATACTTCCTCATGAGCTATAAAACATTGACACAAATAAGGAGTAATAAAGTTTTGAATAGTTTAAAGGTAGCACATGAAATATTTACTTGGAATGGCAGGAAATACCACATAGTAGGTAGGTATGGTGGACACAAATGGCATGGGTTTTGGCTCAAGTTTTGGATGCACGAGAAGCATTCCCTCTCAGTACAGAGTTTAGGCTAGCAAGGTTGTTTGAAGCAAACACAAGTATAAACCGGTACAGCAAGAATCACATAAAAACATATTGCAAGTATTATAAGACTCTACACTGTCTTCCTTGTTGCTCAAACATTTTACCAGAAAATATCTAGACCTTAGAGAGAACAAATATGCATCCCAAGTCTCAACAAGCTCTACGGTAGTTCTCCACTACTAGGCTTTAACTACATGATGCAAGAGCTTAAACATGATCTACTTGAGAGCTCAAAACAATTGCAAAGCATCAAATCGAAACAAGACAATGATCTACAAGAATGCATATGTCTTTTCCAATACCAACTACTACATGTAGCATTTTCTTTCTTCCAAACAAACACCAATCAATTTATTTAAACATAAACTCTCCAAATGATAATATAATGCAGCAAGAGAGTATTTATAAACAAGTGCTAACAGCTCGAAGAGATGCATGAAAAACAGGAGCTAAAAGCACTGCAGTAGCTAGTTAAGAATACTCAACAAATATAAGTGAAGAACATGAGTATTCACATGAAAAAGCGGAGCGTGTCTCTCTCCCACACAAGGATTGCTAGGATCCGAATTTATTCAAACAAAAACAAAAATAAAAACACACAGACGCTCCAAGTAAAGCGCATAAGATGTGAAAGAATTAAAATATAGTTTCACTAGAGATGACCTGATAAGTTTGTTGATGAAGAAGGGGATGCCTTGGGCATCCCCAAGCTTAGACGCTTGAGTCTCTCTGAATATGGTTGGGATGAACCACGGGGGCATCCCCAAGCTTAGGCTTTTCACTCTTCTTGATCACATAATATCACCCTTCTCGCTTGATCCTTGAAAACTTCCTTCACACCAAACTCAAGACAGTTCTCATTAGAGGGTTAGTGCATAATCAAAAATTCTCATATTCTGTAATGATACAATCAATCCCAAAGCTTCTGGACATTAGCTACAGCCACCAATGCTTTGTGGAGCAAAGAAATCCACACAAACACAGTAAAAGAGCGAATGCAAAACAAAAGGCAGAATCTGTCAAAAACAGAACAGTCTGGAATGACGAATTTTTTCGAGGCACTTAAGTTGCTCAGATGGATCTGGCCTAAAATAATGAAAGTTGCGTACATATCTCAGGAATATGCGTGATTTTTTCAGAATTTTTTGAATTTTCTACAGGGAGATAAGCTCAAATCCGTGACAGCTAAAAATCTGTCACTGCGCAGAAATCCAAATCTTGCATCAACTTTCAATATAGAACTTTACTTGGCACAACATTGCGATAAAATAAAGATACAAAGGAGTTGCTACAGAAGTAACAAAACTCCTTGACTCAAAGAAAACAAAAATAACAGCAAATAAAAACGATGGGTTGTCTCCCATAAGCGCTTTTCTTTAACGCCTTTCAGCTAGGCGCAGAAAGTGAAAATCAAGTGTTGTCAAGTGGCAAATCATTCAAATCATCAAAAGCTTCTTCCAACACACAGCTTGTAACAATGGGTATCTTAGATGTTCCTGGAGTGTTTCATTACCTTTAACCGTACTAAAAGTTTTATCAATTTTAAGCTCATAATGAGTCTTTGGTTTTGGCACTTTAGGAACATACATAAACTTTTGCTCTCTACCCACATAAACTTTCTCCTTTTTAGACTTAAGAGAAGTAAATGTTGAACTTAAGGTAGTCTTACCAATACAATCAAGAAATTTGGAAAAATTTCTCCATAGAGTCTAACTTATTTATAACATCCTCCTAGGTGATCTCAATTTTAATAATATCTTTAGTGGGTGGTGTTCCTACAATTTCAATAATATTACAGGCTTCTAAACAGGAGTACCCAAGAAATTTCCACCTGTTAGAGTGTCTAGAACATACCTATACCAACTAGAGATACAACATAAAAGTTCCTAAGGAGGATAGTGGTAGAGTGTTTCTTAGTACATCTATAATGAGCATCACTAATTCTATGCAAGCATCTTTCAAATTTTCACCTCCTAGTTGCCTAAAAGAACGAACTTCAACTTCAGGAGCATTCATTTGTAAAACAAAATCAAACCGAATTAAACAAGTAACTAATTTTTTTGTGTTTTTGATAAAGAGAGCAAAAAAGACTAAATAAAAAATAAACTAAGCAATACAAATAACAAAGTAAAGAGATTGGGTGTGAGAGACTCCCCTTGCAGAAGCAATTCAGTTTTCCCCGGCAACGGCGCCAGAAAACGTGTTGCTAGCGCTAAGTTGACGAGGGAATAACGGCGCCAGAAAACGTGTTGCTAGCGCTAAGTTGACGAGGGAATATCTCCCCGGCAACAGTGCCAGAAACAATGCTTGTAACGTCACACGTCAGTTGGGAACCCCAAGAGGAAGGTATGATAAGTGCAGCAGCAAGTTTTCCCTCAGTATGAAACCAAGGTTTATCGAACCTGTAGGAAACGAGGTTGCTTCGAAGGTGTTGGTGAAAGGAGTGTAGTGCGGCGCAACACCAGGGATTCGGTGCCAACGTGGAACCTGCACAACACAATCAAATTACTTTGCCCCAACTTAACAGTGAGGTTGTCAATCTCACCGGCTTGCTGAAAAAAAAGGGTTAAACGTATCGTAGGAAAATGATGTTAGTTTGCATAAAACAGTAGAGAACAATGATTGCAGTAGATTGCATTTCAGATGTAAAAGAATGGACCGGGGTGCACAGTTCACTAGTGATGTCTTCCAATAAGATAACTAACATGCTGGGTAAACAAATTACAGCTGGGCAATTGACAATTGATAAGTGCATATAACATGCATGTGTGAGTTGTGGTGTCTACTATGAGATTCATTTGGGCATTACGACAAAGTACATAGACCGCTATCCAGCATGCATCTATGCCTAAATAGTCCACCTTCCGGTTAACATCCGTACCCCTTCCAGTATTAAGTTGCAAGCTACAGACAATTGCATTAAGTAAATGTAGTAATGTAAACAATACATTCATCCTTGAATACAAAGCATTGCTGTTTTACCCCTAGTGGCAACAACACATCTACAACCTTAGAACTTGCTGTCACTATCCCAGGTTAAATAGAGGTTGAACCCAACTATCATGCATAAATACCCCCTCTTGGAGTCTCAAGTATTCACTTGGCCAAGGCTTCAACAAGTAACGGAGGAGCATGCAAGATCACAAATGACATAGACATGATAATATAATATTCAGCTCCACATAGGTATCAATATAAGTCAGATCCAGCAAACACAACATGTAGCATTACATAAGATGATCTTGATCATGATAGGCAGCTCACAAGATCTAAACATGATGGCACAAATGGAGAAGACAACCATCTAGCTACTGCTATGGACCCATAGTCCAAGGATGAACTACTCACGCATCACTCCGGAGGCGGGCATGGCGATGTAGAGCCCTCCGGTGATGATTCCCCTCTCCAGCAGGGTGCCGGGAAGACTTCAGAACCCCCGAGATTAGGGTTGACGACGGCGGCGGCAGCGAATATGTTCTGGATGAAAGGCTCGGTGTTTTAGGGTTTTCACGTCTCGGGGAATAAATAGGCGAAGGGGCGATGTCGGCGGACCCCGAGGGGCCCAAACCACAGGCTGGCGCGGCAGAAGGTGGGGCCACGCCGCCAGGTGGTTTGGCCACCTCGTGGCGGAGTCTTCGTCCTCTCCTTCGGACTCCGTGTACCATGTTGGAAAAATAGGGATATGGCCTTTTGTTTCGTGCAATTCCGAGAATATTTCCAGAATTAACTTTCTGAAACCAAAAACAGCAGAAAACAGGGAACTGGCACTGTGACATCTTGTTAATAGGTTAGTCCCAGAAATGCATAAAAGTGATATGAAGTGTATATAAAACATGTAGCAAAATGGTATAATATAAGCATGGAACAGCAGAAATTATGGATACGTGGATACGTATCACATTACTAGATAGATAGATCCTGGCTAGTTTACGGTGTTGCGATAGTTAGAAAAATTATTGTTTTCTGCTACGAACCCCATCAGTGGTATCAGAGCCGATCTATGCGTAGTATTGCTGGTACGGTTAGAACACATGTTGAATGTGGGCATCGATTCTGTAATTGTTACCCTCTCGCGTGCACTTGCTAATGTTGTTGGCATTGAGTTGATGAAGCGGCCCGGACCGACCTTACGCGTACGCTTACGCGAGACTGGTTCCGCAACTAACATATGGCTTGTACCATATATGCGGCTGGGGGTGTCTGTCTCTCTCTCTTTAGACGGCATGGCATTTTCAATGGAGGGCCCTGAAAAGGGTGTAATAGAGACAATTACTTAATCGTGTTGTGGTTGTATGTTCGTAGGTAAGAAACGGTTCTTCACGAAAGCCCTAGCAGCCACGTAAAATGCAAAAGGATAAAGTAGAGCGTCTAACTTTGTTTTGCAGTGGGGCTATTTTAATATGACATGGTCACGGTAAGTTTTATGTTATCGGAGGCAAAGGTGGCACCGTAGACTCGGAGCACCATTGGAGGCGCGCCGTGAAGGCCGAGGCGCGACGGCCATGTCATATCGCACTTCATTACATTATTTTGATATTGTTCGTTGTGTGTTTGCATCCTATTTGAGTGCTTATATAAAGATATACAACGGTAGCCGTAATAGGATGATCCCTAATTTAATACCAAAATTGTGTTCTGCCTTAGTGTGCACCACCAAAAAGTTCTACGTTACGGGGTACGTTTTGGGGTTTCGATCCTTTTCTACACTCGTCTCTTCGTTCGCATACAGTGGGTGTAAGCCACGTTGCACACGCGAAAACACTAAGGTTAAATTGGCGAGCCTAGCATATACCAGTATATGGCCTCGGAACACGGGTGATCGAAAGATCGAGCATGAGTCGCATGATTGTTGCGATTGGTAATTCGTTGCCTACCTCTGAAGTTACGTTACCCGCCCGATCGAAGGGGGTAATTTAATGGATTGGGATCGTGTAATCACTAAGACAGTTTTTAGGGATAATTCTCTTAGTGGAGTGTGTTTGATAATATGATATTAAAGTAAACTCAAAATATTATAAACTTAGCCTTACCTAGTCTTTGCAAATTATCTTTGTAGATCATGCCTTATCCTAAGGAAGAAAGTCTTGAGTTCAACCATTTTATTAGAAAAGAAAGTCTCCGGAACGATGGATCCAACTTCATGACGTGGTACAGAAACCTGAAAGACGTCCTCTACCAGAACGACATTTCTTACGTGATAGGAGAATTGTTAGGAGATAAACCAGGAGACTCCGCAAGTGCAGAGGCGAAAGAGGATTTTCGTCAGCGTCGTGAGTCTGGAGAAGTGTTCAGATCACGATGTATGTCTGCATGGATCATGAGCTGAAAAATGAGTTTCGCCATATGGAACCCGCTGTGATGATAGGTGCTCTTAAAGTTCGGTTCTTGAACCGAATGAAGCAAGAGCAGTACAAGCAGCTGGACAAGTTTCTTTCACTCAAGATGGAAGAACATACCTGCTTGGAGACACATTTGTGTAAGATGTTTGACATTCACGATGATCTCACAAACACATGCGATTACTGGATGGCGGATACTTTTGCAATACAGGCGGTGTTGCGTTCTCTACCTCCTAGCTATGAGGAGCTTGTCGATGAGTATATACTTAAGAGTGATTTCCTCCTCTTCAATGATTTCCTGGTCGAAATCAAAGACGTGGAGGTGGAACCCATCGAAGGAGAAATAGATGACACGCAAGGTATATTTGATATACAAAGTTATAATTGTTATTTCTTACACTTGTTGATATTAAAGTATTTGATACTTATGTTCTGTTTTATTGAAACAGCACCAGAATATAACAGGAAATTGCAGAGTTCGACATGATTGCGGAATGATGGCAAGGCAAAGTAGTTGATGGCCAAGGAGTTTCACGCCCATAGTTATCAAGTTTTGATTAGTAGTTTTGAATAAGAGTTTTGTAGTCGAATTTGAGAGTGATTGTAATAAGTATGTCTTATTTCGATGAGACAAGTTATTCATATTTGTAAGAGACAAGCAAGTTGTTTTATTATGAATAAAGTTTTCTTATGATCATATTTCGATTATGAATAAGTTATTCATGCATTAATCTTTTTGATAGCAAAGTGGATTTGAATGTTAAAATAAATATCCTAAGTCAATAATAAAATGCACTACCGAATTTTTAATCATTGCAAATATTTTGGATACTTTGATCTTGTGTATTTGCATGCGTGATGTCTAATGAGACATGATGATTGAAAATATTGATAAGTCAATATGAGAAGAAATTTGATTTGAGATCATGCAAGATGATTGTTAAATTAAATTGTGTAGTGGAAATTATTATTGAAACCTTTGTTGTATGTCTAAGTAAATAATAAGTATTTACTAAAAGATACAATTATCTGAAATTATTTGATTTGATCAAGAAAGATTTTTCGGATAGAAAAGGAGGATATAAATCAAGTCATTGTAATTGGATTATAATAGCAAGGATTTTAAAGATTTATTTTATCATGAAGGTTTGTGAAAATTCGGTTCACAAAAGGACTTGTGAAATTCGGTTCACAAAATTATGATGCTATTATCAAACATGTTGATGTAGACATTATAATCATACTCTATTTTGAATAAAGTATAGTCCTAAAAATTATCTCTTAATATTTTAGAAATCACGTAGAAGGTTTTTCCGTTAGAATTAGTAAACTCCCTATTTTGAAGTCTTCACCCAAAATTCGTATGAACGACAATAAGTTGTGTGTCATGGTTTATAGATTATATGATAATACGAAACTATGTACGAAATAGTTCTTTGTAAAATATTCATAGGAATGAATATATGTTTCATATGGTAAACACCAACAAGGGCAAAACTAGTATTGCTAACTTGGTGATTCATTGAAAACAAGTTTCAAGAAAGGATATGAAATAAAGAAAAGCTTAAAAGGGGTAATTGACCTTACTCGATTTGTGAGAGAAATATTGTTTGGAATTTGATCCGACAACAAAACTCCACAAATGAAATGAAAAATGATGATATTTGATCATGGTGTTTTCATGCAAGGAGCTTTTTATAAATAGTAGGCATTAAAGAATATTTTCTGTCCGGTCACAGATTAATATTTCATGATTTAATGAGCTTGTTACTAGAACAAGGGATACCTACGAAATACAAAGAAATTGGGGTGATGCCAAATTCGAATTGTGACTATAGAGTCATAAATCCAAAAGGTTGCATTCAAGATTGTATTAGTAAATGTTGCTTGAATCTTATTAAGTAAAAGGGTTACTTGATTTTTCACATGACAAGTTGTGTGAAAAGAATGAAACTGTGAGAAGGACATAAAGCTAATTTTGTCATGAAGAATGTCTTTGACAAAATCAAAATTGTTTTGACTACATTGGATGTAGACATGCCTAAGTCTTTTGGATTTGTATTAACAAGTATAATACATCGTATTTGGAATTTTCGAATTGATACATGATCAAGGATTTCGGTTATGACCGAAATATCGAAGGAAATTATATCCGTATAATTTAAGTGGGAGTAGGACAGCTTACCGGAATAATATGTAAGTGACATATTGTTAAGTGGGAGCTTGTGGGCTACACAATATGAAATGTGTTTGACATTTTGAGTGGGAGCATTACAAGTTACACAATCTCAAATGTAATTGACATTTTGAGTGGGAGCTTAGTCAGGTGTTTATATGTAAATGACATATAATAGATAGGTACTAGGAAAATGAATTAGAAGTAATTATTGAATTACGATAAAATCATATATGTTTAAAATGTGAGCATCTGTTTTGAATAGATCATTTTAAAGAAGTCGAGGTGTTTTTCCAGATTAGATTCTGATGTGTCAGAATAAGACGTAACGAGGAATTGGTCCTTGTAAATCTGGATAAAGTAATCATGGTTGTAAAATATGCTGCACTTCTATGCCATGATAAGGTGGCAGCATATTAACCATATTATATACTCGAAAAGATATGATTAGTATTCTTACAAGAAGAATAAGCGCTGAGATGAATTTGTGATTCATATTAGTGGAACCAAAAGTATCCTTCATGTTTAAAAGAAACTAAGGATATGTGGTTATTTCAAATCTGTAAAGGATGATGAGTTTAACAAATGTTGTGTTAAAAGGATCAACCTAAATGACAGAAAGAAATAAGGATCAAGTCGTTATAGGATAAATTAAAAGGCATTAGGCTGACAATAGAATGTCAGGATCTACTTAGGTAAATATAGAAGTATAAAGATACTGCAAAAGTACATAGAGTTGGTAGAGAAAAGGTATTCTCTAAAACTGAGTGTGTTTAATGCAATTAACTGATATTGGATCAGAGTAAGCGCAGGGAAACAAAAGTCTCACTTAGTTGCCAAATATGTATATTTGTTATTAAGATAGCATGATGATATCAAATAAGGTGATATCAATGGTTTGCAAAGAGCTTAGGTTATGAAAGGTTCAGGCCGAAGGAAACCTCTTCCACGAGCGAGCATTATCATAAACACTTATAAAAGATAAGGTTGTATGATTGGTATAGAAATGCAGCTAGTGTATTTGTACTCTAGTGCAAGTGGGAGACTGTTGGAGATATGCCCTAGAGGCAAATAAATAATAAGATTTATTGCATTATCTCTTTAAGTTTATAAATAGTTTTATACCATGCTATAACTGTATTAATCGGAATTGTTAATACACGTGTGGTATGTAAACAAACCAGAGTCCCTAGTTAAGCCTCTAGATAAACTAGTCCATCAGTCAATGGATGATCGTGATTTCCCGATCATATTGCATTAACAGTTGATGGTGGAGTCATTTTATTGGGAGAATAATTTGATGGACATTACCCAAAGTATTGCAGTTAGGATCGTATCAGATAGTTCAACACTGCAATAGGATTATAACGTGGTAGCTTATTCCTTAGACCGTGAGATTACATCAAGTCGCTGCTTCTGAAAGATACGGCTGATCGCACCTAACGTCATGTCTCATACGCACGACAATAAGGGTGACACTTTCGGGTATTGGAAGGAAGTAGTCGGGGCGAGTGATCAAGAGCGGGATTTGTTCATCCGTGTGATGGATTGATATGCTGGGCCCACTCGGTGAGATTATATCTGTAAAGCTGCGCAGCGTATGACTAGGTCATTGAGATATAATTTCATGGGAACGAGTAAAGCAACCTTGTCGGTAACGAGATAAAACACAACATCGGATGTTGACGATCGTATCTCGGACAAGGAAGTATCAACGAACAAAGGGAATGACCATATCATGTTAACGGTTCAAAGATGATTCAAGGATGATTTATTCTAGAATGCACGGGGGCCGTCATAGTCATCCAGGGCTCCCTGACGGTCATTGGCGGGAGGGTCTCGACCATGTCCGGAGTATTCTCGAACCGAGGGTAACACACTTAAGGTCTTGACGACGCTAGGAGAACGTTTTGGAAACATCGGAGTGGCTTAGGTATAGAGATAGGAGGTTTCGGAAAGGTTCCGGCAAGAACGGAAGAGTTCCGGGGAAGACCGGAAGAGTTCCGGGGAGACCGAAGTGAGTTCGGATGATCCGGAAATTGTTTCGGAGTCACGGGAGATTAAATAGTATGTAAATATATTAATTATGGAATTATATATTTATATTAATTTAATATTAAATAAAAAAGAGAAAAAGGGGCTGCACACCTTAATGGGCCTTTAGGGCCCAAGAGGGGAAGTTCCCCCCCATGAGAGGGGGTGCGGCTGGGCTTGGGGTGCGGCTGGCCCATGTGGCAGCCGCACCACCCCCCTCTCCTCTTTAGTCCCACATTGCCTAGTTGAGGAGAGGTGCAACCCCTCTCCTCCAATAAATAGGGACCCGGATTAATTGGAAAAATACACAGAAAATTCAGGAATTAATTCCGGTTGGCCCAGGCTTCTCCCTAGTCCAATTCCTCCCTCCCCATCTCTCGACGTGCGCGGTCCCAAGTCTGGACAGCGTATACGGGAGACCTATAAACCGCAGCGCACCGTTGTGCTGCGGGATTCCACCCAAAGTTCTCGCTTCCGCTATTCCGGCTGGATCGGGGAGCACGGAGGTCATCGTCAAGGTCCGTACGTGTGCGAGTACTCGGAGGTGCTGCTCTCTCACGAGTTCGGCACTAGGAGCTTCTTCATCGCCGCGTCTCCTTCTTCTTCGTCGCGCCAAGTTCTCCGCGACCTTGAGGTCGGCTACGTACGTCTTCATCGGCAACGCTTGTGCGGGAGCGTAATTCCCGCTATCGGTCTACAAGGGTATGTTTCCGATGACTTCTCCGTTACCGCATTACTAGATAGATAGATCCTGGCTAGTTTCGGTGTTGCGATAGTTAGAAAAATTATTGTTTTCTGCTACGAACCCCATCACGATGCACACACTCGTGGTGAGGCAGTGGTGGATCTGAAGGAAATAGATATGCTCTTGAAGTTACAAGCGGCCAATGAAAATGATGAGGAGCCTCCACCGTGCGAGGAGCCTCCAACCTACTACTCACGTGATAGTGATAGTGATAGTGAGAATGAGAATGAGAACCAACCTAATTATGAGAGTGATGAATCGAGGTGACGGTCTTTTATGTCTTTATGCTTAGTATTTATTTTTCATCATGCCACTTAATTGCATTAGTGTCTACATTTTATTATGCCTCCAACATGCTTGTTTATGCTTAGTGTCTACATTTTATTATGTCTTTTTGCTTTAGTATTTATTTTTCAACATGCTTACTTATGCTTACTGTCTACATTTTATTATGTCTTTTTGCTTACTTTTTTTTCTCTTTTTCAATGCAGGTGATTGAACAATATGAGCCAAGGCAAGGAAAGCTCGGCGACCTTGCTTGGTACGTTGCATCGAAGTGACCGAGGAGCAATTCCCAATCCGCGTTACGTCGAGCCCGGCGATGCGCGAGGAGGACGAGGACGAGCACGAGGACGAGGACGGGGTGGAGGATGAGGTGGAGGACGAGCTGGAGGACGAGGTGGAGGAGACGTGGAGCGTCCACCCTCCGCTTCTGGCGACATGGCTTCCGAGTTGCCCTCCGCTTCTGGCTCTGTGGCTTCCCAGTTCCAGCTGGAGGACGAGGTGGAGCACGAGGCGGAGGTGGAGCACGACCACGAGGACGAGGTGGAGGTGGAGGGCGAGGTGGAGGCGGCGCCGAAGCTGCCGAAGTGCCGTGGTGAAGCGGGAGTCCCCGACGAGGCCGACTGGCCTACTAGCGAGGACAGGAAAGCCATCATTATTCCTAACAAAAAGGAGTAAGTGTACTAATTTTGTAATTTCATTTTGGTCATAACAATTTGGCATATGTACTAATGTTTGATTATTGTGCAGCAATTGGACATGGCCAGTTAAGCCTCCCCACCATCCTGCGAGCTTGCTTGGAGCTCTGATTAGGAAACATTGGCCGGGTTTGTACGAGACGGTCCCCGACGGCGAGAAGAAGCTAGCCACTACTTGGGTGGACTATGAGGCTGCCCCGTACCCGCCCTTTGCGACAGCTGCTGAGGCCGTGATCTCCAGTTTTGGGTAAGACATATTTTCCGAGTTTCATTCATAGTTTATGACCCCACCGTGCTAACTCATGACTCTCACAATATTTTTATGCATGGTTGAAGCGGTTTTATCGGTGGAGGAGGAGCATCTCCCTATGCTGCTTCCACTTTGCGTGCTCATTGTCTGAGGTTGACACGGCAGCAATTCTACAACCAAAGGACTACGACCGCCAATCAGTTCCTGTCTGAGAAGAGGGGTAAGAGGGTCAAGAAGTCGGAGACCGGGGACCCGAGTTCGACGCCGTGAGCAAGCGGAACAAGGCAAACCGAGGCACTGAGGGAAGACACAGTGGGGGAAACCTCAACCCCACCGCTTCAAGGAAAAGCTGGTATACATCTACATTGAATGACTTGCATTTATTTTCCCGTCATGTTCCTACTTGGTACGCATAACATTTCTTTTCGCGATGCAGGAGGCCAAGACCGGGGAGCCGAGAACTGACATGGAAACGTGGCGGGAGATGAAGCCCAGGTACTTGGATATTTTCTGTATCCATTTTCATATTAGTTGATATTTTCACATTTGGACTTGGATAACCGTCCCCTTCAGGTACTACGGGAAGGCCAAGGAGGACTTGGATAACTACTGCGCGACGTTCCAACAGCTGCACCCGGAGGTGGACAACCCCTTGAGAGAGGAGGTCGACGAGAACGCGGTTGTCCTGTCGGGGCACGGAAGGAAGCATGGTCGTAATCGCGTTCTTGAGAAGGTGGTCAGTCCTGCCTCGAGCTTCACGCGTCTCCGAGCTACCCATCCTGCCGACACCCCCCTTATCCCGCGTCGTCCAAAGCCTCGTCTATCCGCCTCCACCGATGTAAGTTTTTCTCATTTTCATTCTCTTTTCGATATTCGTTCCTGCATGGCTAAGTTGACGAGATTCCTTATTTTCGAAATCGTAGGAGGATTTTGAGGCGGCCTACGCTTCCGCTCATGCGGAGTATCAGGAGGCCCATCGCGAGTGGGAGGAGAAGTACCTGGCCCACCTCTCCTACACAAAGTTCATGAACGCTGTAAGTTTCAACCTTTATTTCTACAAAATATGACAAATCCCACTTCCCTAGTTTGAAGCTTTATTTTGGCAACGCCTGACTCTAAATTATATTGTAGGCGCTGGTTAGATATTTTGCCAATGGAGAGCGGACGGAAAACACTCCTGAGGAGCCTCCTGAGCCGGGGCCGTGTCCAATATTTCCATCGAGGGACCAGTTCGCTCTCACCTACTACTCATCGACCCCGGTAAGTTCTTTGCTAAACCACTGGTTACCATTTTCCTTCGCCTCGCAAGTTGCTAAGTCTTGCTCAAACATGTAGGGTGCGGGAGGTTCGGAGACGCCACACTCGCCATGTTCGCGTGAGATCATGCCGTTTGATCCCGATGCTGGTACTTCGCGTGCTGCTACGCCGGGTTCACGTGAGATCACGCCGGTACATCCCGGTGGTCCTTCTCCTGGTGCTTCGCGTGCTGGTGCTTCGCCGGTGCTTCTCCTTCTTCCGGTGGTTCTACTGCTGCGCCGAGCCGTCGATCGCCTTTTCTCACCTCGGCAGATATGGGGTACACCCCGTCGCCGCCGCCGCCGATGTAGGGCTTTTAGCCTCTAGACATGTAGCTCGATGTATACACTACCATTTTGTATCTACACTATGATCTAGCATGTTTGTGATGATATCCTATGTGTGATCATGTTTGTGATGATATTGTGATGTTCCCTGTAATTTATTATATTATTTGCTGCTATTGTTCTGCAAAAAACGAGCCGCTGGACCATTTTAAAAAAATCTGGCACAACCTATGCCGACGGCATAGCTACCTCAGTGACCAAATGGTCGTAGCTATTCCGACGGCATAGCTACCTCAGTGACCAAACGGTCGTAGCTATGCCGACGGCAATGCCGTCGGCATAGGTGCCTCCTGGAGCTCCACCAAACGGTCCCAGATGCAGCCACGTGTCCGGACCTATGCCGACGGCTTTGCCGTCGGCGTAGGTCGATCCTCATCAGCTGGCTGTCGTGGGCCCCACCAAGCCATACGCCGACGGTTTTTTTCGCCGACGGCCCGTTCCCGGCCGTCGGCGTAGCCTGTGCCGACGGATTTTACCTATGCCGACGGCCTGTTGACCTGTGCCTACGCCAGGCTACGCCTACCGAGCTGTACCGACGGTTGCCGTCGGCATAGGCTAAGCCGACGGCTTATATGCCTTTGCCGACGGCCAAAAGCCGTCGGCGTTGCAGCTCAGTCCCGTAGTGCCCATACGCCGGGTAAAACATAGTGCGGACGTGCCAGTGTACAAAGTACACAAAATAAAAGAATGGAAAAGATACACATTAATCATGTACCCTATATATAAAAGTACGTGGGATTCACCCTTCATTTCGCTATCCACGTCGCCCGACAAACACGGGCCGTTCGATCGAGCTCACGGACGTCCCAGATCGCGCCAAGAATCGTGCTGCTACAGTAATACTGTAGCAGTCGAATATCTACCAATCATGCGCTGCCACGTCGCGCTCCGTCGCACCATTTTGCAAAAAAATGCCCACAAAGGACTATTTTTAAATTTTTGGGAAATCCAGGGGCCTCTCAGCAAAAACTTCACCGCAGCTCACTCCTTCCTCTTCTCCTCTCCTCGCGCGACCGCGACGTCGCCGGCGCCGCCGACGCGGCGCACGGCCGCCACAGTCCTTCCCGTCCAAATCGCCGAGCACGGAGACATGCGGCGTCGCGCCCTCTCCCTCCTCGCTCACTCTCGCATGCCGGAACGCCGTTACTTCGCCGGAATCAGCGCCACCGTGCTCGCGGGCCGCCGCCGCGTCCGCGCGTCTCCGGCGAAGCTCCGTCGACCCAAAAGCGGC
Organism: Poa pratensis; assembly: GCA_947311845.1. NCBI lineage: Eukaryota > Viridiplantae > Streptophyta > Magnoliopsida > Poales > Poaceae > Poa > Poa pratensis. Next base: position 4,978,103 of record CAMZMU010000126.1, read on the forward strand.
GGCGCCGCCAACTGCGGCCACCCCGCGTCGAGCCGCACCCGATACGCCTACTCGCGCATCCTGGATCGATCTGCTGCGGCTCCGGCGTGGTCAACGCCGCTGCAGCAGTGCGGCCGGCGGCAGTTCCGACCCAGCGCATTGCTGACGTCGGTTCGACGTCAGCGTGGGACCCAGCTGGCAGTGCTTTTTTTCTTTCTAAAAACATTTCTTAAAAAAAAACTATGACAAGTGGGACCTACCAATTTAGTCAAATTTTTATAAACTGAATGTTACAAACGCAATAACTTCAAATCTACCACCCGGGGAAAAAATATATTAAAAAAAAAACTATTTATAATATTCAATCGATTTTAAAATTTGAATATTTCAAAATTAAAAACAAATTCCAAACCTAACCATTTTGTAAAGTAATAAAAAAAACAATCCTCAAAAATTTCTCACCATAAACAATTTTTCGAACTGAACACTTTCTACACAAAAACATTTCTTCAATTTTAATAATTTCCAAAACTAAAAAATAATATTGAATGCATACAATACTAAATTTAAATTAATTATTAAATTCATTAATACTTATGGACAACCATAAAATTTATAAATTTCAGTCTACAATTCAAAATAACAATTATAAAAAATACTAAGATTAAAAAAAATCATATCTCCAAAACTAAAATGCAAAATAGTACTTATGGACAACCATAAAATTTATACATTTCATTCTACAATTCAAAATAACAATTATTAAAAAAAATTCAAACGATTTTCAAATTTGAATATTTCAAAATTAAAAACAAATTCCAAACCTAACCACTTTGTAAAGTAATAAAAAAAACAGACCTAAAAAATTTCTCAACATAAACAATTTTCGGAACTGAACACTTTCTACACACAAACATTTCTTCAATTTTAATAATTTCCAAAACTAAAAAATAATATTGAATGCATACAATACTAATTTTAAATTAATTCTTAAATTCATTAATACTTATGGACAACCATAAAATTTATAAATTTCAGTCTACAATTCGAAATAACAATTATAAAAAATACTAAGATTAAAAAAATTCATATCTCCAAAACTAAAATGCAAAATAGTACTTATGGACAACCATAAAATTTATACATTTCATTCTACGGTTCAAAATAACAATTATAAAAAAAATACTAAAATTTAAAAAAAATCATATCTCCAAAACTACAATGCAAAAATAATATAAACAACATATCAGTATTTTCTAAATTTTGTAAATTATCGCAAATTATCAAATTTCTGACACAAGAAACATTCTAAAATTCAAAAAAATATATACCATACCTTTCATTCTATAATTCAAAATAACAGCTGGAAAAAAAACTTAAAATATTGTGACTTCCAAACTACAACTCAAAATAATAAAAACAATATACCAACAATTATAAAAAAAAGTTAAAATTCAAAAAAAATTACCTTCCAAACTACAATTCAAAATAACAATTATAAAGAAAATACTAAAACTCAAAAAAAAAACATACTTCCAAATCTACATTTCAAAATAATACATACAATATAACAAAATTTCCTAAAGTTCACAAATTCTCAAACTTACCACACAAAAATTGTACTATAATCCTCCAATTACGAAACTCAAACAAATATTTCAGCAAAATACAAACATATATAGCCATTTCAATTTGCTAAACATTTAACGGTACTCTACAATATATAAAAGCACTCAAAAAAATAACAATAAAAATAGTACTAACTATTTCAAAGTATTTCCCTTTTAAAAACTAACACATTTGAAATAAATGTCCATATAAATGCAACACATTTGAACATTTCAAATTGCTAGAAAATTAAAAACACTCTAAAATATATCTCACAAATTGCATTAACCTTAATTATGTAATTGAAACAAATGCTTACGGTATACTTCAAATATATCCAAACATCCCAATTTTCTAAATATCTGAAAATAGACAATATGACAAACTGCTTCCTCTACAATAAAATATATCATAATTCTCACACAAAAAAATACATGCAACATATTTAAAAATTCAATTTCCTAAAAAAAAAATAGATACTCTAAAATATAAATGCCTCACATATTGTCTGACATATTGCATTCTCTCTAATTATAAAGTTCAAATAAATATTTATGTCATTTCACCCCTCTAAATTAAAGAATTTTTGTAAAAAATCCAAATGAATTTTCTCTAATTATAAATTGACTTCAACAAACGATCATGTACTTCAATCCTCCAATTATAAAATTCAAACAAATATTACAACAAAATACAAACATATAGAACCATTTCAGCTATTTCAGAACATTTCCACATAAAAAACAAAACACTTTTAAAAATAAATTACAACAATTTAAAATTTTAATCAATCTCCAAAATCCTATCATTTTCACAACGAAGTCATTTTCAATTCTGATTATTCCCAAACTTAAACAAGTTTACAATGTCACCATTTTCAAATTGAAATTCAAAAACACTCACGCGGCATTTGCCGCGTTCATCAGATGCCTAGTAACGACTAATAGACTAATCCCAAGTATGCGCTCCGTGTGGCCTACTGGCATGGCCAACGTGACAAGGCGATTGTGGTCTCCTGGTTCCCGGGGTCTAGGAAAGCTCCCGGTTAATAACTCCCGCGGATTGTACCGCGAGACACCTCCGATTAAGCTGATTGGTCGTCGTCTTCAGTCTTCGCTTCTCGTTCCCCATGCATGAGGGTAGTGATGTGTGTTGGCATTCGCAGAGCCGTGTCCACGTCGGTACACGCGCCGTAGATAGCATGGCCTTTGTTTCGGCCATGCCCGCCTCGCTGTCTTGCCTCGTCGGTCTTGACGGCGTCGATGTGTTGGAGTCGTAGTAGAATGCATGGTTGTGCTTGGCATAGACGTCACGATGATCTTGCAAATTCGCCGGAAGTGAGAGGGGTACGCGGAGACAATGTATCAAGGAAGAGATAGACATGCATCGCTTGACATCGTGCACTGTCGTAGAACATCAGATACGTCGCCGTCACAGCGGGTAGAAGAGCGTCACACAACCGGCCGATGGCCGAGCGACACATGGTGGCGTCACGGCGGAAAGCCGCTCGCCGACCCGCACGAACAATCGTACGGCGAGTTGAGTAGACGCATGCATGCTGATACCATGTACGTGATGGAGCATCAGCTAGCTAGCTAGCTTATCAGCTTATGCATGCATGGGATTGCATCTCATGCACGTAAAGCAAACGACGCATGCAGCTTCCTCTCTCCGATGAAGGGCGTCAGCTACATGTCGACGCCAGCGCTCGAGCCGGGAGCTGCCGATCAAGCCGAGAGCTTCTCGCCGATCCTGGTGCTTATGCGACGGCGGTGCCGGCGCCCGGCCGGAGAGCAGCCAAGCAAGCCGCCCCGCCATGGCGATGGCTTTGCCACCAAGGATGCAAGGACTCGGCCATGGCGCCGGCCGAATCTGCCGGCCCAATGCGACCAGCACAGACAAGGAGGCCGAAACGACCCCAACGGAGAGGAAGACAGCCGGCGTGACTAACTTGCGGCACGGCCGAGTCACTCCGGCAAGATCGTGGCGTCCTTGAGGCGCGGCCGCGATGGTTGCGCCTGTTGGCGCACGTGACGACGCGGCAGCATGGCCGCGATGGTCCCCGCCTCTGATGACAAGTGTGACTGCGCGGCGGAGCGGCCGGCGGCATGGTTGCGGTGATCGCCGCCTCGGAAGGCGAGCATGACGACGCAACTGGCGAGGCTGCGGAGGTCGCCGCCTTCGACGGCGAGCGTGACGACGCAGCCGACGTGGCTGCTGTGATTGCTGTTCAGCCGGGAGCTACTCGTAGACGAGCTCTGGCCCATCGGCGCCATCTCCTTAGGAGCGCATCGCGCACCGACACGCGAGAGACACATCTATGCCAAGGATCCCATCGGCTGCGTCCGCCCGACACAGGCCGTTCCAGGTAACACCACGCCCATGATGGATGCAAAGAACAACAAGAATCATTAGCATTAGTTCTCACCATTAGGGAAAATCACCGCCATGGGCTCGTCGATTTGCACGACAAGCTTGTTGGCCTCCGACGTGCACGTACTCCACGTGCTCACGTATCAGATCGTTCTCCTCCGGCCGCCTGCCGAGAGAAACGACTCTTCAAGTCTCTTCCCGAGATTGGATCTCAGGTCGTCTTGCGTTGCATTGCTTCCTCTGGGTCTCCTCCGGCTGGGTGTCTCTCCGTGGCATGTCGCACGACAAGACCAAGAGCGGAGCGATGTGTGTGCTCTTTCCATTGTACCTGATACAACAGGAAGAAGGCAAACAGTTATCACGTACCAAGCGTGTGTAGCTTTTGGTCTTCTGATTGCATCTAGAGCCACTCATGCATGGTGGTGGCACAAGCGCTCAGTTCCTGGACGGATACTTGATCGTGGAGTCGTCGTCTCGATCACCGTCGTCACCAAGTGCGACAACGTGCTAGGCGTCGCTCCAGCCAGGTCGTCGTGGTGGCCGGCACAGCGACACACTCGTGTAGCAGCCCGTGCTCGCCGAGACCTCTCGGCGCCGGTATCTGATCTCCACATGTGTGTGCTGCCGCCGCCATGGGCGGGGGCCAGCTCGGATGGCTGCCTTCGTGACCTTCTCCTCGAGAGGAAGGCCATCGTGGCGCCTTGCATCGAAGTCGCCTCCAGCGGGATGTGCGTGTGTACGTGGCCGGGAACGGCATGTGCGTCGCTGCCGACGCGGCTGCGCTGAGGCAAAGCCAGCCTCGGAGGCTTGGGACCTTCTCTTCCTGCTCCTTCCTCCTCGCCCGCCGTCTCAAAATCTGTTGAGATACGAACAGAAAAACTTGTACGTTACGTATACGATACATATATTCCTCACATAGCGATGGTAATCTCTTCGGCGCATGTCGGGCAAGCAGCCAAGCCCATAAAATATTCACGTGCCTTGTTAGCCCTTGCAAGTAAAGCACATGCAAGTAGATTAGCTGGGCCAAATTAATTACCCGGCCATATAGACATACGACGCATGCATGCATGGCTCTGATCGTAGAGATGTTTCAAATTTTGAATAGTAGCTGATTGCTGTGTATAATTATGGAATTTTCAGCACAAAAACACATCAAACACTTGCAACGGTAGATATGTCAGAAGATTGCATTACTCTTATAATACTTAGTAGATCCTTTTTAAAAATTGTTAATTTTTGTTGATCTACACGAAAGGAACGTTAGATAGTGAGACCCCTTTGTTGTTCATCTCCTAGTAAAAAAAGAAGTCGGACGTGAGGACGCGCGGTGGCGCGTTGGTAGGGCTAAAGCAGTGGCTTCGCCCCCACCCAGGTTCGACTCCTCAGGAGCGAATTTCTGGGTTCCTCACCCACAGTACTGTTCCCTCTAGCAGTACTGTAGCACCACTGTAGAACAATGTTCACTAGGAATAGTATAATGCCTCTCGACGCCTATGTACCACAGGCGAGGTCGACGTGCCCGTCGGTAACCGAAGCTCCGTTCTTTGGGAAAGTCTCTCAGTACGTATTAGGGATATAAGGTTGTAGGCCTTGTTTACATACATAGGTAGGGGTGTGTGTGTGCGTGTGGTGTGAGTGTGGGGTGAGTACCAATGTATCCAAACAGATGCTACAAACTTATACTCTCAAGAGAGAGGCCTCATAGACAAAAAAAAAGAAGTCGGACGTCTTTATTGGACAAGTCAATGCTCACGTGCAAGCACAACCTGTCGGTTCTGGTGTTATGTAGAGATCAACCATAATTTTGCGCAATTAGTAACGGCTCACCCCAAAACTTGTAAGATCGGTTTTTTTTTAAAACAGACACTAACTCATTAACCTAGTCATAGGTTTGCTAATTAGACATAGGTTTGCGAATTAGACATACAATGAGTCATCATCTCTCATGGTTCATAGGTTTGCTAATGTTGAAAAGGGTGCCAAAGTGATTGGTAAGATGAGTATGATTTTTAGTTCCGTTGGGCAACACACGCCGCATTCACAAGTATTCCCCTGCATGGCTTGAATTATATAACACAAAAAAAAATTTAAAACACCCGTGGCAACGCACGAGCATTCAACTAGTACTTATAACATGTGGTGGCGGTGTTGCGCTACTGCGGTGGAGGAAGGAGGTGAGGGAGTGCTCTCAGGTGCGGGAAGGAGAGAGGGAGGCGGGGAGGCTGGCGGCTGCTCGGGGAAGAGGGAGGTGATAAGGGAGAGAAAGGTGGCCTTGTTGGAGCAGTAAGTTAGAGAGAGAGAGGGGTGAGCGCCACTGGTAATTTCTCAGATTTAGGTGAAAATGAGGCAAAATACCGGTGGCGCACACAAAAATATGTGCGCCAATCGTAATATGCCACCGGTGGCACACATATTTTTACGTGCGCCACCGGTATTCTCCCTCATCCCCTGGCACCCATGGAACCCTATGTGTGTGCCACTGGTAATATTATACCAGGGTTTAGCAGTGGCGCACAAAAAAGTGTGCCACTGGTATTTTTGGTCCTATAAGGGTTTTCCTACTAGTGGCACAACCTGTCAGGTCTGCTGTTATGTAGAGGTCAACCATAATTTTGCGCAATTTGTAATGGCTCACCCAAAACTTGTACGATCGGTTTTATAAAAACATGCAATAACTCATTAATCTAGCCCCAATAATAATACCAAATGTAATTTCCTCTAGGCACAAAAATGATACTCCCTCCATCCTAAAATATATGGCGTCATTTAATTTCGCTGATCAACAACATACAAGTTTGACCATGATTTGTACTTATAACATGTGTCCACAAAATTAATATAATAAAATATGAAATGAAGCAAAACGAATCCAACAATAGCATTTTGTTGAAGGGTGGACAAGGAACATATCGAAGAGGTGGAATTATTTTTATCCATAGTCAGCCGTATTAATTTTTACCGTCAACAAAACCATAAAACAAACAAAAAATACATCCTACACGGGCAGGGTAGCTCGCGGACGTGTTGCGTGGTCCGATTGACCAAACGGTGCGAGTCCACGGCACGAGTCGCGTTGCGTCCGGAGCTGCACGTTCCCATCTATCTGGCTTCCATTCTGCATAAAGCTGGAAAGTAACCGCCGTCTCTCACTAGCCGTGTTGTACCGCCTCACCAGATTCTTTCTGTTGCACTCCATCTGCGTGCTTCTACAGTAGCTCACTTTCCTTGTCTTGGCACGGAGCGAGCTTCTATCGTATTCCAGAGAGATTGACCGTGTGCTGACTCCAGTTCAAATACTTTGACCCCACTATCAGCGAAGGAGGCAAAGGGCAGGACTGTGTATGTGTGTGGGATGCCAGCTACAGTAAGCAACATATGCCCCCCCGATCTCAGACCCCGCTTTTTTGCATGATTTCTTTCTTTATCGATTTTCGCTGCGTGTGGGGCGGGATGGATCGCTCTTATATATTGGACCCGGGGCGAGTTAAGACAGTACATTTTATACCAAACTCTTATATTTCCATATAACTTAATTTTATTATTTTACAATCTTATAAATGTATCTCCCCATTTATAGTTTGCACAATTAACTAAATATAGATTGTTACTAATAGTATCCGTATATTTCCTGTACTGTATGTACATTTAAAAATATAATTACCTTGTGTTGAATTTAAATAATTTTGTAAAAAAAAATATTAGTTTCTATTTATACATATAGGCTAAAAATTGTAACAAGCTAGCGACCTACCAGCCGGCTGTCCGCTACAGGAATGCCACAATGGGACACTGAGAGTAGAGAGGAGGATGCAGTTCCACGCGCTGGAGTGTCGAGGAAGTGAGAGTCCACTAGGATTGGGATATGCATGTCACTGCATTCCTTTTTTTTAAATGTCCTGCATTCTAGTGGACTCATGTGAATCAAATAGCCCTACTGGATATATGATTACAACTCCTGGAGTGACTAAATTACAAACTTGCACATGAGCACACACGGCTATCGAGAATCTCTCTTCGTGCCAGATCGATTTGAGAGCATAAATGGAACTACTATCTTCTACACATTTGTTTTGTTTAAGTGTGTCTTACAAATAACATTATGTTAAATAATAATCGCACGACGCGTGATTGTATGTACTTGATATTGACATGTATGCACTTAAACCAATCACTAACGATCATAAAAGATATTGTGAACTCTACAACTTCCGCATTCATATGGTTTGGTCTATTATGCCCGTCAAAATGTGTTTTTTGTTATCTAGTGTACACAACTTCTAATGTAAGTTTCTCAAATAGAAATATATGTGTAATATTAAAACTGAATATTTAGTTGTCATAGCTTTCATTTTACAACTAGTAGGGCTCTCACCGGAGAGAGTATCAGTCAAACTAAACTTGCCAATGCAGCGAGATACACAATTTGCGGTGAAGACTTCCTCCTAAGTAACAAATACATTTTCTTTAGATATTAGTACTTTCTTGGATATAATAGATAAATTTACATACTTGCGATTATGAGAATACTTTACTATTTGTCCTCATACTCTTTAGCCCCATGGAGGATGCCATGTTTGCCCGACCTATAGGACCTTGAGGTCGCCTTGTTAGTGCCACCGCTAGGTGGGAATGAGTGCAAGCCACCACGATAGCCATGGTGTCAATCATTCTGTCACTTTGTCGGTGTGCTGCGTCACTTTTTCCTACATCATCCTTTGCCTAGTCATCACCGTCAGGGGTTTTACTAGCTAGTTGGCTTTGTCTTCTTTTCTTTTTTACTTGGATTATCCAAGTGTACAACCTATATAGATATATTATATTGGTTGCCCCCCCCCCCCCCCTAAAGTTCAGGGTCCTAGGGTGGTCGCTCCTCTGCCCCGCCCTCTAGGCTGGCCTTGGCTATATTCTGATGATTTGAGTGCATGCCATATGGTTAAAATTGTTTTGGCTGTTGAGTTTCTGTTCATGTGTTTGTCTTCGTTTATTCTTCTTCTTTTTTGCGAATGTTGTCTTAGTTTATTCAACAACTAGACATTAGAAATCTTTGGTTTTCAGCAATTGTGTGGTTCAACGATTTAACAAACCCATATTTCTTATAGTATTTGGTAATGCAAAAGGTGTTGTGGCAGTTATCTTCAGAATTCCCATATTCAAGAATCATGTGTCTACAACCAGAATGCTTGATTACACTCTCACAACTTATATGAGTCATGTTTTACAATGAATTCAAAAAGCATAGCAAACCCTGAGTGCCCAAGAAAACCTTTCTCAGTCATGTCTGTGTATTGCAACTTAGATCATGCGTTGTATGGAGCCTTATTGGATAACAAGGACAGAGAAGTGCAATAGTACCTGTAATTTTCCCTCGATTTTGGCAACGTTTTGTTTCGCTTATGGAGATGGTCGATAGAATTTATTGTGTGTGTGTGTATTTAGTAAGCTATGGTATCTGATAATGTGAATCACACTGCCATCTAGGAAATTGTCTTCCGTTATACATCAGTTATTTTAATTTCAATGCCTCTCAAATTTTCTGTTTTCTTCTGAAGATTGCCTGTAGCAAACTTTGCCAAGGAAACCCCTAATATGTTAAGACACTGAATTTAGTCACATAGCTGTACGTTGTGCCAGAATGAAGGGTATAAGGGATGCTGCATTTTACTTAGCCATGTATGCTTGTACACTGAAGAGAGCTCAGACTTTCATTCAAATTTTCGCCATCCCAACTCCCAACCATGAGATGCAGAGATACATCAATGCACCTAAAAGGAAGTATTGAAATAGCCTGACAGACACGGATCAGTCTTGTATAGACAAGTTTGTCCCAGGTCCTTCCACTCGACAGAAAACGGATGAAGAACCTGAAAACGTCGAGGGGGGCAAGTAGAACACAATGCTGAACAGCTAGAACTGGATCCTTGCGGGAGCTAAGATGTTAGCAGAGATTATTGGCTAAGGCCGTTGTCTATTTGCTCCTTGTTTCAAGTGAGTTGCACCATGGTGATCAAGAACCCGGAGGGCCTCCACAGCCCACCGGAGGCAGGAGGGGATTGTGTGGACTATGATGGCAACCTCTGCGCGTACTAGTGGACCGTCGGCTCCAAGTCTTGGACCTCTGACTACCAGCCATTTCGGGGACTGTCGACCTCGTGCGGCGCCTACGGGTGGTGCCATATGCCAACGTCTTGTTAATAGCACCACGTCAGAACAACATCCTGTTGTGCACTGCCGAGGATACAACCGACCTCTGCGGCGGCTGCGCCTTAGGGCAGCTATTTGACGTAGTCACCGCCTCACGCTCTTCTGCTATTTATTGTGTTGTTTTCGTTTAGCTATCTTTTATTCTTCTTGCGTGATTAGACGAATCTATCATTAAGGAGTTGCATGTTTCCTTTCTGATATCTCCTCGCGATATATTTCTTTGTGGTGTGGCATGGCATGGTTCTTCGTGGTTGCGGGTTTTTTTTTTTGGCGAGGCAATTGATGTGCGAGTCGACACTTGTTTCTTGCGAGACAGATTCGCCAATGGTTTTTTTTGGAAGGGAATTTTTTGACGGGGGGTTTGATGTTTCTTAGCGTCGCGGTGTTTTTCCCCTTCACCGGGTCGCCTTGTTCATGTGTTATGGCAATATTTTAGTGGAAGAAACCGATCTCAGACCCCGCTTTTTCGCATGATTTCTTTCTTTATCAATTTTCGCTGCGTGTGGGGCGGAATCGATCGCTCTTATATATTGGACCCGGGGCGAGTTAAGACAATACATTTTATACCAAACTCTTATATTTCCATATAACTTAGTAATATTATTTTACAATCTTATAAATATATCTCCCCATTTACAGCTTGCACAATTAACTAAATATAGACTGTTACTAATATTATCTGTATATTTCCTGTACTATATGTACATTTAAAAATATAATTATCTTGTGTTGAATTTAAATAATTTTGTAAAAAAAACTATATATTAGTTTTTGATTTATACACATAGGCTAAAAATTGTAAAAAGAAAAATTATACGCCTCCATTTGAAGTTGATTTAAGATTTAATTATCTATAATATTTTGGGAGACATGTCTATTGAGTATATTCTAATATATCTTTATAGAAGTTTCGAGTGTATCATTACATCGGAAAATTTATAAAATCTTCTGTAGCATAAATGGAACTATTATCTTCTCCACCCCTTTTTGTTTAAGTGAGTCTTACAAGTCATATTTTGTTAAACAGTAATCGCACGAAGCATAATTCTGTGTACTTGATATTCAAACATAAGCACTTAAACCAATCACTAACGATCATAATAAGCATTGTAAATGCTACAACTTCCGCATTCGTACGGTTTGATTTGTTATGCCCATCGAAATATGTTTTCTGTTATCTAGTGTACATAACTTCTCATGTAAGTTTCTTAAATAGAAATATACGTGTAATATTTAAACTGGATACTTAATTATCATAGCTTTCATTTTACAACTAGTAGGGCTGTCACTGGAGAGAGTATGAGTCTAATTAAACTTGCCAATGCAGACCACGTTGTTTTATATGGGAAGACTAGGTTGGTTTCTTCCTATGATATACACTATTTGTGGTGAAGACTTCCTCCTACGTAACAAATAAATTTTTTAGAGATTAGTACTTTCTTGGATAAAATAGATAAATGTACATGATTATAAGAATTCAATACTAGTTGTCCTCATACTCTTGAGCCCCGTGGAGGATGCCATGTTTGCCTGACCTATAGGACCTTGAGGTGGCCCTGTTGGTGCCACCGCCGCGTGGGAATGAGCGCAAGCCACCGCGGCAGCCACAGTGCCAATCATTTTGTCACTAGAACACTGGGTGCACAGCCACATGTCAGTGTGGCGCGTCACTTTTTCCTACATCATCTTTGCCTACTCATCACCGTCGCCGGTATTGACATGCTCATCCTCTTCATGGTGTACCACCCGAAGGGCATAGCAATGGTACTCAGTTTTCTAAGCGATGGACTTGCTCCGCTTGTGGGTTTTGCCCTAGCTGGCTTTGTCTTTCTTTTCTCTTTTTATTTGGATGTATCTAAGTGTGTACTACCTATATAGATATATTATACTGGTTGGGACTCCTACAAATTGGGGCCCAGAGCGGTCGCCCCTTTGCCCCACCCTATAGGCCGGCCCTGGCTATATTCTGATGATTTTAGTGCATGCCATGTGGTTAAAATTATTTTGGCTGTTGAGTTTCTGTTATGCTTGTCCTAGTTTAATCTTCCTCTTTTTTGCGAATGTTGTCTTAATTTTTTTTTTTGCGAGGAATTGTCTTAGTTTATTGAACAAATAGACATTACAAATCTTTGGTTTTCTACAATTGGGTGGTTCAACGATTTATAATACCCATATTTGTTTCTTTGGAAATGCAAAAGGTGTTGTTGCATTTACCTTCTTAGTTCTCTCATTCAAGAATCATGTGTATACAACCTGAATGCTTGATTACATTCACACAATTTATAGGAGTCATTCTTTACAATGAATCCAAAGAGCATAGCAAAACCCGAGTGCCCCATAAAACCTTTCTCGGTCCAGTCTGTGCATTGCAACTTTAGATCATGCGTATTGGAGCCTTATTAGACTAGTACACGTGCACGTGCCAAGCACGTATAATCTTGTGACATAACTTATGTCGCCTGGGTTTTCTAAAATTGTTGACACCGGCGATCCAGGACAAATAACGGAAACACAGTAGAAACATATTTCAGGCATAAGAAATCAATGGGCATATGCAAAATTATATGATTTAGCAAACCCGTATAATAATTCAACTGAACATGGAAGGGAGAGCTATCATCCCTTTCGTCGTAATAGGTAGCATTTCATGATAAATATTTCTTTTGTAATAGATTTTAGAAGGCTGGTTTGCAGCAAGAACAATAGATCGACCTTTAATATATCAAGCTTCACTTAAAGTAACACAAAAAATGATTTTTCCATATCCCTAGATTATCCACCACATATTTATCTATCAACGAAAAAATGCAACACTGAAAATCAAAAATTCAAATTGGCTCCCGAACCCATATGCTCATGGAAGAAACAAATATTGTAAAAATAGTCGAACATTTCAAAAAGTTCAGAATTGTTGTTGGAGACGAACATATACAAACTTTCTACACATTACCGAGATTCGTGGTGAAATGACATCTGGTATGTTCTGTCCAAAAAAGACAAATCAGTGGCCAAAATGAGATTTTAATTTTTTTTTAGAGAACTGATTTTGTTATTTTTGCACAGAGCACCACAGATGTAGTTTCATCACGAAACTTTGCACGTATTGACAAAACATGTATATGTTTGTCACCAATTTGTTTATGAAATTTTCAAAATGCTTTATTATTTGTTTCAAATTTTTTATTCAGCTAGGAGTATCTGAGCTCAAGAGTTAAAATGCCTTCCCAAAATATGTATAGTATTTAACCATTTTGATATGTACTCACTCCATTTCTGAATGTAAGGTGTGTAGTTTTCTTGCACTGATATTAAGACGTGAATGTTTTTGCATACGGTTGACTCATTTTTCCAGTAAAAGTCAGGAGAGAGAAATCCCTAATAGTCACGGATTGAAAACAATCTCTTTTACGGTGATTGAGACGATACCCGTGGCACTGTCCGGTACCGTCGAGTATATATTTTTAGCCATTAATTAATTATGCACAGTTTGTTTTAGCCGGTCATCAAAACATGATCAAGTCCACCGTAACCTTTTTTTCATTTGCGAATGAAGTCCACCATTAGCTAGCTGACTCTTCCAAATCAATCCCTTGTTTGACACGGCCGCCGACTCCGACCAGGGCGCCGGTCGGGTGCTCCTCGTAAAGCGCGTCCCTACGCGTCGTCTTTACCATCGACGGCAGCGACGACGCGCACTCGGGACTGAGACCGGCAGGCGGTCCAAGCTCCCGTGCAGGGTGATTGCTGAACGGGTGGCGGAGGGAGGATGCTCCTGCGAAGCCGGCAGCGAGGAGTCCGGGCTAGCAAAGCTCTGTCCGTGTTCAGGGTCTAGGTCGGCTGCCGGATTTGCTGATTGATCTGCTATCCTTGCCCGGCAGTTCTTGATGAACAAAGTCGCAGGCTAACTTGAGGTGTGAAAGAACCTCATAATAAACAAATCATCTTTGTGCTTGTCAGCTGCCAAGTTAACCAGGAGAATCATTTGCTCTGTTGCTCCTAATTTTTACGGAGTAGTTACTGCATCCTGCAACGTACATCCATCAGCAGATTGCATAATACATGTTTCATCTTCAGATTTTGCAGTCAGCCTGTTGTTCCACCGCCCGACGAGCCGCTTCATAGGTAGCAGTTACGCTGGACGTTCATGAGCACGGATCGGTACACATCGCCGCGCTGGTCTTCAGTGTTGCGGACGAGCACATAACGTCTGCGCTCGAAAAGCTCGGCGCACCATCTCGTCGTCCACGAAGCAGACCTGCTCTCTCTCTCTGATCATGTCGTCGAACCTGTTTGACACGAGAAAAACGCTTTTTTACATGACAAAGCATCTCTCCCATACGCCGGGGTAAAACATAGTGCGGGTGTACCAGTGTACAAAGTGCACAAAATAAAAGAAGGGAAAAGATACACATTAATTATAACGACTAATAGACTAATCCCAAGTATGCGCTCCGTGTGGCCTACTGGCACGGCCAACGTGACAAGGCGATTGTGGTCTCCTGATTCCTGGAGACTCGGAAAGCTCCCGATTAATTACTCCTGCGGATTGTACCGCGAGACACCTCCGATTAAGCTGATTGGACGTCGTCTTCGGTCTTCGCTTCGCGTTCCCCATGCATGAGGGTAGTAATGTGTGTTGGCATTGGCAGAGCAGTGCCCTCGTCGGTACACGCGCCGTAGATAGCATGGCCTTTGTTTTGGCCATGCCCGCCTCGCCGTCTTGCCTCGTCGGTCTTGACGGCGTCGATGTGTTGGAGTCGCAGTAGAATGCATGGTTGTGCTTGGCGTAGACGTCACGATGATCTTGCAAATTCGCCGGAAGTGCGAGGGGTACGCCCCGCGGATGTAGACAGATTTTAACTGGAGACGATGTATCAAGGAAGAGATAGACATGCATCGCTTGACAGCTTGCACTGTCGTAGAACATCAGATACGTCGCCGTTGACGGTGGACAGCGTCACAGTGGGTAGAAGAGCGTCACACAACCGGCCGAAAGCCGCTCGCCGACCCGCGCGAACAATCGTACGGCGAGTTGCGTAGACGCATGCATGCTGATGCCATGTACGTGATGGAGCATCAGCTAGCTTATCAGCTTATGCATGCATGGGATTGCATCTCATGCACGTAAAGCAAACGACGCATGCAGCTTCCTCTCTCCGATGAAGGGCGTCAGCTACATGTCGACGCCAGCGCTCGAGCCGGGAGCTGCCGATCAAGCCGAGAGCTTCTCACCGATCCTGGTGCTTATGCGACGGTGGTGCCGGCGCCCGGCCGGAGAGCAGCCAAGCAAGACGCCCCGCCATGGCGATGCCTTTGCCACCAAGGATGCAAGGACTCGGCCATGGGGCCGGCCGAATCTGCCGGCCCAATGCGACCAGCACAGACAAGGAGGCCGAAACGACCCCAACGGAGAGGAAGACAGCCGGCGTGACTAACTTGCGGCACGGCCGAGTCACTCCGGCAAGATCGTGGCGTCCTTGAGGCGCGGCCGCGATGGTTGCGCCTGTTGGCGCACGTGACGACGCGGCAGCATGGCCGCGATGGTCCCCGCCTCTGATGACAAGTGTGACTGCGCGGCGGAGCGGCCGGCGGCATGGTTGCGGTGATCGCCGCCTCGGAAGGCGAGCATGACGACGCAACTGGCGAGGCTGCGGAGGTCGCCGCCTTCGACGGCGAGCGTGACGACGCAGCCGACGTGGCTGCTGTGATTGCTGTTCAGCCGGGAGCTACTCGTAGACGAGCTCCGGCCCATCGGCGCCATCTCCTTAGGAGCGCATCGCGCACCGACACGCGAGAGACACATCTATGCCAAGGATCCCATCGGCTGCGTCCGCCCGACACAGGCCGTTCCAGGTAACACCACGCCCATGATGGATGCAAAGAAGAACAACACGAATCATTAGCATTAGTTCTCACCATTAGGGAAAATCACCGCCATGGGCTCGTCGATTTGCACGACAAGCTTGTTGGCCTCCGACGTGCACGTACTCCACGTGCTCACGTATCAGATCGTTCTCCTCCGGCCGCCTGGCGCCTGCCGAGAGAAACGACTCTTCAAGTCTCTTCCCGAGATTGGATCTCAGGTCGTCTTGCGTTGCTTCCTCTGAGTCTCCTCCGGCTGGGTGTCTCTCAGTGGCATGTCGCACGACAAGACCAAGAGCGGAGCGATGTGTGTGCTCTTTCCATTGTACCTGATACAACAGGAAGAAGGCAAACAGTTATCACGTACCAAGCGTGTGTAGCTTTTGGTCTAGATCTTCTGATTGCATCTAGAGCCACTCATGCATGGTGGTGGCACAAGCGCTCAGTTCCTGGACGGATACTTGATCGTGGAGTCGTCGTCTCGATCACCGTCGTCGCCAAGTGCGACAACGTGCTAGGCGTCGCTCCAGCCAGGTCGTCGTGGTGGCCGGCACAGCGACACACTCGTGTACATGGCCTCCCGGCGGCCGACCTGAGCAGCCCGTGCTCGCCGACACACTCGTGTATAATTATTTAAATATACAAAAATGACTAAGTAATCATAATATTGAATAAATATAAAAATAAAATGTGTTTTATTTTTTTTGGCATTAATTCATTTAATATCATAATTCATATCTTTAAATCTGTAAATCGAAATTGAACAAATAATAGGTCCATTATTATCAGAAAAATGTGAGGAATCCAAATATGACATATTTTTTATATTTTTAATTTTTTAAAAAAAATTAAAAATCTGAATTTTGACTCTTTTTGAATTTCAAAATTCTAAAAAAATTCAAAACGGCTGAAGGCGGTTGAATTCGAAAAGGAAATTTTTTGCCGATAATTTTGATATATTATACGTTTTTTTCCGACATCGTATGCAGAAATTTCGGAATTTTTTTTTTAGTCCCGGTTGGTGTCTCAAACCGGGACTAAAGATAGACCCTTTAGTCCCGGTTTGTGCCCCGAACGGGACTAAAAGTGCTCGCCCCTTTAGTTCCGGTTCCAGCCACGAACCGGGACTAATACCCCCATCCGAACCGGGACCATTGGCATTCCAGGCCCTAGCAGCTCGAACCGGGACCAATGTCTGCCATTGGTCCCGGTTTGTGTCTGAACCGGGATTAAAGCCTGGGGCGGCTCTGGACGAAAGACAGGTTTTCTACAAGTGATGTGTGCCGCTCCTGGTTGTCTCGCCGGAGGTTATTAAATTTCAGCAATATTTTGTCCCTGGCTCATTGATAGTGCTAGTTTCTAGCTAGGTATGGCTTTGGGCAATTGATCCAGTAGTTCTTGGTCGGAGGAGCAAATTGTCCAGCTAATCTCGGAAGCCATGTCTTTCACGCGATGTAGTATCAGCGACTTAATTTTTTCTGGGTACTTATTTTCCATTGTCCATCCATGGTTCTGTTCTCGTGCCGATCGATCTGGTACTCTGGTATAGACAGAAGAAAAAGGCATAGCTTCTAAACTAGAAAACAATTCAGGAGCAAAAGTACTGGATTCACGTGTGAGAAAAACACTTACTCCCTCCGTCCTCCCCCGTCCTCGAAAGAGTGGACGTTTAGGGTTTAGTATTTTTTTCACAAAATAGAGTACATCTACATTTACAATGCACATTGCTTCTAATCCATTAGTTTTAAATTGACTAATGGAGGAATTTGTGATATATCTATTGCTTGCATACTCACTTAAGTCTCTTGGGTTACTGACTTAATTACTGTATGCGGGAAACATTCATTTAATTGCTTTCACTCAATGGTTGCATGCAGGCATGGGCTGCTACTTTTATGTATTAATTAGGCTATGGAGGGCCTCTTTAATTCAAAAAGGAAGGGAAAGTCAAAGGAATGGGAAGGGGATAGGAATAGCAAAGGGTGGCAGGTGCAAACCTTTCTCATTCCTTGTGTACAGGATTAAAAAAATGAGCTCCGACTGAAAATTTCCCTCTGCTTTTTCCTTGCACTATTTCTACAAATCAAACAGGTAAATAGTAGCAACTCTAGAAATTTTTCTAACCCTGTAAAATTCCTAGGTGCTTCCTCCAAATCAAAGGAGCCCTTAAGAAATAGCAGATTGATCCCGTCAGGAAGATTATTTTAGACTTGTTCTAGAGGTGAACGTGAAAGTGATCTATCAGTTTTTGATGTACTCCTGCGTATGACACGGAATCTTGCTCTTTTTCCTAATTCACCCGCAGGGCAGGTCGTTCCGTTGGAAGAGATGTAAGAGCATATCTAACCGGGTTTTCCAACCCTACCCGAACATTCGGGCGGACAACTCGGACATGATTTGGGTCGGAAACCACCACCTAACCGCCGTTGTCAAACCCTTCCTAAAAGTCTGGGCTGTCCGACCGTCCCCAAACCTAGACCATATGTGGGAGGGTTTGGGGGCGTTCGGATGTGCCCGGGCTGTCCGTTTTTCCTTTATTTTCATTTATTTTCTTCTTTATTGATTCTTCTCTCTTTTTCTCCACCAATCATATGCAATTGATCCCACTGTTTGGATTGACTTTGGGAGACTCGGTTGTAGGAGACAATATTTGAATTATCCGATCACTATCCGCAGACACAACCGGACATATCCGCAAACAGTTTAATGGCTAAATTTGGCAACTCCGGTTGGACAACTCCGATTGCCATGCCGGCGTGACGCGCCTGGCGTCGTGAGTGTGGTCCGCCATGGTGAATGTTGTTGACCGTGTCTGGGTTAGAAACTGAGTTGAACATAGCTCCCCCACCGAAACGAACTAGCCGAGAAAATTACCTCGACCAGCTGGCGGCGGACTCTTTGCCGAATAGCAGATCTCCTGCCGGAATATCTTGATCCAGGTTAATTTTATTAGCCACACACGACGGAATTGTTGATGGTGAGCCCTTGGATGTGCCCGTGAGGGTGCTCTAAGACACACATATGCCCTCACCTACATGATGGATCATTTGATGTGGTTCCGACCGCCCGCAATCATGAGACACCCTATCTTGGCTCGTTGTCCGCCTCATCGTGCGCTCAAAATAAATTTGGCTCTTCACTAGTTCTCAACCAAAACAAACCGCCTCTTTCGACTGAACAGTATACAGCTAGGCCAGGCCATGTTATCCTGCAACAATGCGTCACTTAAGCACATCCTGCAACGAGCATAAACTTCAAGCATCACACGACGGCATTTTGCCTTGCTCCACAAAATTGCTTCCGGGATGACATGAATTGGGTTACCACCGGCACAAGACAGTAACCAGTAAGAGCATCTCCATCCGGAGACCCCAAATTCGGCCCTCAAAGTGTCCGCGGACACGTCCGGAAGTGTCCGCGGACATTGTCCGGCCAACCCCAAAATGTGGTGTGCTATAGCCACTATGTTTAAATCTTGAAACTCAAATACATGCAAGCCATGCATGTTGATCAGATAACTAGTTTGAAGTCTAAATAAATAGTTCACATCAACTTATTACAATATTTAGTTGTAGCTAAACAAACACAGATAGTTCAAATTATTGTGACTGCATAATGCAAATTAAAATTCATTGATTTCCCATGAAAATGGACATATGCCACATCAGATCATTGAGTAGTTGGGTGTGCACTTGTTGATCTCGAAGTTGTCGATGCATCTCAAGGAAGTTGATAACATGTTGTGCATCTTGTTCCGGTAGGTAGACATACACTCCAGGTTTCTCAAAATCATTCGTGCGAGCTGCCCCTTCTCCCTCGTCCTCTACAGTCATGTTGTGCAAAATTACACAACAAGTTATGACCTGTCATATTGTCTCCGGATCACACATCAGTGCGGCTCTCACATCAGTTTTCCGCGGCAATCATACCTCAACTTGTAGTAATCATCATACCTAGTCACTTCTTCCTCTATGCGTTGGTAAAGTTTTGAGCTCATTCGGAACCGGCGGTGGAAAAAACCCCTCATGAAAGACCGGATTAGGACGGAAATAGTCGTCGTACAGATCTCGACAGCCTTTGAGCCTATCACGGGCCACGGTGATCCTCTCCTTCATCGATCCCCGGAAGTTGAGAACATGCTCCTCCTTATTCTTCATTTCCTCTTGAATGCTCAACATTGAAATTGCGGCCACCTCGTCTCCGTTCTCAAACATGTCATTGTCACTAGCCTTGTCGACGAACTCATCTACGGCCATGTAATCGTACTCATCGTCGGAAGAAGAATCCATGGCTACAAATATGAACACTCTTAATCATAAACCGGCTCCGGCAATTCCACAAACACTTTGAGAGCGAGGTGGATGTCGTGGGATGTAAAACATACTAGAAGCGGAGCGTGCAGGC
The DNA here is from genome assembly GCA_947311845.1 of Poa pratensis. Taxonomy (NCBI): domain Eukaryota; kingdom Viridiplantae; phylum Streptophyta; class Magnoliopsida; order Poales; family Poaceae; genus Poa; species Poa pratensis. The sequence goes on from CAMZMU010000126.1 coordinate 4,998,533, forward strand.
GAGGTTCTGGCAGCGGCGGTTTCCCAGCGACGTTCGGGGAGGCGGTGGATATATGATGGGAACGGCGGCGGACCAGAGAGGTGCGGCGAATGTGAGCAGAGAAGAGGAAGAAGAGAGGGTTTCGATCCAATTTAGGGGGAAATGTGTGGGTCCGCATTTCCAGGTCCCGCGTGGCGGACGCGTCCGGGCGGTCCCAAACCCTTCTCACATATGGGCTGGCTTTGATATTTGCCGGACAGCCCGCACGCTTTGGGCTAAAGTTTGGGGGTGATAATTGGGTGCTCTAAAGTAGTCAATCTTTCTCCGCATATCATGTACAGTTAAACAAAACACAACACTTGCATGTTAAGATTTCATAACAGAAACAAGAATTCCTTGCTCCACTATTCTAGGCCTGGCCACATGGGAACAGAATGGAGACAAAACTAAAACAAAAGAGACAAGTAGTCTACAAACTCTCGAGACAAGATTTTTATTCTCAGCAGCAGAGAACGAAAACAACACGCTTGTCTGCACGTGAGAAGCACCACCAGCATCATTCCCAGTCTTTGAAGTAGGTACTGAACATTAAACCTGGTTGTATCCTGCATCCTGACATCAGGGTTCAGTAGCCAACATGGATAACATATATCAGACAGTCTTGTACTAATAAATTAAACCTGGTTGTTTCTCATCGAACACATCAGCATCACATAGATTAACTACAATCTACTGAGAAGTCTTTGCACAACTGACAACGGAACAACAAGAACAGCACCACTGCGCTGCTATGCTAGCAACTACAAATCCTCTTCTAATTCTGCTGCTGCTACTACAAGGTGCAATGCAAAACAGAGCAGCAGCATAAACTACCTAACCACTAACAGCAATTAAGATAAGCAACGACCACACCATGCACCACCATCTCCCGTAAACAAACAACAAGTTTGTTTCTTGCAAGAGCATCATTCTCTTCCAGCCAAAATAACCACCAACTGAATCGACCACAAGGTTAGTTACCCATTTTGCAGCTGCAGAGACTGCTACCTAGGATCAGAGCAGTATGTCGGCCTTGGAAGGCAGCCTCCGGAAGAAGTTCATCAGCGGGGACGGCATCCTGCTGCGGAACCTCGGCGGGCGCATGGCGTACAGGCCCCACAGACCGATCATCACCTTCATCGGCACAGCGTACGCGATGACCGCAGCAGCCACGCAGGCGACGGAGAAGAGCAGCGTCGCCCTCGGGTCGCGCCAGCTGAGGACGGCCTGCAAACGCTCGCCCTGCGTTGCTATGTCGCAACCACCCTCCCCGCCACCCTGCCACTATCGACCCCCAGCTGCATTGAGACGAGGGCTGGACGCACGCCCAGGCGCATAACCTCGTGGACAGTGGCGTCGCGGTTCGTAGCATGGGAGAACAGGGCGGAGCACGTTGCCAATGGTGATGACCGAGATACTCTTGTAGAGCGGAACTAGCCCATGTCCCATGATCCCAGTGGAAACCGTGGCCACGGCGCAACAACATCGGAGTTGATACGATGGACGAGCTTCAACTGCAGGGCTTCGTTTTTGGAGGCGAGGCACTTGATCCCGAGGCCACCTTCGTTCTTGGGGCGGCATACATCCATCCACAAGGCAGTTAGCCCCAGTGACACAGCCGGGGATTTCCCGGGGCCCCTCGATTGCCCGGAGGCGGGAGGGAGAGGCAGAGCTCCCATCGCGAAAGTGGACAAAGCATCCAACACCGCATTCAGCAACACTACCCACCGGCGGAAAGGAGAATGGCGCTCCCACCCGACAGATACTTGTCAATTCAGCAATGAGCGGGGCGAAATCCAGGAGGCTGAGCTTGTCCCAGGAGAGAGGAAGGCCAAGGTAGGTCTGCGGAAATCCCTCGACGCGGCACCCGAGCGCGAGCTGAATGCCCTGGAGCACATCCTCTGCCACGTTCATGGGCACCAGGGCGCTCTTATGAAAGTTGATGGTAAGGCTCGTGGCGTCAGCAAATTGGTCCAGGAGCCTTTGCAGCCGAGCAGCGGCAGCCACATCCGCGTGCATGATAACGAGTGTGTCATCCGCGTACTGCAGCACGGGGATGTCTATTATAGTTAATCATGTTACGTCTTCTATGGTGCCATTTGCTCCAATTCAGATAGCAGGCGATATTAATCGTGTGTGCATCCTTGGTTGGTTGATCACTAGACTCCTAACCGCGTTGCTTCTTTTTCCAAGTCATTGGCAAGATGTTGCATCGGAACAGTATGTCTTCTGAATCAAAAATCTTCAGAGAGGACAGACATATATAAGCACACATGCACTGAACGCAAATTTTTTTTGGACAAACTTACTAAACACACATGACCAGCTGATTTATATGCAGACTTAATTTACTAACAAAATCTGATCATAACGACTGAATTTTTATAACTTGCGATCGTGTAAATTAGAGACTAGAGAAAAAGAATTGTACTCTGATATGTTTTGCTTTTATGTCAGCAGTCTCCACAAAAGCTTAACAACTCTTCTCTTTCTAACTTGCAAGATGGAACCAAAAGGACTAATCGTTGCTGCCAACTGAGATAGTACAGTACCATTGAAATGAAGGATACACTGCAAGCATTTTTTATGTTTTGTGTTCCATGATTATATGTTGTTTCTCGAAGTTTTCATGTTTTCTTTGCAAAGCTATAATCTGCTGGATAACTGTTTTCGTACGTATTCAGTATATATTATGTCTTTGAGCCTTCAAGTTTTTTACTTACTATAATATATTAAAAAATCTCTATCAGCTCAACAAATTATTTTGCAGCATTTGTTCCAACATTTTGAAGGAGATGATTCCGTAACAACGTGCGGGGTATCATCTAGTATATTAAATTAGGACTTCCGGGAAAAGTGCACATGATATTTAACCCAACAGATAATTTGATGCTTCCTGGTATCAGTTGTGATGATATTCTTGGTGTATGAACATTCAAAGAAACTACCTTTGCTATAGCTTATATTTTAGACAAATACAACTTGTTACCGTTAAAAATTTAATTAACATGAAAGGTCCAGGAGAAGTATGTATTATACAATTTTTCAAATCATGAGTAAAAAAATGATGACGGACATAATTAATTGAGACGTGCACTGCACGTTTACTAGTGTAACCTAAGAAAGCTAAACTCGAATTAACCAAAACTAATTAGTACTACTAAGTACATTATCATGTTCCGGAATTTTCCTCCCGCTGAGACTAGAGATGGAGAAGCACGTGACGCACGTCTCGTCTCCGCCACCGCGACGCGACGGAACAAACAACCTCATGTGACGCTGGAGAGTGGGTCCCATCGTACAAGGACCCAGACCGCACGCTATATAAGTTCGGGGTTGTTTGTCATGTTTCTCATGGGCAAGCACCAGAGGACTGTACCGGAAAGTCTACCCACACTTAAACTGAAATGTGGGCCACCTTTTGAATGGGCCCCGACCGCAGCGTCCGAGATGGTCCAGCCGCGGGTGATCGGTGCAGGCTGGTCTTGCTACTTTATTGCGGCCAATGGGATCTCGCCGTGTCCACCGCGCCCAAGGGCTGCTCGACAAAAGTTGCCACCGCCTTCGTCTCTCTCCCTCATTCTTCCCTCCTCCACACGCAGAGCTCCGTCCCTAAACATCCAAAAAAAACATGTCCAACCGCGCGGTCATCCATGGGCTCCGCCTCCTCCAGCAGAGGAGCTTCCTCAGCCTTGGACGCGATGGTCCAGCCGCCACTGGTAGGGCGCTCTTGGTAGCTTTTCAGGGCTATCTCGGTTCCTTCTATGTTTTGTCATGGATTTTGGTTGGTGTAATAGAGTTTTTTTGTGAGGGATATGGGTCTCTTTTGCGATGGTTCCGATGCACACCGGTGATTATTTTGCGATGATTTCTTCTAGTCTTGGGTATCTTTCTTCTCTGCTTCTTGTATTCTGCCGTGAGGGAGATTTATCGGTTTCTTTTAACGGGGGAACGCGTCTCTGGATAATTCCCTATTGCTTTTCGAGTTGATTTATTTTCTGATTTCGGTCAGTGAGGATGATTTAGTGGGAGAAATCCTTCTTTTCGAGGGTTTTTGTCGCTGAGATATTATGTCAGGGCTCCTCATCGTGGGATAGTAGTTCTCCTCGTTCACAGACACTTTTCAATTTCTTTTTCGTGAGAATGGGACAGGAGTTTGCGTAATATCATTGTTTCTCCATAGTTTTGTTTTTCGAACAACGGAGAAATCTCAGAGCGGGTGACCTGAGGCATCCAGACTATATTGTAGTCAAAGAACCCGATCTCAGACCCGAGTTTGTGTGATGATTGTTTCTTTTCGCATGATTTATTTCGTTATCGATTTTGCTGTGTGCGGGGCGGAATCAGACGCGGTTATTTTGTCGCTTCTCTTGTTTCGGTCAGTGAGGAAGATTTAGTAGGAGAAACCCTTTTTCGAGGGTTTTATCGCCGAGATATTTTGTTCAGGATCCTACTCATCGAGGGATAGTTGGTCTGCTCGTTCTCAAACCCATGCTTGTATCTTGTTAGTCCTCTTGTTCCTTTCCGAATTTATTTATTCTTATGTCATCTATGAGGAAGATTTGGTGAGAGAAACCCTTCTTTTCAAAGGTTTTATCATCGAGATATTGTGTTCAGCCTCCTGCTCATCGAGGGATAGAAATTCTCCTCTTTCCCAGACCCTTTTCGATTTTTTTGTTGGAATGGGACGGGAGTTTGCGTAATTTTTATATCATTGTTTCTCCATTTATTTTTTTGAATAGGGGAGAAATCTCACCTGGGGGTTTGTATTTTTCCATTCTCTTTGTGAGGCTATTGTTTCTTTCTGCTATGATTTTCCCCCTTGACCCGGGGATTCACCGCGAAGAACGATCTTGTAAGATTTTTTTACGGATGTTGAAGCGATATATTTATTATGCATCCTAGTTCTTTCGCTTTGGGATTTTCGTAACGGGGATCTCTGATAGTATGAGGCAAGATGGCGGCTGTCCATGCGACATATGTAAAGGGATTTCCATCCCGCTTTACTTTTTATTTGACGTGGGGGATTTGTGCAAGTCTTAAGACTACAGTACTTCTCTTCCAAGATAACTAAGGGGATTTTTGCGGTTTCTTTTTCTTACAGGTTTTCTTGACGCTGGGGTATGGGTTTTTTTATTTATTGGTAGCGTTTATTTAAGCCTCTGGGCTTGTTTCTGCAGCAGCCGTGGGGCGGCCGTGCTGCTCTTGCGAGAAGCAGGTCGCCGAACTGAGCTGGGAGTTATCGGAGGTCCGTAGAGAGATGACGGGTTTCCCATGACGGGTTGCTCAAGGTGAATAAGTTTTGGTTCTTGTTCACGTTCTTGTTATATATTTTATAGTAAACTTCTATACCTACTTCAAACTTAGTTTTAACATATTTTAGTCATAATGAGTACGATTTTTTTGTTACTTACAATTTATAGTCAACCACACGACAATGTTTCTAAACATTAGTTATCGTGTTCCTTGGTGTCCAATTGTAATGTACATCATTCACAGGTATAAATTGTATGTTCTAACAAAAGTTCTCTATGAATTAATTTTACATATTTGCATAAATCATGCTCGGTGAGAAGTTGTATTTTTGTGTATGTATGTGTGCTTTTCTATATATTATAATACGATTAAATATCATGAAAGAGATATCTAAAGTGTATGCTCGGAGAAATATCTTAGGAAGTATATAAAAACGTCATGTAAGTTAAGTTTAGTACTCACACTAGGGACTCTAAAATCTCTATTTCAGACCATAATCTTTCGATCCCTTTACCGAAGTGATTGATTAAGTTTACAATGTGCACTCTATGCTCTTGCTGCTGAAGTAGCATCGGTTATGGTGTCGTCTACAAATATAAGATTTAGGCTCATATAATTAATCAAAGCCTGACATGGATGTTTATTTTTCTGGACAGCAAACCAAGGTCCATGTGATTGATGTTGTTATGAGAAGCATTATCGTCTTCGTCGCCGGTTGCTCCGTCGTCTTTGTCTTGTTAACTGTTGTCTCTCATTTGATCAAGTTGCGTGATAGCAAGATACAATCGAGGCTGTCAAGAAAAATACCTGCCTTGAGTAGGTTGATACCGTCCTTGGATCCCCAATACCCGTCTTGAGAAGGTGGATACCTCAGGTTATTGTTGTTGTTCATTTTAGGCTGAGAGCTTCTGTTGTGAAAATTTGCCATTATCTGATTGTATTTTTTTTAGGATCAGGCGCTGCTGGAAACGTGGACAAGGAAGCAAAGAAGGTTGTCATTTCTCATGGGGGCACTGTAGGAACAAACACTATAGGGAACATGGACAAGGAAGCAAAGAGTGAAGCCACTTCTCGCGTGGACATCAGGGATGGAAAATAAATAAATACCACTATTTTGGTCTTCCTGCTATTATATTTTGCAAAACCATTGACTTGTGATATTTTGCAAGAACCAATCTCGCATGAAATAAGTGATGGCTTGGTGCTGGAGGAAAAGGGAGGTTGTCTACTCAATGTCATGTAAGTCGACTAATCCTCTTTTGTTTTTGCTCCAGCATGTTTGGAATTTAATATTTCTAAGTGGCGTGGCTGATTTTTTAGAAAAAGGGCAGCCCCAGCCTCTGCATCAAAATGATGCATACGGCTTGCTTTATTAATTTATTTTGAAGTTTGTCAAGTCTATTACATCACGGATCACAAAGGGTCGCTACATGTATCAACCAATGAAACAAAGTAGTAGCAGATAAATTATTCATAATTCTAATCTCTTCTCAAAACGCCAGCCCGCAAGGTTGTAGAAGTCCTTCGCGACAGACTCCAACTGGATACATCTAGACTCCATAATATGGCGTGGCTCCACTGGTTGGAGATAGGACCATGATCGGATCCAGTGCGTGATTAGCGGGATGACCTGCAAAAAGGATGGTTTTTTTGGCTTGTTAAAAACAAAATCGTTACGTACATTCCACATAGCCCACAACAATGCACAAACGCCCACTCGAATCGATCTGAGAGTTGACTTGTCGATTCCTCTTATCCAATTACTAAATAGATTTGTAATATTTTTTGGTGGGGTAATATTAAACGCCATATGCACTATTCGCCAAACTAGTTTAGCAAAAGGGCAATCAAAAAAATAGATGTTGTATTGTCTCTTCGGTATCACAAAAGGAACAACACTTGTTGCCATTCCAATTGCGTTTAGCAAGAATATCTTTAGTCAAAATCACTTTACGATTAAGAAACCACATAAAAATGTTGATTTTTAGTGGCACCTTTAGTGTGTCCATTCAAATAATCTAGATACATTGATTTAACCGTGAAAGCCCCCGACGCAGTCAAGATCTAAACAAATTTATCCGGCTCTGTTGAAAGATTGATATCCATCAAACGGTTGACAAGGTGCAGCCATTGTTCCCACTTATTGGTTGTAAGAGTTCTTCTGAAATTAATATTCAGTGGTTGTGTTAAAACATGAGCTACCGAGATGATACCTAGTTTTCTATTTTTTAGACTATTCTCCCGTGTTGCAACGGGAACCTATGTACGTTAAACAAATCAAAATGCGTGAGATATACAAAGCAAAACTATATGGTGAATCTTTGGTCATTGGAAATTATTTGACAATGCTATTTTTGTCATCAGTGAGTAGAAAAAAGTAACGTTGGTGGCTCATATGATGGAATGCACAAACATGTTTTTCAGTTTATGAATTCAAGGAGCTACCAGGCAGATGTATGCACGGCTTTCATAGCCATCAGACTGTCAGGCGAACAAGGCACGGAAGAATACCCAGGGTGTGAAAGCTTTCACATCGTGTTCCCTTAGTGGATTTGGTAATTAATTGGCAAGCAATTAAGGGAATATTGTGTGTGTGATAATTATGCGACATAGGATTTAGTCCTAGAAGTGAATGTTATCGGGCATCGGCAACCCTTCAAAATAAAAGAAGAAAACATGGTCGGTTTCCAGCTTATTTTCCATTTCCATATGTCACGGTGAGATCGTGAAAATCATTTAGAGTCATAAGGAAAATCAACAGGGAAGCCGGTCTTATGATCCATATTAGCCGGGCTTATGGCCTAGACTGTGAGTACTCCAAATGCAAACTATCACAAGAAGCATTTGTTTGAATCATTTTTTTTAGAACCATGCAAGAGAATTGCATGTATTATCTTCTATATCTATATAGCTATGACCCACTACAGGGAATTATATTAGGAGAGGAAACCACCGAAGTGGCAAAGGTTCACAAGAGATTTACAAGTGCGACCAAAGAACAGGGAGAGATCATGAAAAGTCAAGCTAAAAACTGAAAAGAAGAAAACAGTAGGCTAAACTGAACCACGACCACGACCTGGACCTGTTATTTAAGCACCTGGGAGTACCAGACGACCTGCGCTGGCGAGAGCCCACTGTTTCGCTTCTTCCTTGATCTGATTGATTAAAACGTTTACTGGTTTGCGTTTCTTTCCCGCCATATTGACCATGCGACCAAGATCACAATGGAGCTTAACTTTGCTTTCTCTCCTCTGTCAAGCCTAGCTCTTGCTTCGTGCCACCAAACCTTCAACGGTTGAATCATTGATCCACGTAAACATGCATGGTACCCTGAACTGCCCAAGATTGCATGCTTGGAGTTCGTGGATGTAAATAAATCCATGCAACTGTCGTTTTGAATCAATAAAAATATCCCCTTACTGATACGTCCCAAACGTATCTATAATTTTTGATGTTCCATGCATGTTTTATGTCAATTGGCACATGTTTTATATACACTTTATATCATATTATGACATTTATTGGATTAACCTACTAATAGTTGCCAAAGTGCAAAATCTTCTTGTTTTCCTATTTGTTGTGTAGGAATTATCAAAAATACAAAAGGAAACCATATTGGAGTTGAATTGGGACTTTCCAGAAATCTGTCTGGAAACGTTTTTCAAAGATGGTCACGTTACGGGTCCAAGACGGCGTCAAACGGAAGTCTCCCCGAAAGGAAAGTTGCAGGAAATTTCACGAGAATCGATCTAGAATTAAAATTCGCCCAATTCCGAGTCCGGACGGCCGAGATATCACCGATTTACTGCAGCCCTAGATGGGATGACGGAAATCCGAGAGTCTATATAAGGGAGGAAACCCTAGGTCGTGGGAGGAGCCCCATACCACGAATTTTCCTCCTCCCAGGCAGACGTCTGGGGGTGGAGAACCTCCTCCATACCACCACCATCTCCAAGGAAGAAGAGGGGCCAAGGGCCGCTGCCCCCAAGGGCCGCCGCCGCTCCTCGCAGCCGCCGACGCCGAGGGACGCCGCCGCCGCGCCAAGGGCCGCCGCCTCCACGGGCAGCCGCCTCCACGGGCTGCCACCGCCGCCGCCGTGTCGTGGCGGCTGTGGGCTTCCATCTCCACTCCGGGCTGCATCTCTTCATCAACCTCTCCATCAAGCTCCTCATCACCATGACCATGTGTGAGTAGTTTCCCTCGGGGCTGAGGGCTCGTACGGTAGCTATGTGGTATACATCTCTCTCCCATGGTGTGATCTTTATGTGATCATGAACATTGTTAGTACGTACCGCTGAATTCATATGTAATGTTTATGCTACTCAAGTGAATTTATCTAGTTTCCGGAGTCATTGTGACAACACGGTATCAAGATGACAGTGTGGGTACTTGTGTGTGACTCTATGAATAATTTAGATATTTATCATGTCTTATTCTTTGCGGAATTGTGGTGTTTGTTTACTCAGACTTTGAGGCGTGCTTTTGTAGCCCTACGCATAGTACTCTTGTTTCATCAAGAAGAAGAATAATCCCGAGTAGCATTTATTTGCGTTCAGTTGTGCTAACGTGTTGAGAGATACCACTAGTGAAAGTATGATCCCTAGGCCTTGTTTCCAAGCATTGAATCACCGTTTACTCTCAGTTTTGCTGCCTGTTTGCTTGCTGCCATTGTTACTACCACCTGCTACTACATATACCATCTGCAATTATACAACGAAAATCCCAAAAACACTTGCATCTTTCACTGTTTTATTTATCATTACTACTAACCAATACCTTCAGCTCCTCGTGGGTTCGACAACCTTTTCTATTCGAAAGGTACTACAATTGATCTCCTGCACTTGGGAGTCATCAAGATACTTTTCTGGCGCCGTTGCCGGGGAGCGTAGCGCTATTGGTAAGAAGTTTGGTAAGGAAACTTGAAAGGTGAATTTTATTTACTGTTTTGTCTCATCGCTACTATGGCATTTATGAATCGTGCTTCGCTGCATCTTGCTTTATATGAAAGTGCTTATGCTAATGCTCCTAAAGTGGTTGAAACTACTGTGTCTGAGGTACCTAAAGTGGGAATTAAAATTCCGTTGACATGTTAAAGAGTTATGAAAAATCTATTTACAGGAGATGGAACTAAGTCTGCACGTGAACACGTGGAGACAATTGAAGACATAAGTGGTTTATTTAGGCTTCCTATTTCTAATGATCAGGTAAAAAGGAAGCTATTATATTTGTCTTTATCTGGTAATGATCGTATTTGGTTCAAATCTTTGGATGAAGAAGTCACTATTGAATGGAGTAGTTTGAGGAATGTTTTTCTTGAATATTTTACTCCTAAAGAAAGAATTCTTGCTGCCACGGAAAGTACTAATATTTTGCAGGAAGAGAAAATTAAAAAGGCAATGGGAATTTGTTTGCATAATAGTGATAGCAATATTATTAGCATGAATTCTTTGAACACTATTACTCCTAATGCTATGGAAAAGTCTAAGCTTGGGGAAGCTAGTTTACATGAAAATGATCTTTTTAGTTCCCCAGCTTTGAAGGAGAAAATTTGCTTTGATAATGCTTTGTCTTCCATATGTGATAATTCTAATGATGCTTGTGATGTTCAAAATCCACCTACTGAAACTGAAAGTATTCCTTTTGAAATACCTATGGAACTTGTTGAAACGGTTAGGGAGGAATGTTATGCAGGGGATGGAACAGTCCATCCACATGATCACTTGTTGAAACTTACAAGACTTTGTGAGTTGTTTAAGGTTGCAGGTTTATCAAGAGAAGATGTCATGATGAAATTATTTCCATTTTCACTTAAGGACAAAGCAAAGAAGTGGTATAGGATGCTGGATGATCGTCCTTCGAATTGGAAAAAGCTTGAATCTATCTTTTACTCTAAATTTTATCCTCTTCATGAAGTGCAACTAGCTAGGAGTTACATTTTCAATTTTTATCCTCATGATAGAGAAAGCATAGCTCAAGCTTGGGGAAGACTGAAAACATTAATACTCAAATGTCCTAACCATGAGCTTCCTAAAAAATAATTGTTACTAATTTTTATGCAAGGCTTTCAGGTCATTACAAGGATCATCTAGATGCCTGTTCAGAAGGTTCTTTCACAAGTAAGAAGGTTGAAGCTAAATGGGATCTTCTTGAAACAATTCAACACAATACTGAAGATTGGGAGAATGACAAAGGTAAAGAATCAGGTATAAACCATGAATATGATAGCATTAAGTCTTTTGCTGAAACTGCTAGTTTTCATGAGCTTAGTGCTAAATTTGGTCTTGATTCTCAAATTATTGTTAATTGCTGTAAAACCTTTGCTTCTCATATTAATATTCCTAAAGAGAATTGGGACATGTATCATGAACCTTTTAAAGACACTTGCATGGAAAATGAAATTGTTACTAATGATTGCAATAAACATGCTCAAACTTCTGAAAATACTATTTCTTATAAGCATGTTAATTTTTGTGGAGCACTTAGACCTTGTGAAAATAATAAAATCGAAGAGGAATATTGTATTCATCATAGGAATGAAAAAACTACAACATGGTACCGAGCTCTAAGTGATCTTGCTGAAAAGTTTGTGCCCTCTATCCTTTTATTTGTGAACTTTGCTATAAAGAGGGTCATTTCAACTTCCAATGCTCAGGATCTAATATGAGTCCTGCGAGAGACTTTTGTGATAACATGATCACTCCTAATCAGCATGATGAACTTACATTATTTTTGGGGTGTGAAGAGTTATCAAGAAAAACTTCTTCGTTAGATATGAGTGCTTTTGATATGAATAACGTGTTGCATGGATGTTATCTCTATTGTATTAATAATTGTCATGCCAACACTTACATACAAAATATTATAAAAGATGGAATGGCTTTACCAAAATATGAAAGGACTAATGTTTGTTTTACTCTTATTAATGAAAGAGAGGAATCCTCCCAAGTTTCTTCCGTTGTTTCTAACAATAAACCAGGTTATATGGAGAAGCTTCCTTTCAAGCCTCTCTCTCCTAAGAAGAAGAAGAAGAAGAGAAGAAGAAGAAGAAGAAGAAGAAGAAGAAGAAGAAGAAGAAGAAAGAAGAAGAGGAGGAGTAAAATGAGAGAGGAAACGGTATCTTCCCCTAAACATGTTGCTCCTATTACAGTTGTTGCTGATGAGTCCGAACTCGATGATGATCCTATTTTATAGTAGTGATCATGATTGGGAAAAGCACACTACTTTTGATATTGAAAATATTTTTGATACCAATTCTGAAAATGATGATGTTATTAATTGTTATGCTATTAGTACTATCCATGTTCCTTCCAATGATGATATGGAAAGCTCTAAGCTTGGGGAGGAGGTGTTTGAAAATCCTTTTGCTACTAATGATTATATATTTGAAACCTCTCCTTCTAGTAAAAATGATGATGATATGTTTACAAATGAACAAACTTTGGAAGATAAATATTCCATTGCTTATGATGATACTATGCCTCCAGTCTTTGATAATTATTATAAAGAATACTATGACATAGGCTGTAATTACAACCATTCCCCTAATATACAACTTGTCTATCATGTTCAAGTTCTTTATGATGATCCTAATCCCATTATTAATAAGAAAAACTTTGCTTATATGGAAAATAATGATACTTTTATGCATGTGGATCATGATAAGAATGCTTTATGTGATAGCTATATTGTTGAGTTTATTCATGATGCCACTGAAAATTATTGTGAGAGGGGAAAACATGGTTCTAAATATCTCAATATTATTGTGTCTCCTCTCTTTAAGTTCAAAGTCTTGAAGTTGCACTTGTTTTGTCTTCCTATGCTACTCACTTTGTGCTTTATTGATTTATTCTCTTACAAGATTCCTTTGCATAGGAAGTGGGTTAGACTCTTATATATATGAGAGCATCATCAAAACTATCAAGCCCAGCTATATGGCTATAAAGAAAGCGCTTTACGGGAGGCAACCCGGTTGTTTTTTTTGTGATTTTCTTGTGTCCTCTTGCTGTAACAAGAGACTTTGTTTATAGTTTAGTTTCTGGAATTTTAAATAAAGTGCCAAGTTTTACCCATTTTGGTCTTGAAAAGTTGCTTATTGAGTTCGGAGATTTTATTCCTGCACGAATCAGTGCACGGTATGATTTTTAATTCTTATTCTGTAACTCCGAATGAGCTCATATTTGAACTGTAGTTGCAACTTTTCATCCTCTGTATGCATGAATTTTTCGGAATTTTTCGAGAAAGTTTGGTAGGGTAGAAAAATACGTTTTACTGCTGCTGTTTTTCTGGACAGATTCTGTCCCATTTTGTTTGATGCATGCTTTGAGCTTTTAAGTTGAATCTTTTTGATCCAATTGAGTTTATGAGTAGGCATACAACATTATACACTTTCTGGACATCTCATATGAATTTTTGTTCAAGGATTATATGCAGCAAGAAACCTATTTGTTTATCACTATTAATGCACCCCACAGAAAAGAAATGGGAGAAACGGTGTTTTGAAGTTTTTTCACAGGGATTGGAGGAGATGCACCAAGAGCTATCCAAGGATGGTGAAGACCATAAGCTTGGGGATGTGAAGACAACCCCACTGGACTACACACTCTCGGTTTGCACACGTCCAACTTCTGTTTTTCGATCGAAACACTTTATCGCATAAACTTGGAGCGTCTTTTTGTTTGTTTTGGTTTGATTTTTGAGAGACCACCACACTATCATTTATATATGGGAGAGCTACTGGAAATATGGGTTGAAATATGTTGGATGCTTTTATAAGATTGGGAAAGGGATGTTTGAGTTGATTTTTAATGATACATATAGTTGCATGATTCATGAGCTTGTTTATGAGTAATAGTTTGCAAATCCTTTTTGAAGAGCTATCACTTATTCATGTTTTGGTGCTGATTGTTATTTTACTTGGTTTAACATGGATTAGTTAGTTCTATGGACACTCATGCATGCATCTAGATGGTCAACTTTCTCCCTTTTGCTAGCCCAAACATTCCAACAAGTTAAAACTTGTTTCCAACACCTTCAACCAAAGTTATTCCAGTGAGTCCACCATATCTACCTACTAGCTATATGCTATTCCGAGTATGTTCATCATGATATTTGTGTTATCTATACCTCTGAATGAAAATGATTATGTTATTGATTGCCATGGGAAAAGTTGGTTATATAGCTCTCACGAACTTGATGCACATTTTACTATCATTGCAATAAATAAAACATGACCCATTGTGATTAAGATTATGATGCTAGTGGCTTGATAAATGTTCGAGGTTGGGAGTTAGCCCATATGTGCTGTCACATGCAAAGCTTTCAACATGCTCCTTCATCTCATTTAGTTGATATCATGTACTTTTGTTTATGGATGCCTATCATGGTGAAATGAGGTGGAAATGAAGTAGTTTAAATGAGTTTGTATAAATGGTTAGAGAGACGCCTGGGCCGCTAATCTAAGCCATGCATCATTCATGGTGGAAATTTACTTACATGCTATGGTGAACCGTCTGTGATACACCTTATAATAAAAGCTATTCCAATGGTAAATAAAAAGGGTGTTGAGGTTGTTCATCTTGTTTGTTTGTCTTGTCATTTTGATATGGGCTTGTTCCATATCCTGGGACAAGAGGTACCCCAGTTGACGCTCTTGATGATACTATTATTACTTACAATGATATATAACTTGAACTTGCTTTGTTTCCTAAGTTGAGTAATCATGGTGTAGGTACTTGTATTCAAGGGGCATGAGACACCAACCTTTACTTTGTCAAGCACACTACTCATATTTGCTCTCACATTAAACTATAATCATTCAAGATGCTATGATAGGGGAATGAGAGCTTGAAACCAAGTATTACCACATTGCATCATTAACTAAGTAGGAGAGTTTGGAGGTTAGATGAAACTTATGCATGCTTTACCTCTACTCACTTATTCATCTTTCCAAAGTGTCCACCAAACATATTCAGATTTTCATCATCACTCTATGGACCACATGTATGCAAAAGTAAGAATGTCCATAGTACCTTCTTCTATGTTACACTTTGTGAATTATCATTGAACATCCTTACATTGAATAATTGATATCACTTCATAATCTATCTTGTACATTGCTACTCCTTTGAAGAATGAATCATTTGACTGTATGTAGCAATAACTTCATCACTTCATTCATAACATGTGCCTTACAATATTATATGATCAAGATTATGATGGTAGCATGTCACTTCAAAAATTATTTTGTTTTATCGTTTACCTACTCGAGGACGAGTAGGAACTAAGCTTGGGGATGCTTGATACGTCCCAAACGTATCTATAATTTTTGATGTTCCATGCATGTTTTATGTCAATTGGCACATGTTTTATATACACTTTATATCATATTATGACATTTATTGGATTAACCTACTAATAGTTGCCAAAGTGCAAAATCTTCTTGTTTTCCTATTTGTTGTGTAGGAATTATCAAAAATATAAAAGGAAACCATATTGGAGTCGAATTGGGACTTTTCCAGAAATCTGTCTGGAAACGTTTTTCAAAGATGGTCACGTTACGGGTCCAAGACGGCGTCAAACGGAAGTCTCCCCGAAAGGAAAGTTGCAGGAAATTTCGCGAGAATCGATCTAGAATTAAAATTCGCCCAATTCCGAGTCCGGACGGCCGAGATATCACCGATTTACTGCAGCCCTAGATGGGATGACGGAAATCCGAGAGTCTATATAAGGGAGGAAACCTAGGTCGTGGGAGGAGCCCCATACCACGAATTTTCCTCCTCCCAGGCAGCCGTCTGGGGGTGGAGAACCTCCTCCATACCACCACCATCTCCAAGGAAGAAGAGGGGCCAAGGGCCGCTGCCCCCAAGGGCCGCCGCCGCTCCTCGCAGCCGCCGACGCCGAGGGACGCCGCCGCCGCGCCAAGGGCAGCCGCCTCCACGGGCAGCCGCCGCCGCGCCGCCAAGGGCAGCCGCCTCCACGGGCTGCCACCGCCCCGCCGTGCCGTGGCTGCTGCGGGCTTCCATCTCCACTCCGGGCTGCACCTCTTCATCAACCTCTCCATCAAGCTCCTCATCACCATGACCATGTGTGAGTAGTTTCCCTCGGGGCTGAGGGCTCGTACGGTACCTATGTGGTATACATCTCTCTCCCATGGTGTGATCTTTATGTGATCATGAACATTGTTAGTACGTACCGCTGAATTCATATGTAATGTTTATGCTACTCAAGTGAATTTATCTAGTTTCCGGAGTCATTGTGACAACACGGTATCAAGATGACAGTGTGGGTACTTGTGTGTGACTCTATGAATAATTTAGATATTTATCATGTCTTATTCTTTGCGGAATTGTGGTGTTTGTTTACTCAAACTTTGAGGCGTGCTTTTGTAGCCCTACGCATAGTACTCTTGTTTCATCAAGAAGAAGAATAATCCCGAGTAGCATTTATTTGCGTTCAGTTGTGCTAACGTGTTGAGAGATACCACTAGTGAAAGTATGATCCCTAGGCCTTGTTTCCAAGCATTGAATCACCGTTTACTCTCAGTTTTGCTGCTGTTTGCTTGCTGCCATTGTTACTACCACCTGCTACTACATATACCATCTGCAATTATACAACTGAAAATCCCAAAAACACTTGCATCTTTCACTGTTTTATTTATCATTACTACTAACCAATACCTTCAGCTCCTCGTGGGTTCGACAACCTTTTCTATTCGAAAGGTACTACAATTGATCTCCTGCACTTGGGAGTCATCACTTACACACTTCAGTGCGGTTAACTTTTGGCAATTTCTCCGATATGAGAAGCCTAGTGCCATTCCACACCTCCTCCAATCCTTCTTTAAGCTAAACCTAAGAGGGTGAGGAAGGGAGAATACGACATGGGACTGAGATTTGATGTAGTTCAAAAATTCTTATATGGTAGGATTTCAACATGATCATATAATCTTTGCGGAGCTTGTCTCAAGATCTACCCTTAGTGGTTGATCTTGGACTTTGCCGGGAGCGCATGTATGATGCGGTACGCATACGCATACGGAAGCGTCCGACCGCGTAGCTTTCACATATACTGGGCTCGGCCCAATTAGGTCCACGGGCGTTTGATTAGCCCAATATGGTATTTTCATCTTCTATTTTTAATTTTTTAACATTTTTTATATGAACAATTTTTGAATATGATCATTTTTAAATCTAAACAATTTTCAAAATGAATAAATGTGAACATTTTTAGAAAATGAACAATTTTCAATATGAACAATTTTCATATCTGAACATTTTTAAAATTTTGAACAATTTTCAAATATGCTTTTTAATTAACAATTTTAATAAAACTGAACATTTTAATCTGATTTTTTCAAAAATGAACAAATTTCGAAATATGATCCTTTTTTTAATCTGAACATTTAAAAAATGAAAAATAAAAAAATCAAAACCAAAACCAAAAAAGAAAGAACAAACTAAAAACCAAGGGAAAAAACGAAAAAACAAAATAAACCGACGGGCCAGCGTTACGCTAGAGAAGATGACCCAGCAGCGAACTGGGCCTGGCCCATGTGTCGTCTAGGGGGGAGGGGGATACGCGAACCGTAGTAACCTCCACGGCAAACCCTATTCATCGACCAGGTCGATGATAGGGTGCCATCGCACACCTGCGTCGCGCAATGGGCCGGCCCATTAGGAGCTCGTCCAGCAAAACAGTCTCCCTGGTGCGTTTCCTTTACTTTTCTTTTGTTTTATTCGTTTTCCTTACTTTTTTGTTTCTCACGCTTCTCTTGTTTTCTTTTTTATTTTCAATTTAAAATTTCTCCTTTTTTCCTATTTTTCTTGCTTCATTTTTCACTCTTTCTTTTTTCATTTCAATTTGTGTTATATTTTTGTTCTACTTTTTTTTCTTCATTTCTACATCTTTCTCTCTCATTTATTTTTTCAATTTCTTATTTTGCTATTTCTGTTCAAATATATTATCTTTTCACTTTTTGAAAATCGTTCAAAAAAAAATTTTGTTCAGAGACTTTTTTCTGTTCGTCTTTTTTAATCGTTCAAAAATAGTTTCCGTTCACATACCTACTTTTTGAAAATCATTTAAAAATAATTTTCGTTCAGAGACTTTTTCCGTTCGCCTTTTAAATCGTTCAAATACCTATTTTGTCCACTTTTTAAAAATCGTTCAAAAATAATTTCTGTTCATGGACTTTTTATGTTCGCCTTTTAAAATCGTTCGAAAATATTTTCCGTTCAAATAGCTTTTTTGTTCATATTTCAAAAATTGTTCAAATATAATTTTCGTTCATAGAGTATTTTTGTTCAATTTTTAAAAATCGCTCTGAAATAAGTTCCGTTCATAGACTTTTCTGTTCACTTTTTAAAATCGTTCAAAGATCGATTCATTCACCGGCCTTTTCGGTTAGCTTTCAAAATGTTCAAAAATAGTTTTCGTTCAAATACCTATTTTGTTTATATTTTAAAATTGTTAAAAAATAGATTTTCGTTCACTGGATTTTTTCTGTTCATCTTTTAAATCGTTCGAAAATAGTTATTTTTAAAAATAGAAATTATACAAATTTTATTAGTTCAGTCAAGGAAATAAAGGTCAAAACAATTTTCTTCCGAAGAATGTACAGTACACTTGCACAGGCTAGATGGTCAGTGCGTTGTGCACATGTCCAGGCAGCGCAATTCGCGTGCCAGACCAGGGTTCGAATCCTCAACACGACATATTAATTTTTACTAGCACAATACCCGTGCGTTGCTACGGGTGAATACATGACAAACATATACAATGTCAAATCTAGAACTTTCACATGTGAATATATATAGTGTGGCCATGTTCTCGTATAAATTCATTTATTTTTTCGATAGAAAAATTGCCAGACATTAAATGCAAGACACGAGAAAATCGGTGTATATGAAACAAACAAATGAAGCTACTAAGCTGGATCAACAATTTTTTCCTTTTCAGGACAGTATATATATCGTGTGCGGGTCAAACAATTTAATTTTCTAGTATAAATAATGCTGAAAATTCTAAATTTTCTAATTCAGTTGAAAAGAATTGTCAGACTCATTTCAATTTCAATAATAAAATGCGAATCTTCTTCCAGGCCAATGTGTGATCTCCGGTACCAGCACCAATATACGATGACTACATGAGAATTGCCTGAAGATTGTGCTGGTGCTGTAGTAGTACCATGGCATCAGAATTCAGAAGCCGTGTGAGGTCTCAAACTGTGACAAATAGTAGCACTTTGCCATGAAACCATATCTGCATCCTGGCCTTCTCTTGCTTTTGCCATCCAACCATATCCCGTTCAACTCACCAGTAGTCACCACGACAGCAATAGCCATCCGGGAATTCGCGATAGATATTTGTGTGGCCTACAACAATCCTCCGCCCTGAATATTTTGATATCAACTTTAGCGCATGATGGCAGGCCAGCCTGACATTATGCTTGTCAGGCGTCGTTGTCGTTCTCCTTGACGCCAGAGAGATTGGATCAGCCTGGTTTCTTGGGTCGACAACGGTTCGCCAATCTTTCTCGAGAGGACGTCGGACACTTCATGAATCGCCTTGCTCTGAGGGTGCGCCATGTCCCTTTCGACAAAACTGCAGGCGATGACATGGTCGGCATTCTGTCGAACAACCTCTCTGTGTCGTCCAGCATGCTGAGCCTGGCCTAGAACGTGAGGAGCGACTTGCCCGTGTAAACGTCGGCCCCCGCCGCGCCAAGCCTGACCGCTAGCTGCCGAGTGCGCGGCGCAGCCGGCCTCGAGGTCGCCGAGCCGCTCGCAACACTTGACGACGACACGGAAGGTGAAGCGGTCGGGGCGCGCGGCAGGCAGGAGGACTGCGTCGGCCAGGCCCGGCTAGGCGGAGCGGTGAACCTGGGTGGAGATGGAGACAGGTGCGGCGCTCGGAGCCGTCACCAGCGAAGGTGGGGGCGAAAGGCTTTCCGCGACCAGTCCCTCTCCTCAGGGCTCTAGCGGCGCCTGGCTTCACCTCAAACTTATCGGTAAGTCTAACTTATCGGTGGCAAAGTGTGTAATTATTTCCTAGATCAGCCTAGCGATGAGGGGTAAAACTGGAAAGTGAAAAACGGACCATCACCTCAAGACATATTATATAGTAGAGATTCCGCGGAATTCACGCACCAGATGCCCATTCTGGGCCGGCCCAATACAGCGAGCGGGTGTGCGACGGGACGCTCCGGTCGACCAGGTCGAAGCATAGGCGGTCCCACCTCCACGGTACGCGGAATATCGGAACTTCCGACTTTGCCAAAGCACGAGGAGAAAACTAAAGGCTAGGCCTTTGTAGCCGAGAACACGTACGTGGTCCAAGTACAGTTAACCGGCAGAACTAGTCAACTTTTCTCCGCATATCATGTACAGTTAACAAAGGACAACACTTGCATATTTAGATTCATAACCGGAACAAGAATTCCCTGTTACATTAGTCTAAGGGTCTGTTTGTTTGGGCTGCAGCTTTTGAAAAGCAGTTGTTGAGCTGTGGAAAAGCAGCTGTGAGAAGCAGTTGTTGGAAGCAGAGATTTGATGTTTGGTAAAACTGCTGTTAGCAGCTGTTGCTGTTGATTTTCTGGTTGAAATGTCTGGAATACCCCTGAATGCTGAAGATGTTATACAAGTGCTGATTTGAACCGAAATAGTTGTTTTTGACTTATTTCGTTCATAATTACTATGTTTACTTAGTTTAGAGAGCTAAATCATGTCATTTTATTTATTTATATGTAATAATTGAAAATACGCTTTTTATTAGAAATTACGCTTTTTATTAGGAATTGAAAACCATATCATGTTATCATTAATAAACTGATACCAAGATATTATACAGCATTAGCATTTCAAGGCATCAACACGCATTGGACAAAATCAATTTGAACACCACATGAACACATCGAGCTTCTTCCGGCCGAGGACAATGCGACGAAGGCAGTCCTGCAGCTCAGCACCGCCGCATCTGATGGCGTCCTAGATGGCGTCCCCGTCCGCGCCGGCGTCGGCTCGGACGCAGCGCTTGCCCGACGAGGTGGAGGACATCAACGTCGCCGGAGAAGATGCAGCCGTCCGGTTGGCTCCCGACGCGTGCTGGCGGCGGGCTGCTCGTTGTGCACGCGTTGGAAGGGACAGAGGTCTGAGCAGAGGATGCAGGGGCCGCGTTCGGTTGCAGGTCTGGCGAGGCGGCGACGGCTCGAGTCTCGGCAGCTGACGGCAGGGAGGGCGGCGGCGGCGGACCCGTCCTGCTCTCCTCACCGATGGGGATGGGGACGACGCGAAGAGGGGAGGCTGAACGGAGCGGGGAGGGGAGCTAGGACGGTGGGGATGGCGAAGGGTGGCGCTGGCGGCAGGGGAGGGCGGCGGCGGCGGACCCGTCCTGCTCTCCTCACCGATGGGGATGGGACGACGCGAAGAGGGGAGGCTGAACGGAGCGGGGAGGGGAGCTAGGACGGTGGGGATGGCCAAGGGTGGCGCTGGCGGCAGGGGAGGGCGGCGGCGGCGGTGAACCCTAACCCTAGCCCGCCATGGGAAAGAATACGAGGGGGAGAGAGGTCGGGGAGATGCTCGGGGCTGTGTTCACGCGTGGGTTGGTTCGGTGGCAATTGTTTCATAATTCATCCCAAGTCATGAGGGTATTTTCGTCCACTGCATTTGGAGAAGCTCGGGAAGCAACGAAAAGCACCTCCGGACTAGCTTTCGCTGCGAGACGATCGCGTAGTTCATTTCGGGACGCTGCTTCCCGCCAGCGCTTTTCAGTTCTTCAGTGTTTGTTTCAGCTTCCGCTTTTCCATCCGAAAAGCAGAAGCGTAAGCGGTAACAAACAGCCCCTAAGCCTGGAGCCACATGGGAACAGAATAGGGGCAAAACTAAAACAAAAGAGAAAATTAGTCTCTGAGCTCTCTGAGAGAAGATTTTTATTCTCAGCAGGAGAGAACAAAAACAACACTCACATGCTTGTCTGCACGTGAGAAGCACCACCACCATCATTCCCAGTCTTTGAAGTACAAATCAATAGTCATTATAGTAAACACAATTGCATACTGACAGCTGCTGCAGGCCAACATTGATAACGTATCAAACAATCTTCAGCTAGTAAATTAAATAATCCTGGATAGTTTTCATCAACACATCATCATCCATAGGTTAACGGCAATCTACTGAACGTCAGCCTTTGCACAGCTGACAATGGAACTACAAGAACAGCACCACTGAGCTGCTATGCTAGCTACTACAAGTCCACTTCTCATCCGGCTGCTGCTACTACAAGGTGCAGGACAGAGCAGCAGCATACACTACTACCTAACCACTAACAGCAATTAAGATAAGCAACGACCACACCATGCACCACCATCTCCAGCAAAATTGCTTCCAAGATGACATGAATTGGGTAACCACCGGCACAAGAGCGCAACCAGTCCAGTAGTCAACTTTTCTCCGCATATCATGTACAGTTAACAAAGCACAACACTTGCATGTTTAGATTCATAACAGGAACAAGAATTCCCTGTTACATTACTGTAAGCGTGGAGCCACATGGAAACAATGGAGACAAAACTAAAACAAAAGAGACAAGTAGTCTACAAGCTCTGGAGACAAGATTTTTATTCTCAGCACAGAGCGAAAACAACACAAACATGACACATGCTTGTCTGCTCGTGAGAAGCACCACCACCATCATTCCCAGTCTTTGAAGTACAGATGAATAGGAACTGATTGTACAATCATTAAACCAGGTTGTATCATGCATCCTGACATCAGGGTTCAGTAGCCAACATGGATAACATATATCGGACAGTCTTGTACTAATAAATTAAACCTTGTTGTTTCTCATCAAACACATCAGCATCACATAGATTAACTACTATCTAGGCATCTACTCAGAAGTCTTTGCATAACTGAAACTGGGACTACAAGAACAGCACCACTGGGCTGCTATGATAAGCTATTACAAGCAGTGGCGAAGGACAGCCCAAAATTTAGGTATGACGGAGTAAAAAATATCTATTATCATTTATTTGGAGTCATGGGTGTGGGAGGGGGAGGGGCAATTGCCCCCCACCCCACCAGGTAAGATGTAGAATTTGTTTAACATAATTTTGAACATGAATATGCAAGTGAGTGGATTGCTTAGCCACTCACCAGAGGATCGGCTCACAATATTTTGTGTGGCTACTCCCCCGTATATGGTCATTCTATAATCATGTTTTAAATACATTGCTTATAAAATCTAATAATTGTTTTTTTTTCTAAAATTAAAAAAAAACTATAGGCACTTGCCGGCTTGTTTAAGGGAGCGCAGATGGGAGTAGCCACTCCCAATAGAGCGGCAATGTGTCGGACTCTTTATTGGACGTGTCGTTGCAGATACTCTAACACACATATGCCCTTAGATCGTTTGCTGTGGATCCTACCGCCGCAATCGTGAGACGCCCTATCTTGGCTCGTTGTCCGCCTCATCGGGCGCTCAAAACAAATTTGGCTCTTCACTGGTTCTCAACCAAAACAAACTGCCTCTTTCTACTGTAACAGTATACAGCAAGGTCAGGCCCCATGTTATCCTGCAACAATGCGTCACCTAAGCAGAATCTGCTATGAACATAAACTTCAAGGATCACACGATGGCATTTTGCTTTGCTCCACAAAATTGCTTCAAAGATGACATGAATTGGGTAACCACCGGCACAAGACCGTAACCAGTCAAGTAGTCAATCTTTCTCCGCTATCATGTACAGTTAACAAAACACAACAGGAACAAGAATTCCTTGCTCCACTACTCTAAACCTGGAGCCACATGGGAACAGAATGGAGACAAAACTAAAACAAAAGACAAGTAGTCTCTGAGCTCTCAAGACAAGATTTTTATTCTCAGCAGCAGAGAACAAAAACAACACACCCACATGCTTGTCTGCACGTGAGAAGCACCACCACCATCATTCCAGTCTTTGAAGTACAGATCAATAGGTACTGATAGTAGCCAACATGGATAACATATATCAGAGAGTCTTGTACTAATAAATTAAACCTGGTTGTTTTTCAATTTTCATCAAACACATCAGCATCACATAGATTAACTAGCATCTACTGAGAAGTCTTGGCATAACTGAAACTGGGGCTACAAGAACAGCACCACTGGGCTTTTATGTTACTACAAGTCTTCTTCTACTTCTGCTGTTGCTGCTAAGACAAGGTGCAACACAAAGCAGCAGCATACACATAACCTAACCACTAACACAATTAAGCTAAGGAACAATCACACAAGGTACCACCTACAGGAAACCAACAAGTTCGTTTCTTCGTAGAGGATCATTCTCTTCCAGCCAAAAATAACCACCAACTGAATCAATCACAAGGTTAGTTACCATTTTGCAGCTGCAGAGACTGCTACCTAGGATCAGAGCAGGATGTCGGCCTTGGAAGGCAGCCTCCGGAAGAAGTTCATCAGCGGGGACGGCATCCTGCTGCGGAACCTTGGCGGACGCATGGCATACAGGCCCCACAGACCGATCATCACCTTCATCGGCACAGCGTACGCGATGACCGCAGCAGCGACGCAGGCGATGGAGAAGAGCAGCGTCGCCCTCGGGTCGCGCCAGCTGAGGACGGCCTGCATCCGCTCGCCCTGCGTTGCAATGTCGCCCACCACCGTCTGCACCCTCCCCGCCACGCTGCGGAGGCGGTCGTACCTGAAGCGCACGACGTCGCCCCGGCTTGACGGGAACGTGTCGAACTCCTCATCCAGCTCATCCACGGTGGCTGCATCTGCGTGAGACAGCCGCATCTCCATGTGAGGTGGGTGCCTTGGACGCACACGGTACCTCCATAGCCCGGTGAACGCCATCACCAGGAAGGCTGTTGGGAGGATCAGCTCCGGCATCAGGACGAACACCAAGAATGTGAACACAGCAAGGCATGAGTGCACCGGGCGCTGCCACGAGCGAACAAGCTCAAACCACCTTCCAATGGCGATCAGACCGGAGAGCACGGCGACAAGGCGAAAGAAGTTTGCTTTGCTGCGCCGCATACTCCACAGATGTGAGCGGTGATCCAGCATGTACTCAACAACCTCCTTGCCAAGCGGTGGCTCTGTACGACCAAGCCGGGCAGCGACAACACTTGTGGCCTGGAACCTCAGGCTCTCAACCTGGCGCACCAGCAGCGGCTCGACATAGTGCATCTTGGGAAGCGTCGGGCGAACATAGGCATGGTACATGTTGCCGGCATTGCCACAGCAGAAGCGGACAGCTAGGTGGAGTTCCCCCATCTTCTTGACTCCCGACGGATGCAGCATAAGAAGCGGGTAAGCATGAGTGTACACCCTGTCAGTCTCCAATGTCGAAAGCCTGATACGAACTTTACCAATGCAATTATCACGGACAGCAACTGTGGTGTTCCCTGATGCTGGCTTGTCGACATGGCAGTTGTCGAACACACCGACAGTGATCACGGTGCAGGGGTCGAACACCTCCCAGGTGTACTGCTCGTTCCACCGGGGGCACAACGAGTCGACGACGGTGCGAGTGCGGATCCACTTCTGGCCATACTTTGCAACACAGTACGAATCTGCCATGCCGCCCCTGCCATCTCGAGCCTTCATTGGTATCAGGCCAGTGGCACCAAGCACGCCGAGCTCAAGCACGCCAACATGAGGGTGCCACAGCTGCTTCGCCGTAGGCCTGAGATCGCTGCTATACGCCGTTGCTTCATCCAGAACATGATAGCCACCATCAAGACTTAGCCGGAGATGTACACGGCTGCCAAACCTGTTCGGATTGCTGGCAGCGACATTGCCACCACCATTGCCACGCTCCAGCCCAAACCACCTAGAGACAACAAGCTTCTCATCCCAGCGCTTCTCGATGGCCGACACTGGAACGACAAGGCGGCCGAGAATGTCGTCCCTTCCCGGTGACACATGATCCTCCAGTGACAGCACCAAGAACTCCTCAAATGGCTCAGCAACCACAAACATCAGGTCTTCGTTCCAGAACGGGCTCGACGGTCCCCGGTTCGCCACCACCGGCGACGGCCGTGTCCGCAGCATCTGGCTCCCAATCTGCGCACGCACGAAGAGCTCCGGGTACCGGCCCATCCCCATCAGTCCCTTGTCCATGGGAAGCAGGTCCTGCGCCTCGATGACAGACACGCGAAGGTACCACAGCTTGGGCGCGACGTACACCTTGGACTTGATGGAGCCCAGGGGGCCGTGGCCCTGGACGCCGGCAGCCTTGGAATGCCACGCCTCGGCGAAGGCCTCGTCGGCCTGGGTGCCGTACCACACGGCGACCATCACCTCCACGCCGCCGCGCTCGCCCTTGCGGTCCTCCATCGCGTACCACTGCGGCGCCAGCGTGCTGTCCGGCGGCGCGCGGCGGGGCACCTCGGAGAGGTCGAACCAGACGCGGCCGAGGTGGTCGTCGCTGCCGCGTGCGCGCACGAAGACCTCGACAAACGAGGACTGGATGGTCTCCTTGGAGAAGGCGAACACCTGGTCCCACTGGTGCTGCCCTGAGGCGGCTGCCGCGGCGTCACGCCGCGGTAGTTCCCGACCTTGACCTCCGCGACGGCCTCCCCGCCATGCGCTGTCACGCCGCGCGCGCGCACCACGCGCACGTACAGGTACTGCATCTGCTCGACCAGGTCGTAGGTTGCGCTCGCCTTGTCCGCCGTGGCACCGCCGCCGAGGCTTGGCCGCGTCTCCTTAAGGGAGAAGTCGGCGGGGCCAGAGAAGAAGGCCGGGGTGGGGTAGTGGTCGGAGAGCATCGCCGGCTTCATGGGCAGCTGCGGCTGCGGCATGATGTCCATGGGCGCCTGCGGCTGCTGCTGCGGCTGCGGCTGATGCGGCCGCACGGCCACCACCGGCTGCTGGTGCTGCTGCTGCTGCTGGTGGTGCTTCTTGTTCCCCGCCATTGGCGGCGCGGCCACGACCTCTGGCCCAGTGACCGTCGCCTTGGCCTGCTTCTCCTGCTTGCTCGCCTTCGTGACCATCTCCCCACCCCCGCCGCCGGTGCGGTAAATCTTGAGCGTGATCTCGCCGCGGATATGCGAGAACAGGCTCCGCTTCTCGAGCGTGAAGAGCTGCGGCACGACCGGCTCCCCGGGCGCCGGCACGCCAGCGGCCGGCACGCGCACCTTGCCGAGGAAGTTGCGGCCGGTCCCGCCGGCGGCGGAACCGGAACCGGCACCGGAAGAGGCGGCGCGGTCGTTGTAGACGCCGACGTCGATGGCGCGGTAGGGTAGGTCGTCGGGGTCGGCGACGGGGAAGACGAGGCGCTCGTTCCAGACGGGGTTGAGCTCCCTGGGCCTGGGCCTGGTGCGGCGCTTCTGGTGCTCGAACTCCACCTCCACGTAGGCGGAGGAGGAGCCCTGCCCGTCCTTGGGCATCAGGTTGTGCGCCGCCACCACCTCCACCACCAGCCTCTCCGCCTTCGCCATCCTCCCGGCGCGGCGGCTACAACCAATCGATTTTTTTTCTCGCGAAGATTCAAACTTGCTCAAAGAACAGAGGAGGTGGATTCTTGCTGCTGATTTGGGTGGGGAAAGAAGTGACAGAGGCGGGGCTATGAGCCTATGCGGGGAACGAGGTAGAGGAAGCAAGAGCGCGTGCTGGAATTCCATCATCGCTATCGATGGGGCGAGGGGAGAGGCTCTGCTCGGTGCTGGGCTACTGGCTGGCTTCAGCTCGGGTCAGGGGATGGTGCTCTGCCTCTGCCTCTGGTGCGCTTCGCTTTGGGTGGTTTTTGAGGCGGGGTTTTGGAAGGCGTTTGGGTTTTTTTTTTTTTTTAAGTAACAACTTGTATTCAACAAACAGTGGTAAGGATACAACATACAAACGCGTAGGAATACAAGAGCACATGGAACGGATACAGGAGGTGAAACCCCAGAGGGCCATCTTCATCTTCAACCTCACGCCATCGACCCAGACCTCCACCAGCGCGCACGCCCGCGAAGAAGCCGCCGTCGACGGCAAACCCTGGAGACGGAAGAACTCCTAGCCAAAAGGCTTTGACGAGCCGCAGTATCCACCAATTCCGGAGAACTGGATCTGAGGCGAACTGAACGAACATCGGCCGGCGACGCACGCCGAGCTCGAACCGCATCCGATCTGGCCCAGAGCGACCAGATCCCTCCACCGCTGACCACTCCACCACCTCCGCAGCACCACCATCCTGACCGCCGAAAAAAGGAGGCGCAGAACACCTCCCCGCCGACCTGGCGCCGCTCCACCTGCAAAGCAGGGCTTCTAGG
This sequence comes from Poa pratensis, assembly GCA_947311845.1. NCBI lineage: Eukaryota > Viridiplantae > Streptophyta > Magnoliopsida > Poales > Poaceae > Poa > Poa pratensis. Next base: position 5,027,062 of record CAMZMU010000126.1, read on the forward strand.
CTCCACGACGAGGATGGAGCCAACCTCGTCAGCACGAAGAAGGAGCCAGAAGACCAGAAGACCAAAACGTGGACATCGCCTCCGGCACGACACCCACGCATGGCCACTGCACAGACCGAGAGATCCTCAGATTCCCGGCCACCAAAAGACACGCGAGCCACGGCGGGGCCCCAGAGGACGCCGTCGCAGAAGGGGAAGCTCACGGACACCACACACCGCGCCGACGACATCACCGCCTCCACAACGCCGCCGACCGGGACGAAACCTACCCCTACCCTATACACAGGCCGAGATCCGGGGTTCCCCCACCCTCCCGCCGCCGAAGCGGCCGGCGGAGGGGGATTCGCGTTCGAAACTGTTTTGGTCTCTCTCTTCTCGGCCAGCTCTTGAATGCGACGATCTTTGGAAGGGAGGAAAAGGAAGAAGCCTTGAATGCGGTGAGCTAGAGAGGAGGAATTTTGCTTGGATACGTTTGACTGCGCCGCTGCTGAAATTAATCAGTGCATCTACCGCTAAAATGGAGCTTTGCATGTAAAAGTATATCTCCTGCTAAGAAAGCTTTGCATGTTATCTCATTTTGGAGTATTTTTCAAGAATCTCATTAAGAAAATCTCCTGCTAAAATATGGAGCGCATTGAAATCTACTGCTAAAAGTATTTGATAACGGCTAAATGAATTAGGCCACATGTAGACATAATATATTATATGAATGTTATATTTGGAAGATAAATTCGTATCATAAGAATATATATGATGATCAAATTTTGATCCCAAATAGTGTGAAGGTCGAGGCGGAGTCATAAGTATAAAGATGTGATGTCAATTCAAAATTGCATGTCAAATACATTTATTCGTATGAAATTTTTATTGATTTTCCAAAATATTGTGTAGTCAATTGACTACAAAGACTAGGCGTGGCTCCACCACTATTAACTGCCCATGATGATCTATTAGGTCTCGCTGAAATGGTAAGAGAAACTGTGTAAATGGCTGCTATATTGGAAATTCGGTGAAAAGACAAAACTAGCAAACCACTAAACAGGCCATTCGAAAATATGGTGACAACGCCAACTATTTCATGTAGACGAGTGCGCATTGGGATAACATTTTTTTGGATCTCGAAGAATGCTCCTCATCATCATCTATGGGGTGGAAGAGAATGCTTGGTAGCATCAACTACATACACTCGAGGTGGAAGAATTTCCCGCGGCACGGCATGATCAATCAAGACGACATTGTCATGACCCAACTATCATCTTGAAACAACTTCCTCTAACGGCCTATAAATTCAACATCGATACATTAAGAATTTAAGCTGTCTATTTATAACAATGACATAATGCCCCCACAAACATCATCTTAGTTTGCAAGGCCAGCGAAGGGGGAAGTTCCAAACGTCACATCGTAGTCATGTACCGGTCGATAGAAGACCTTCCCATAACCAGATTCACGACGATGTTATCGAGTATTAGGTCTTTATTTTGTGTGACTTGTGTTTCGTTGATGTTTGAACTATTTAAGGTGGTTTTATCATGGCCTGCTGTGATATGAGATGCGCAAATCTGATTATGTATTTTTTTTGTGGTCAGGGTGTTGCTAGTGGTGGTGTTTGTTTATTACTTCCGCGATTTGCTGATTGACTTGGTAGGCGACGTGTTTTTTATTAACATATCGACTAGTTACTTACTCCCTCCGTTCCAAATTAGATGTCTTCTATTTGTCAAAAAGTGGATGTATCTATACTTGTAACATGTCTAGATACATCCATAGATACATCCACTTTTTGGCGAATGGAAGACATCTAATTTGGAACGGAGGGAGTACATTACACATTACGTTGTTGCGGAGCCTGGATGTAATTCCTTTCTAATTGATATTAGTATATTCCATTTATCTAAAAAATGTATGTTGTTTATCGTGACTCTAAAATTTTGGTGAAAATAACATTTTATAATATCTAAAAATATTTTGTAGGGTTAAATATCTAAAAATACATGGATTCCGAAAATGTTGTTGAAATGGTGCTGGACTGAATCTAAAATTTTGAGATACTTTAGTTCGATTTCGGATTATCAAATGGATCTTGTATGACAAAATAAAACAGAAATGCAAAAAAAATCGAGGTACTGTAGGTACACTGGCCTCCACATCGAAGAAATTCTCGTCCGTGCCCAGTCCCGTGGATCGGGGACACCGAGCGGATAGACCACCTTGAAGAACAAAAATGGATAAACCTGCTTTCCCCGTTTGTGGGGGCACTGACCGGTGCACGGTACACATACACAGCACCTGCGACGCTGATTCGTCCCGTGGAAAAGAGCATAAATGAGGACGACCGAGCAGAGAACATAGTAGGTCGCCTGGCTCCGTCGACTCGTACGCGACGGCGTGGCATCGGGCGGCCACCGCGCGCGTGTACTTGCGCCATTTTTCTCCCTTCAAACGGCACTACGAGTACGTGGCGGAAACGAAACGGAACTCGTCACCCGCCCGCCCATGCCGCCGCAACCGCAGTTCAGAGCCTTCCACCCGAAGCAAACACGGCACAGCACAACAGGCCGCCGCCTCGCGCTTGCCGACGAGCCGGAAACGCGTCGGGCATTTGAGCTCGTGTAGTCGTGTTTGTTCCCTGCCCGTTGTGCAGCGCGGTCGAGTCGCATTAAACAAAGCCGCCCATGGCTGGCTACGTGCAGCAGCGACACAGGGCTACAGCAGGAGCCGCTAGCTGCATTGCCCACAGCAGAGGGGGGAGCGGGAGACCGCGTGGGACCCGCATCACGTCTACTCGCTCGGCTGCACATACCAGTTTGGTTGGCTAAACACAAGTGGGTTTCCATGCACGCACGGATGACATAAGCTACTGCTACGGATGTTGAAGAACCATCGCAACCGACTTCTTCAAACTCACTCGCCACGGCAAATATCGCATTTCTAACAAAAATCATACACACGCACTCCTTCCGCACAAGCGTACGCTCGCAAGACTCGGTAAAACAAAGAGCCGGCGGGCGGGAGTGAAGATTTCTTGCTCGGAGCTCTAGCGCTCAGGCTGCAGGTGGGACTGCTCGTGGGCCCCCGCTTAATGCCCGCACAGTCCCGCACATGGTAAGTGGGCGTTCCGCGGCAGCCCACGAATCATATGCGGGTACCCACGAATCCCACATACGCCCACATATCAGTAAACAAACTGCAGATCAATTTGACAGCATTTTCAACATGCTTACGGACGGATCCTCTTCATCTAGCTACAAATAATAAACTAGACCTGTAACTCTTTACACCATGAACTACAGGATTTTAACATCCAACTTTCTAACAGATATTAATCCCACATTACACTTGAAACGGTTACAGAGAAAAGTAACAGGGATCCTAGCAAATCCATGGCATACAGTAGACATGTCTCCCATCGCTGGATTGAAGAATCCTTCCTCAAATTACAGTGTACATCAGCTTCAGGGAATCCTTGCATACATCAACATCAGCTTTGCCTCATTCACTCCAACAGCTTCAGAAAACAATCTAGTGACAAAAATACATGTTTATTGGACTAGCAGCTTGAACATGATACGAAGGTAACTAGAAAGAAAGCATGTATATGAAGGTAGCCAGAGTAGCCAACAGTCCAACAGACACAAAAAAAATCAGAGAACACTTGAACTTGATTTACTAGCAGCTAGCATGTTCGTCTCTAATGTACCTTAAAAGCTGACAGCTAATACTGCCACATCCAGATAATACAAAAATGGATTGCATTTCACATGTACCTATACTATTCCAGACTATCATCACGCAAGATCAAAACACCAAATTAAATCCTGGCAGCTGCAGGCTACAACATTTGGCAACTAGATAAATTTCCCACAACTGGCAGCTGCAGGCTATAACATTCAGCAAATACACTTGGTAGCTAGAGTAGCCAACAGATACAAAAATTCAGAATGCATCACAGCATCGGATATAATTACATAGACAAAAATGAGCATTCAAATATAAAGACAAGAGGCATGAAATTCATAGCTATCTTTGCACTTCTGAACATAAAGTTCTTCGCCATGGTTTTCAGAGTTACAATATTGGCAAGTAGATAAATTTAACCGGCAGCTGCAGGCTACAATATTGTTTTTTTACTGAACTTTGTCAAGATTCTGAGCGACGGATCTGAGGGAGGGAAAAAAGAATGCACCTTTTGGTAGCGTGGGCGCCTTGGTCGGACTGGACGAGCTCCTCCTGCCCCTGTGCGTTAGTATGTCCATCTCCTTGTCTGCACTCTGCAGGCGCAGGTGCGCGGGCAAGGAGCATGAGCAAGACAAAACGTGGTAGGGGGTGTGGGTGCGGATTGTGAAGCTAAGTTGTGGATCTTACCGTCGTCCATCTGCAGCAGGAGGTTTCAGGAGTAGCAGGAGCAGCCTCGGGCTGCAGTAGTATTCGGTTCAGATCGATCCGGGCGGCGTGGAGGTCCTTGCGGCGGAGCAGGATCTGTTGGGGGGAGAATGGAGGCGGTGAGTTGCGGGGAGAGATGGAGGAAGGGGGAGCGACCAGGGGGAGCACGTACCGACAGCGGCCCTTGTTCAGAGGGAATGGATCCGGCGAGCGGCGGCGTCGCCGCCAGTCAAGATTCTGAGCGACGGATCTGAGGGAGGGGGGAGAGCGGGTGGAGGGAAGACCTCCGTCCCCCGGAGCATGAGGAGGCGGGGACGGTCGGGCGGCGGCCATGGGAAGGTGGCGGCGGTCGGGCGGCTCTCCGGAGTTCCGTGTTCGATGTGGGGAACGACTCGGGCAAGGTTGGTTAGATGTGGGGGCATAGTTGGGCTCGTCGTGGGCCACGTGGGGAGTCCCACGAACCCCACATACTTTTTTTCCCTACCCGTGGGATTCCACTTACGTTATTACGTGGGCTTGGGTAGTGGGCCCCGCGGGTCGCCCACTCCCACCTGCAGCCTGATCTAGCGCATCGTCCCGTGTGTTTAACAAATTCAAAATCACATTTCAGTTTCAAAAACATGTGAAAAAGAATCGTCTCTATGATTTATTCTGAAAACATGCAAATTTTTAATTAGAAATACTTTGTATTATGAGCTACGCGTGCGGTGTTTCCAATCTCCCAAAAAATTTAAGATTATTGTATAGCCCATAATAAAAAGAATTTCGCGTTTTTGGTTGTGCACGTTTCTGGGCTACATCATGGACTACATCCAAAATCATTTTCAGATTATTATAAAACTTCTAAATATTTTTTTCTTTTTTTTTAAACGAAGGGGCATTGTAGTTCGGGAGCACAAATGACTTTCCAGGGCGATGCGATAGAAACACCGGTAGGCCGTCTACCCAGTCATCCAATCTCGCTTAAAAGAGAGATATGAAACTTCCGACCATTGCAGCATAACCTTTAGCGTTGTAGTACTATTTGTTGTTAAATTTACAGCGAGTTCGCCACATCATTTAGTTTCGTGGTACTCCCTCCATTCTTGAATAAATGTACTTCTACCTTTAGTACTCCCTCCGTTTTTGTTTACTTTACGTTCTTGCTTTAGTCAAATTCAAACTTTACCAAGTTTGACCAAATATTTAGAAAAAAATGTCAATATATACAATATAAAATATATATTATTAGAATCATCGTAAAATATATTTTCATATTATATGCATTCGGTATTATGTATGTTGATATTTTTACTATATTCTAGATCAAACTTGACAAAATTTGATTTTGACAAACCTAGAACGTGAAGTAAATACAAACAGAGGGAGTACTAGATCAAACTTTCCAAATTTGATCAAATTTATAAAAAAAAAGTAGCAACATATATGACATAACACATTGGTATAATTTGAGACTTTGTTTCAAAATGAATCTATTGAAACTAATTTATTGTCATAAGTGCGGGTACTTTTGTCTATATAGTTGGTCAAAATTTAATAAGTTTGACTTATCAAAAAGTAGAAGTATACTTATTCACGGACGTCTAGGTAGAGTCATGCAGTAACAAATTAATGATATTACGCAACTGGTCTCTTTTGGTCACAAGATATCGTATGCGCATGGAAACCAACCACTTGCAGGCTTGCAGCACCGAAAAAAACCCAGAGTTTGGGTGTTTGGATTTCATTTGAGGCCTCGCGTGGGAAACATTTATACACTCATAATTAATGAGATTACGTTGGAGCTGGCGGTACGAACAAACCATGGTAAAAAAAATACCGGGAATTCTTAGAGAAGTCGTGTAAAAATTAGTGCGAAGAATTGGATAAAACGTGTGGATGCCTTTTCGACCGGACGCGCAAAAACTGTTGACGAGTACATTAATCAACCTGGTACATGCAAAAACACGGCGTCCCAGTGCCCGGCTGTTACTCGCAGTGGATAAACTTGTACCCCTAGAGGCTAGAACCGATCGAGCGGCGTACTCCACCCGTACATGCATAGTGGCATGGTACATGCAGCGATCGATCAGTGATTCAGTGATGCGTCCCAAGATTAGAATAGCTGAAGGTACAACAGAGCGTAAATGGGCGAGAACGACTTCCCGGCCATGGTGGCGTCACTCCGGCCGTAGCACACGCCGCCGACGAGCGTACAGCGGAGTACTTGGGCAGGATCAGCACCGGACGGTCGCACCAGAGAAAATTCAAACTCTGCTGTTGCTAGTCTACTCGTCGGAGAAACGGAAGCGAGGCTGCCCATGACCGAACGCAGAGAGAGGCAGAGCAGCGCGGCCAATGGAGGAGGCCGGCGCCGAGAACACGGAATTAACTTCTTCGGCGTCGGGGCTCGTGGCGGTGCGTACGCGGGGGGCTATTCCTATCCGTTTCCTCGTGTTTGGCGCGTGCTGCAACAAAGCTTAACAAACCAACGCCTCGATCCTCTCTTGCTGCGCTCTACTGGTCTACTGGACGTGGTGGTACGTACGAGTATTTATTGGGTGCCAGCAGCGTAGAGAGACACAGCGTCGCTACAGCAGCTAGCCCGGTCTGCTCTATCTGCTCACAGGCTATGGTTTAATCTTGTCAAGAGTGAGAAAGACTATGGTTTAAAGTAGAGCACGAGTGGGCCATGTACACGGATGGGTGTCTCGATTCGTCGGGATTGCCTGGTTTGCCTCCCCTCCCCTGGCCGGGACGACGAATGTCTTTCATTTTACAAAGGGCGCCAAGATTCGTGCGCTGGGGGGCCCTGGGGACCACACAACGGTCAAGCTCGATCAGCTAGGGGCTAGCAGCTATAGGAGGAGTAGGCGCGAGGGAGCGTGGAAAGGAACGTCATGTCCCCCACTCCGCTGCCGCGGTGCTGCTGCTGCTGCTGCCCTCTGCCGCTTAAGTTTCCTCTCGTCTCCGCCTGCGCGGGATCAGCTAGGGGCTGCGCGAGGGAGCAGCGAGGCGTGGCTCTGCCTCCGCCTGCATGTCGCGATCTCTTGCCCACTTCCCTCTCGTCTCCTAGCCGTAGGAGGAGGGTGCAGCATTGCACTGCTCGTCAGAGGGAGCAGAGCATGGAGAAAGAACGAGCCGAGCTCAAGAGGGGTATAAGCGCCATTACGCACATGACAGGGAGCTCTGACTGACGGACAGCATCGCTGTTCATCCTCACCTTTGGGGATTAAAGTTCGCGGGGGCCCATGGTTTATCCATACGCTTTGCGCCTTGCGTGATCATGATAGTGATGGAGGCGAACCCACACTTTTGGAGACCCAGAAATGCACTACTCTGGTCGGGCGGGGCGGGGCCGGCCGGTGGTGTATCTTTTGCGTGTGGGAGTTGCGATGCGTGCGTGCGCATGGCGTTGGTAGGATTCAGATTTCAGAGAGACGCAGGCGTGTGTTTCGGTTGGCTCGAGGGTGGCCGAACGCCGGCGTGCGAGCGAACTGAGCTCACCGGTGGCCTGTCCTGGCGACCTGGCCTGATGCAGGCTGCCGTTCGGCGGGAGGCGTGCACGTGATCGAGCGGATGTCCGTGGCAGCGGCATGCTTGCTTACCGGCCCTGTACATCCCAGAACAGGGAGAGAGCAAATACCAATAACAAAGAATCAGAATAAATCAATTCCGGAAGCTGGTACGTTGATCTCGTCTATTTCGAACTCCCCGCCTTTTTAGTTAGACCACGTGTCATATGTATCTCCCGCTCTACCGGGCGAAAGGGCCATCTTCGCATAAGGGTCCACTGTGCCGAACAACGGCGCCAACCGTGACTCCCTCGTCGTGCTCACTTCACTCCTTGAGGTCGGTACAACACCCACCATGGTCGAGATGAGCAGCGGGTTTGCTATGACAGGAATTCATGCTGCAACGGACGCCGATGCCTTTCCTTGAGAACGTGATGTCGTCATCACCCGTGGCTGCAGACTTCAGCTGTTCTTCCCAAAACGTCCGGGAGAATCTCCGTCACACAGCTAAAAAAGATTGGGGAAGATGATGGATATGACACGTAGGCCTCAATATCAGTGAGAGTAGCTTGTAATCACGGTCGGAATTCTCTATATCATAATGTGTCAAATAGGTCTAGGGCCATAGTGCCAATTTCCGGTATTGGGTTCAATTTATGTAGCCCCAACAAGTCCCATGTTTGATCATTTTCCCAAAATGAATTCTATGCACGTCGCATTGCATGCACCGTCGTCCGCTATATACGGAACGTACGTAATACTCGCATAGAAAAGTCTGCGCCGGCACGTACATTTTTTGCGGCGTACTATCATGTTGGGCCGCTGGCGAGCGCTGGATGATCGTCCTGTCACAGGACTCTTGTGCATGCCGTCGTTTGGCCGGCGTGGTTCTCTGAATTACGTGGGCGACACGTGGCCACGCCACACTGGGCTGTCTGAGCAAGCTAGCGAGCAGCGAGCAAGGCCACAGGGACAGTGACGGCGGATAGCAATGGAGTGGCCACTATATGAGGAATACGATGCTCATGCTCCTCCCCGGCCTTTTTCAGTTCCGAGTAATTTGCAGTTGCAGGCACCGAGAACCCAAAAATAAAATTACCCCCGAGAAGTGGGAACCAACCTGAAAAAAGTTTTACTGGAGATTGAGAGTTGAGAAGTACCATGGTGTAACCGCGTACAAATACTAGTACAAAGTAGGAAGCGTGTGAGTGTGACCCGCCTCGTCCTAATGCCAGGTCGATCGATCGATCGGTGGAGGAGCACGCCTGCTACTGTTGCTAGGAGTACCTTTTACCGGGTTCTGTTGGTTGTCGCCGTCAGGCTGCTCTGCTAGCTTTCAGGATGCAGGTGGACGCACCGTTGGACATCCGCGTCCGTCCGCCTCAGTCCGCAAATGCTAATCAGGTTTTTAGCGGAGGCCGCGTCCGCCCGTTACGTTTACCTCCGCATCTGACGGACAGAGCGGACAAGCCGCCGCCCGCTGCATCGTTCGAGTTGTGCATCGATGGGGATAGATGGCAGACCTTGTCCCGCTGGTATTTTCCCCTCCTCTTCGTCCACCTCCTGCTCTACGCCGGCGACCCTGCCCCTGGCCGCTCGCCCCTGCACGCCGCCCAACCCATACACTTCCCTCGACCCTCGTCGCCGCTCCACTCTCCGCCAAACCCTAGGTTCTGCGGCCGCCGCCATGGCGCCTTCCACCTGGGATCCCGCGCACCTTGTCCGCCTCCCTCCCTCGATCTACGCACGAGCCCCGAGCTGCTGGCGCCGGCCACGTCCAAGTCCCGATGTGCCGGCCACGAATCTGTCCCCAACATTCAGCTGCAGGGCGAGGGAATTGGGGAAAAGCGGGGTGCAACGCCGACGGCGAGATTCAGCAGGTCAAGATCTAGGAGGAGACGTGCGGCGCCGGCCCGACTGCAGCGACTCGAGTGGCGGCGTTCCTGCAGTTTCTTTTCTATCCAGGGATCGAGAATTCGAGATGAATTGCGTTTTTCCCTAGCGGACAAATAGACAGGCCTGGCGGCCTGAGGGGGCCGCGTCCGTGATTCCGTTCCAGTCTCGCGGCCAGTCCGCTAAGCCGTTTGGGCTTATGGAGCGGCGCGGACCAAGCGGCCGAGCGGATTCCGCCGCCGCTTGCATCCTGAGCTAGCTTTACTCCTATATCGGCAATGTCGATGGCAGCAGGCCAGCAATATGGCATAGCAGAAGCAGGCAGCACAACGACGAGCGTCCACCACTCCTAGCCGATAGTGACAACCGTCTCAGAATTGAAAACCATCGCGCGCTTCCCGTCATCCCGTGGGCCGCATTGCTGGATGAGATGATTTGGCTGCCACCAGCGCGTCGATCTGGCCCATCATCAGAGCTTCATGGGCTGCATCAAAGAGAACCGGAGTCGAAAGTTATCAGCGCTATGCTTGGACAGGAAGCCCAAGGGGCCCAGCCTGATAGCCCATGCAACGAGCAAATCCCACGTGTTGAGTTATTTTTTTTGCTTTGAGGAAAAGTATGTTTTCCCTAAAAAGAAAGGTGAAGTAGCAGGACGGCTCTGTCAAAAAATTATGCCAGCCGGAGTTTTGACGAACTGACCGTCAAAACATGGTCTGACTGTTAGCACGTACAGTAGCTTTCGCAGAGTCTGGGGGACACGCGCTCCGCTGCGGCTACAGCACTGCTTAATTTCTTCCTCTAGCACTGCTCCGATGGGTTGGGTTCCTTCGTGTGAGCGAGCGTACACAACTTTAGCACATTTTCTTCCTCTCGCACAACGGATTTACCTGTAATACCTCATCACTAGTGTTTTGCTTAGCGCAACCTGAACTCGCTAGCTAGACAGGGTTTTCCTTTTCCATATATAGACCACATAAAAGATGGGTTTTCATGAAACAACTTCGTGAACATAAAGGATGCAATTATGTAGGGTGGACATTTTTTGATTTTTTCTTACATTTTAAAATGAGTTTCAAATATGTTTTAAATAAGGGTGCATTTGCACCTGGGAGGTAAGACGTAGATCCTCGATGTTATGGATATTGAAGATGGTTTTCCAGAGATGTAGTTTTGACCACTAGTTCTAACGTGATACACATATAAAATATATAATACACAAAAATATCGTATTATTTATGGAAAAGTAGTTGCACTTAATCTATGTGTAAAATTGTCACTCATTATCAATTGGATAACACGATAACCTTTTTTACATCAAAGAGAGGTTTATGGCTCTATCAGGTGTATCTTCTGTTTTCTTTGAACCTTTTGGCAGTCTGGAAAAGCTTCTACTATCTCGAAAATACATTGGCAAACCTGGTACAATTGCATCCAATATGTTTAAAAAATAGAAATTACAAAATGGTCAAAAAAATTCAAAGCCGACATTCGGGCAAACATGATTAAGTATTATACCCTACAAAAAATGCCAAAGAATGTCTTTCGTTGCACCTTGAGTCAAAGATTTGCCCACAAACCACTATATACACGCTATATTCGTCATAAATTTGTCTTTTTTTGCCCAGAAATCAATGAGAATCACTTCCTGGCCAAATTTGTTTTTTACAACGGTACAATACTTTATCTTCTTTGAGCCCAATTTTTCTTTGGATTTTTGGGTTTTTTTTTTTCCGTATATCAGGTGCGCTTATACCCAGAAACCAAAAGTCCGCATCCATTGTTGTCTTCCTTTTATATTTAATGGGAGTGGCATAATTACATAAGTACAGTCCTAATCACAATGTTGTATTGGTGGAGATGCCTCCTTTCTACGTGTGATTCGCCTAAGTGATAAGAGATTTAGGTTTTTTGTGGCTTCTAATCATGTTGGGCACTTCATCTATTCTCTCCGGGAAAGATCTTGGCCAGATTTTCAAATCCTCTTCAGCCTTTTTCGTGGAGATGCGAATGTTGTGATCTTCAAAGACCCAAAAGCATTTTCAGGACCGATCTCCTTTCATCCTAAAGGAAAGAACAATGAGATTTTACACGGCAATCCGACCCCATCTGCTGATCACGTGCAATTCGAATCTTTTAGTCCAATGGGGAAGACAGCTCCTTCGTCGGCACATTTGAAAGTTCAAGATGTTTTCGGTTATTCATGTGATTCGCTATCTCTGGGTTCTCTGTCGTTATCGTATTTCAAATGCCTGCCTCCGCGCCTAGACGTGCATGGACCTTCTGTGGTTCAAATTTCAGAGGACAAGTGCCTAATGGAGACATTTTTGATCGAGATCTTTTTGCTCATATGGATGATCTTCGGGAGGCAACTATGAGGATGGCCACGTCCAATTTACCATGGGTATTTCAGCGATGCCATCCTGGGATTTTATTAAGGACTTCCATCCTCGTAGGAAACACTGCTCAAATGTCTTGGCAATGGTCTTCTTGCAAGTTCTTGTGCTATTGGGATCCGTTGTCTGAATTGCAAAGATATTGGTCACTATGCAAGAAACTGTCCGACTATGGATCATTCAAGGATTCTTAAGCAACAACCAATGGAAAGGAATTATTCTCTGTCTAAACAAAAATCTATGTGGGTTGTTAAGGGCAGTGCTCTGATTCCTAAGCTGGTTAGCACTTCTAAAATCAATGCAGACCGGTCTGTCCCCAACGATTCCACAACTTCTAACTGTAGACTGCAGAAGGCCGATCGTTGCTCGTACTGTGGGTTTGTTAGTCACAGGTTTGAGGGTTGCTTCTTGATGACGTGAAACACACGTTCGTTGGGAGACCCCAAGAGGAAGGTATGATGTAGTCAGCAGCAAGTTTTCCCTCAGAAAGAAACCAAGGTTATCGAACCAGTAGGAGCAGCAACTCTTCAGAAGGTTGTCAACGGCGCCAGAAAAATAGCTGTCGAGGGAGTCTGGACTGTTGACGTGGAATCTGCACACAACACAATCAAACTACTTTGCCCCAACGAAACAGTGAGGTTGTCAATCTCACTGGCTTGCTGAAAACAAAGGATTAAACGTATGGTGTGGAAAATGAGTATTAAATTGCAGAGAATGAAAAAGGAACAGTTTGCAGTTTGTGGTTGTTTAATCAGTGTAAAAGAATGGACCGGGGTCCACAGTTCACTAGTGGTGTCTCTCCATAAAAGATAACTAACATGTTGGGTGAACAAATTACAGCTGGGCAATTGACGAATAGTGAGCGCATGACAATGCATATACATGACATGTTGACTACTATGATATTTAATTGGGCATTACGACATAATACATAGACCGTTATCCAACAGCATCTATGACTAATAATCCACCGCCGGGTTGTCATCCGAGTCCCCCGTTGGTATTAAGTTGCAAGCAACGGATAATTGCATTAAGTAAAGTGCGTAATGTAAACAAACACATATGCCCGTGGACATAGCATCGTTAGGTTATCCCTAGTGGCAACAGCACATCCACAACCTTAGAACTTTCTGTCACTGTCCCAGGTTAAACGGAGACATGAACCCACTATCTAGCATAAATACTCTCTCTTGGAGTTACAAGCATCTACTTGGCCAAAGCATCTACGAGTAACGGAAAGCATGCAAGATCTTAAATAACATATAAGATAGATTGATAATCAACTTGACATAATATTCAATATTCATCGGATCCCAGCAAACACAACATGTAGCATTACAATAATATGATCTTGATCATGTAGGGCAGCTCACAAGATCTAAACATGATGGCACAAAGTGGAGAGACAACCATCTAGCTACTGCTATGGACCCGTAGTCCAAGGATGAACTACTCACGCATCACTCCGGAGGCAGGCATGGCGATGTAGAAGCCTCCGGTGACGATTCCCCTCTCCGGCAGGGTGCCGGGAAGAGGTTCTGAACCCTCCCGAGCTAGGGTTGACGACGGCGGCGTCTCTGGAACTTTTCGTGGATATTTGCTCAGGTACTTAGGGTTTTCGCGTCGGGGGGAATAAGTAGGCGAAAGGGCGGCGGCTGCGGACCCCCGAGGGGCCCACACCACCCTAGGGCGCGGCAGAGGGGGGCCCGCGCCCTAGGTGCGTGTGGCCTCCTGGTGGCCCTCCTCTGCTGCTCCTTCGCTCCGTCAGGCGTGTTCTGGAAAAATAGGGACCCCCGTGTAGTTTCGTCCAATTCCGAGAATATTTCCAGACTAGCTTTTCTGGAATACAAAAACAGCAGAAAACAGGAACTGGCACTTCGGCATCTTGTTAATAGGTTAGTCCCAAAAAATGTATAAAAGTGATATAAAGTAGATGCAAAACATGTAGCAATTGGTATAAAACAAGCATGGAACATCAAAAATTATAGATACGTTTGAGACGTATCAGCATCCCCAAGCTTAGTTCCTACTCGTCCTCGAGTAGGTAAACGATAAAAACAAAATAATTTTTGAGGTGACATGCTACTATCATAATCTTGATCATATAATATTGCAAGGCACATGTAAATGAATGAAGTGATCCAAGTCAATGGTCTATAATTTGCTACCAAATAGATAATGAGTAAACAATGAATCACACAAGCTAAACGTTTTCATGAATAGTACTTTCGAGACAAGCATCAAACAGTTTTGCATAAGTGTTAACTCATAAAGCAATAGTTTCTAATAAAAGGTATTTAATCAACACAAAGGAAGAATTTAGTTTCAGCATTTGCTTCAACTTTCAACATATTTATCTCATGGATATTGTCAACACAAAGTAGTATAACAAGTCCAATACATTGCATATAACGCATGTTGTAACAAAGTTGACACTAGTGTTTGCTTGTGGAAGACAGAAAGAATAGGAAAACTGACTCAACATAAAAGTAAAAGAAAGGCCCTTCGCAGAGGGAAGCAGGGATTAAATCATGTGCTAGAGCTTTTAGGTTTTTGAAAGCATATAGAGATTGCATAAAATATTTGATACTCCTCCCAACCTTGCTAACACAAGCCATGGCTAACCGAATCCTCGGGTGCCTTCCATCAATCACATACCATGGAGGAGTATCTATTTTTGAGAGGTGTTTGTTAATTGTCAACGAATGGTAGCGGGTGAGAACAGTATTCTACCTGTCGAACGGACTTTTAAGAGCGGCTCCCATGAAGGACGTTATTTCTACCAGCAAGGCAGATCATCCCTCTTTCTCTTTGGTTTACACACATTCAGGTATTTCACTGTTTGTCATTGCTTACTGATGAATCAGGGCAAAAGTGTGAAGAGAATTAATTGGTTAAAGTTGTAATTAATTGGGACTGGGCACCCCGTTGCCAGCTCTTTTTGCAAGTTATTGGATAAGCGGATGTATATGCCACTAGTCCAGGTGTAAAAGTCCATCACAAATAGAATAAAGAATAACCACACTAATTCCTCATGAGCTAGTAAACATTGACACAAAAAGGGAATAATAACATTTTGAATAATTTAAAGGTAGCACATGAAAAATTTACTTGGAGTGGCAAGGAAATACCACATATAGGTAGTTATGGTGGACACAAATGGCATGGATTTTGGCTCAAGGATTTGGATGCACGAGAAGCATTCCCTCTCAGTACAGAGTTTAGGCTAGCAAGGTTATGTAAGCAAACAAGAATATCAACCCGTACACCAAGTTTTATATGACAAACATATTGCAAACGTTATAAGACTTCATACCGTCTTCCTTGTTAACCAAACCCTGTTATTAGAAAATATCTAGACCTTAGAGATACCACCGATGCAAACCAAATTTTCAACAAGCTTTACGGTAGTTCTTCACTAATAGGCTTAACTCATGTGATGCACAATTTAATCATGATCTACTTGTTAACTCAAAACAATTGACAAGCATCAAGTTATCCATTTTAGTGATCTACAAGATTAAGCAAGTTTTTCCTTATACCAATTACCACATGCAACATTTTCTGAACCAACCAAACACCAATCAATTTATTTCATCAACTCTCCAAACAAATATAAGTGAAGCAAGAGAGTACTTTCTACAAAAGAAAGCTAATAGCTCTGACAAGAGATACATGAAAACAAGAGCTAAAAGCTGAACAGCGCTAGATATGAATACTCAACAAATATAAGTGAAGAATAGGAGTATTCTCATGAAAAAGCGGAGCGTGTCTCTCTCCCAATCAAGAATGCTAGGGTCCAGTCAAGCTTTATTGAAAATAAAAGTGCAATACTGAAAATAAAAGCACACAGACGCTCCAAGAAAAGCACATATGATGTGAAAGAATTAAAATATAGTTTCACTAGAGATGACCTGATAATTTTGACGATGAAGAAGGGGATGCCTTGGGCATCCCCAAGCTTAGACGCTTGAGTCTTCTTGAAATATGCTGGGGAGATCCATGGGAGCCTCCCCAAGCTTAAGCTCTTCACTCTTCTTGATCCTATTATATCATCCTTCTCTCTTGACCCTTGAAAACTTCCGTCACACCAAACTCAAAGTAGATCTCATTAGAGGGTTAGTGCATAATCAAAAATTCACATGTTCTATAAAGACGCAATATGATTTGTTACTTTAAACATTAGCTACAGCCACTGATGTTATGTGAAGCTCTTCCACCCAAAAAAGAATTTCACTCAACACTAGTAAAAGAGAGAATGCAAAATAAAAAGGCATAATCTGTCTAAAACAGAACAGTCCGCAAAGACGAATTTTTTCGAGGCACTTACGACGCTCAGATCGAAAACTCTGAACTAATGAAAGTTTCAGACATTCATAAAGATTACGCACAAAAATTTCAGATTTAATTAACAATCTGGTGATTTTAGGAATTTCGTACAGTGAACAGCAAAAATCTGTTTCTGCGCAGCAATCAAAATTAAGCATCATCTTAACATTAGAGGCTACTCTTGGCACAACAATGCGAGAAAATAAAGATACAAAGGAGTTGCTACAGAAGTAAACATCCTCCTTGACTAATACTGAAAATAAAAGATAATGGGTTGCCTCCCAAAAGCGCTTTCTTTAATGCCTTTTAGCTAGGCTAGAAGATTTTAATGATGCTCTCATAAGAATAAGAGTTGAAAAACAAAAGAGAGCATCAAGAGGCAAATATCAAACACATTTAAGTCTAACCCACTTCCTATGCAAAGGAATCTTGTAACAAAATAAATTATTGAAGCATAAAGCAACTAGCATAGAAAGATGAAACAAATATAGCTTCAAAACTTTCAACATAAAGAGAGGTGTTTTAGTAACTTGAAAACTTTTACAACCATATTTTCCTCTCTCATAATAACTTTCAGTAGCATCATGAACAAACTCAATAATATAACTATCACATAAAGCATGCTTTTCATGATCTACAAACACATAATTTTTATTAAGCTAAAAAACAGTAGGGTTATCAAACCCACTTTTGACAATAGTAGTATAATTAATATCATTAGGCAATATAGGACCATCATCAAGAGCATTATCATATATAACTTTAGGGAGCACATTTTTACTTTCTGCAACAGCACATCCACAACCTTAGAACTTTCTGTCACTGTCCCAGGTTAAACGGAGACATGAACCCACTATCTAGCATAAATACTCTCTCTTGGAGTTACAAGCATCTACTTGGCCTGTGATAACCCAAATTTTGGCTAGATTTATTAATTTGATTAAAATGAATTTAGCTTTTGATCAGTCTAATTGTGCTAATCTCTTGTATATAACTAGTTGTCAATTTGTGCATGCAATAGAAAAATAGAGGGAGTTGTTTTGGCTTGCTTGTGCATCTTCATTAGGTGGTAGCTCTAGTCCTTGCGTGCAATCGATCGTATAGTGCATGGCTGACGTTAGAGCATACGTTACCAAGGATCATCGTGGCAGCATGTCAGTGGAGTAGTCAGCCTTGCTTTATCCTGCGTGGGCAAGAGCATGGAAGTCAGCCTGTGAGAGGAGGACGCGTGCCAACGGAGTGATCTTTGACTCGCTTAATTGGAGGGCCAGCAGCTAGACAGTTTTCCTCCGTCTGCTCGAAGAGTCAAGCGGCAGGGCGGCTTGATATTTAGGCGTTAAGCGGCACAGATATTTTCGGAAGTCGGCGGTCCTCTCCCGTCCTGTAAATATGGCAGCTCTACTGCTGATCAGCATCGATCAATCGACCGATCAAATCATCAAAGTGAGGCAAAGAGTGCAACCAGAGAGTGAGAGGAGAGCGACGACCATGGGGTGTCCATGTTCTCGCCGAAATGGTATTCTCAGCTCGAGACGCTGGTGCATGAAATAAATAGAAGGCGACGGTGAGAGCTAGGCAGAGGTCGCCGGCAGGGCGGCAGGAGATCGACGGCGGCCGGTGTGGGGGATGGTGGTGATTCTACGACGGCCGGTGCGGGTGATGGTGGTGATTCTACGACGGCGGCGAGCGAGAGCGGCAGAGCTCGGTGGCATGCAACGGCCGGCAAATGGAGTGTCTGATTGTGGTATTCTTTCCGCTAGCTCGTATGTCTAGCTGGTACGCTGCTGAATCGCACAGGAGAGAAGCCGACGGTATATTCAGAAGATACGTGTACGGGGACAACGTGGTTCATCGACAAAGAAGAATATTGCTCCGATGGTTTATAATCCTACGATGGAGGCAAGTAGATTCTTTGCTAATCCCTTGATCCCAGCCAGTGGATGCTTTCCTAATCCCTGATCTTGCAAGTAATTACTTTGATAATCCTTTGACTTCTGCTGGTAGTAGCTTTGCTACTTCTAACCTCTGTCTTGTTATTAATTCGGTGTGGTGCTTATACTGATACATGCACTATTCTTGTTGATCTTCTTGTCGATCATGATATGGTACCGTGGAGAGATATTTATTCGATTCTATCTCTTCATATCTCGTGGCGCCATTTGATGAATGGCATCATCTCTTGACATCCTTTTGATAGCCATGATAGTACGAGAGAGATATGCGTGATGATAAGAGAGAAATCATCACGAGTTATATAGTCTCACGCAGAGGCGTGCCAATTGATATCCCAGCTTATAGCTCTAATTTCTTGTTCCTCCACATATCCTATTTTTCTGTATTGGTGTCACGACGGCAAACACATTGTACCGGTCACAGTTCAGGTATGGGACTGTCTGAGTTCTCCGCGAGGGGCGGCCCTTGAATGGAAAGTGTCGGTGATGGATCCGTAGGAGCGACCGACATGAGTAGGTCAGGGTGTTCGGTGTCTGAGCGGGTAAAAGGACTCTACTCGTTCTGGAATCCCGCGTGGTTCTGGTCGAGACTGTCGATGTCGGAGTACCCCTCTTAAGAGTGTAAAAGTGTGAATATTCACCCCTGTGAGTCCCGGGTAGGGAACCTTGCTGTCATGTGTGATACCGATACGTGGTCATTCGCCATCTTCAATTCTTTTGCTACTCGGCGAATGATTTATTCCTTTAAAATCCAGTTTCGTTGATACTTTGTTTATCTTCCGTTGATATTTTGCTTAATTCCTTTAGATACAGTTAATCCGTACTACTGTATTTTATCATGCTTTGTCCTTCTGTTGCATAGTTAAGTATTTACTTGCTGAGTATGATTCATCATACTCACCCTTGCTCTACTTTGTTTTTTGGATGATCAGAGTGTGCAGCGAAAGACGACGTCATCAAAGGAGTAGGCTGAACCAGTTGGGTGGGATGCGACTAGAGAACTATTTAATAATCATGTAAATGTAATAATCTTGATTAATTGAGCTGCTTGAGATCCACTGTGCTGGTTTATCCTGCTTTTCTAGCCTTGCGCGTGTATAGGCTTCACGGTCTATAGGCGCGCGGCGGCTGTCATTCTACCGGGCCGGTCTCGGGGCGTGACAGTTTAAGTGGTATCAGAGCTCAAGTTTATAGGTCACGGGAAAATGGGTAGAAGGTTAGTTTAGTGTCTGTGACTAACACCGTTTGATGTTTGTAGATTGCGACGCTTTGTTGTACAAACTTACGTGCATGTTTTCTTCCTCTAACATTTAGATATATCTGTTAGATTTGTTGTTTGCTTGCATGACAAAATCTTTGTTTTGATGTGCCAAAATCTCGCATGGTAGTTTAAAAATTGCGAAGTTTGTTTATGTGTGGAATTTCGGGGACGAAATTCTTATAAGGTGGGGAGGATGTGATAACCCAAATTTTGGCTAGATTTATTAATTTGATTAAAATGAATTTAGCTTTTGATCAGTCTAATTGTGCTAATCTCTTGTATATAACTAGTTGTCAATTTGTGCATGCAATAGAAAAATAGAGGGAGTTGTTTTGGCTTGCTTGTGCATCTTCATTAGGTGGTAGCTCTAGTCCTTGCGTGCAATCGATCGTATAGTGCATGGCTGACGTTAGAGCATACGTTACCAAGGATCATCGTGGCAGCATGTCAGTGGAGTAGTCAGCCTTGCTTTATCCTACGTGGGCAAGAGCATGGAAGTCAGCCTGTGAGAGGAGGACGCGTGCCAACGGAGTGATCTTTGACTCGCTTAATTGGAGGGCCAGCAGCTAGACAGTTTTCCTCCGTCTGCTCGAAGAGTCAAGCGGCAGGGCGGCTTGATATTTAGGCGTTAAGCGGCACAGATATTTTCGGAAGTCGGCGGTCCTCTCCCGTCCTGTAAATATGGCAGCTCTACTGCTGATCAGCATCGATCAATCGACCGATCAAATCATCAAAGTGAGGCAAAGAGTGCAACCAGAGAGTGAGAGGAGAGCGACGACCATGGGGTGTCCATGTTCTCGCCGAAATGGTATTCTCAGCTCGAGACGCTGGTGCATGAAATAAATAGAAGGCGACGGTGAGAGCTAGGCAGAGGTCGCCGGCAGGGCGGCAGGAGATCGACGGCGGCCGGTGTGGGGGATGGTGGTGATTCTACGACGGCCGGTGCGGGTGATGGTGGTGATTCTACGACGGCGGCGAGCGAGAGCGGCAGAGCTCGGTGGCATGCAACGGCCGGCAAATGGAGTGTCTGATTGTGGTATTCTTTCCGCTAGCTCGTATGTCTAGCTGGTACGCTGCTGAATCGCACAGGAGAGAAGCCGACGGTATATTCAGAAGATACGTGTACGGGGACAACGTGGTTCATCGACAAAGAAGAATATTGCTCCGATGGTTTATAATCCTACGATGGAGGCAAGTAGATTCTTTGCTAATCCCTTGATCCCAGCCAGTGGATGCTTTCCTAATCCCTGATCTTGCAAGTAATTACTTTGATAATCCTTTGACTTCTGCTGGTAGTAGCTTTGCTACTTCTAACCTCTGTCTTGTTATTAATTCGGTGTGGTGCTTATACTGATACATGCACTATTCTTGTTGATCTTCTTGTCGATCATGATATGGTACCGTGGAGAGATATTTATTCGATTCTATCTCTTCATATCTCGTGGCGCCATTTGATGAATGGCATCATCTCTTGACATCCTTTTGATAGCCATGATAGTACGAGAGAGATATGCGTGATGATAAGAGAGAAATCATCACGAGTTATATAGTCTCACGCAGAGGCGTGCCAATTGATATCCCAGCTTATAGCTCTAATTTCTTGTTCCTCCACATATCCTATTTTTCTGTATTGGTGTCACGACGGCAAACACATTGTACCGGTCACAGTTCAGGTATGGGACTGTCTGAGTTCTCCGCGAGGGGCGGCCCTTGAATGGAAAGTGTCGGTGATGGATCCGTAGGAGCGACCGACATGAGTAGGTCAGGGTGTTCGGTGTCTGAGCGGGTAAAAGGACTCTACTCGTTCTGGAATCCCGCGTGGTTCTGGTCGAGACTGTCGATGTCGGAGTACCCCTCTTAAGAGTGTAAAAGTGTGAATATTCACCCCTGTGAGTCCCGGGTAGGGAACCTTGCTGTCATGTGTGATACCGATACGTGGTCATTCGCCATCTTCAATTCTTTTGCTACTCGGCGAATGATTTATTCCTTTAAAATCCAGTTTCGTTGATACTTTGTTTATCTTCCGTTGATATTTTGCTTAATTCCTTTAGATACAGTTAATCCGTACTACTGTATTTTATCATGCTTTGTCCTTCTGTTGCATAGTTAAGTATTTACTTGCTGAGTATGATTCATCATACTCACCCTTGCTCTACTTTGTTTTTTGGATGATCAGAGTGTGCAGCGAAAGACGACGTCATCAAAGGAGTAGGCTGAACCAGTTGGGTGGGATGCGACTAGAGAACTATTTAATAATCATGTAAATGTAATAATCTTGATTAATTGAGCTGCTTGAGATCCACTGTGCTGGTTTATCCTGCTTTTCTAGCCTTGCGCGTGTATAGGCTTCACGGTCTATAGGCGCGCGGCGGCTGTCATTCTACCGGGCCGGTCTCGGGGCGTGACAGTTTAAGTGGTATCAGAGCTCAAGTTTATAGGTCACGGGAAAATGGGTAGAAGGTTAGTTTAGTGTCTGTGACTAACACCGTTTGATGTTTGTAGATTGCGACGCTTTGTTGTACAAACTTACGTGCATGTTTTCTTCCTCTAACATTTAGATATATCTGTTAGATTTGTTGTTTGCTTGCATGACAAAATCTTTGTTTTGATGTGCCAAAATCTCGCATGGTAGTTTAAAAATTGCGAAGTTTGTTTATGTGTGGAATTTCGGGGACGAAATTCTTATAAGGTGGGGAGGATGTGATAACCCAAATTTTGGCTAGATTTATTAATTTGATTAAAATGAATTTAGCTTTTGATCAGTCTAATTGTGCTAATCTCTTGTATATAACTAGTTGTCAATTTGTGCATGCAATAGAAAAATAGAGGGAGTTGTTTTGGCTTGCTTGTGCATCTTCATTAGGTGGTAGCTCTAGTCCTTGCGTGCAATCGATCGTATAGTGCATGGCTGACGTTAGAGCATACGTTACCAAGGATCATCGTGGCAGCATGTCAGTGGAGTAGTCAGCCTTGCTTTATCCTACGTGGGCAAGAGCATGGAAGTCAGCCTGTGAGAGGAGGACGCGTGCCAACGGAGTGATCTTTGACTCGCTTAATTGGAGGGCCAGCAGCTAGACAGTTTTCCTCCGTCTGCTCGAAGAGTCAAGCGGCAGGGCGGCTTGATATTTAGGCGTTAAGCGGCACAGATATTTTCGGAAGTCGGCGGTCCTCTCCGTCCTGTAAATATGGCAGCTCTACTGCTGATCAGCATCGATCAATCGACGATCAAATCATCAAAGTGAGGCAAAGAGTGCAACCAGAGAGTGAGAGGAGAGCGACGACCATGGGGTGTCCATGTTCTCGCCGAAATGGTATTCTCAGCTCGAGACGCTGGTGCATGAAATAAATAGAAGGCGACGGTGAGAGCTAGGCAGAGGTCGCCGGCAGGGCGGCAGGAGATCGACGGCGGCCGGTGTGGGGGATGGTGGTGATTCTACGACGGCCGGTGCGGGTGATGGTGGTGATTCTACGACGGCGGCGAGCGAGAGCGGCAGAGCTCGGTGGCATGCAACGGCCGGCAAATGGAGTGTCTGATTGTGGTATTCTTTCCGCTAGCTCGTATGTCTAGCTGGTACGCTGCTGAATCGCACAGGAGAGAAGCCGACGGTATATTCAGAAGATACGTGTACGGGGACAACGTGGTTCATCGACAAAGAAGAATATTGCTCCGATGGTTTATAATCCTACGATGGAGGCAAGTAGATTCTTTGCTAATCCCTTGATCCCAGCCAGTGGATGCTTTCCTAATCCCTGATCTTGCAAGTAATTACTTTGATAATCCTTTGACTTCTGCTGGTAGTAGCTTTGCTACTTCTAACCTCTGTCTTGTTATTAATTCGGTGTGGTGCTTATACTGATACATGCACTATTCTTGTTGATCTTCTTGTCGATCATGATATGGTACCGTGGAGAGATATTTATTCGATTCTATCTCTTCATATCTCGTGGCGCCATTTGATGAATGGCATCATCTCTTGACATCCTTTTGATAGCCATGATAGTACGAGAGAGATATGCGTGATGATAAGAGAGAAATCATCACGAGTTATATAGTCTCACGCAGAGGCGTGCCAATTGATATCCCAGCTTATAGCTCTAATTTCTTGTTCCTCCACATATCCTATTTTTCTGTATTGGTGTCACGACGGCAAACACATTGTACCGGTCACAGTTCAGGTATGGGACTGTCTGAGTTCTCCGCGAGGGGCGGCCCTTGAATGGAAAGTGTCGGTGATGGATCCGTAGGAGCGACCGACATGAGTAGGTCAGGGTGTTCGGTGTCTGAGCGGGTAAAAGGACTCTACTCGTTCTGGAATCCCGCGTGGTTCTGGTCGAGACTGTCGATGTCGGAGTACCCCTCTTAAGAGTGTAAAAGTGTGAATATTCACCCCTGTGAGTCCCGGGTAGGGAACCTTGCTGTCATGTGTGATACCGATACGTGGTCATTCGCCATCTTCAATTCTTTTGCTACTCGGCGAATGATTTATTCCTTTAAAATCCAGTTTCGTTGATACTTTGTTTATCTTCCGTTGATATTTTGCTTAATTCCTTTAGATACAGTTAATCCGTACTACTGTATTTTATCATGCTTTGTCCTTCTGTTGCATAGTTAAGTATTTACTTGCTGAGTATGATTCATCATACTCACCCTTGCTCTACTTTGTTTTTTGGATGATCAGAGTGTGCAGCGAAAGACGACGTCATCAAAGGAGTAGGCTGAACCAGTTGGGTGGGATGCGACTAGAGAACTATTTAATAATCATGTAAATGTAATAATCTTGATTAATTGAGCTGCTTGAGATCCACTGTGCTGGTTTATCCTGCTTTTCTAGCCTTGCGCGTGTATAGGCTTCACGGTCTATAGGCGCGCGGCGGCTGTCATTCTACCGGGCCGGGTCTCGGGGCGTGACATGGCCAAAGCATCTACGAGTAACGGAAAGCATGCAAGATCTTAAATAACATATAAGATAGATTGATAATCAACTTGACATAATATTCAATATTCATCGGATCCCAGTAAACACAACATGTATCATTACAATAATATGATCTTGATCATGTAGAGCAGCTCACAAGATCTAAACATGATGGCACAAAGTGGAGAGACAACCATCTAGCTACTGCTATGGACCCGTAGTCCAAGGATGAACTACTCACGCATCACTCCGGAGGCATGCATGGCGATGTAGAAGCCTCCGGTGACGATTCCCCTCTCCGGCAGGGTGCCGGGAAGAGGTTCTGAACCCTCCCGAGCTAGGGTTGATGACGGCGGCGTCTCTGGATCTTTTCGTGGATTTTTGCTCAGGTACTTAGGGTTTTCGTGTCGGGGGGAATAAGTAGGCGAAAGGGCGGCGGCTGCGGACCCCCGAGGGGCCCACACCACCCTAGGGCGCGGCAGAAGGGGGGCCCGCGCCCTAGGTGCGTGTGGCCTCCTGGTGGCCCTCCTCTGCTGCTCCATCTCTCCGTCAGGCGTGTTCTGGAAAAATAGGGACCCCCGTGTAGTTTCGTACAATTTCGAGAATATTTCCAGACTAGCTTTTCTGGAATACAAAAACAGCAGAAAACAGGAACTGACACTTCGGCATCTTGTTAATAGGTTAGTCTCAAAAAATGTATAAAAGTGATATAAAGTAGATGCAAAACATGTAGCAATTGGTATAAAACAAGCATGGAACATAAAAAATTATAGATACGTTTGAGACGTATCACTTCTCAGCTGGCCGGATGAATAGCAAGGTCTGGAAACCCAAACGTTCAGAGGCATCCTCTTCCCCAGCTCCTGAGCAAGTTACATCTGATGCGCAGCTCAAAAAGCAGTGTGATAATGCACCTAATAACCAAGTTGCTGTTCACCAGCAAACTGATCAGGCCTGGCACGATTCAATCTTTCATACTAGCAGTTCCTCAGATGAATATGTTTTGGCTGAGCCTGTTGTGGAATTAATGGCTGCTAGTTCTAGTTCCTCAGACATTTCGCTTGCCTTAGCGCCGTATTCCCAGGCCTCCTTGGACCTAGTGTCTCTTGCAGCTGTTACACTGAAGAAAGCTTTTACTCCTTACCCTTTGACTGATTTGATTCTTCAGTTTCAGTTCGACAGTCTCATCAGGCAGACCAATAGTATTAGAGGCAAAGAGATTCTTCTGAGTTATATCACCCCTTGGACTGCTTTGGTGCTCGCAGGGTTGCTAGAAAACTGAACACTTTACTGTCACGTGCTGACAATTGCCTGGCTATCATCCCTTATAATTGTAGTGACTCTTTCGTGATTGCTACTCCTGAGATAGATCTGGTGGGTGAGCCTTCTACAGCTCCTCGCAGAACCAAGAAGGCTGTGCCCTCTGTTGCTAACCAGGTTAGAAGAAGCACAAGAAGTACCAGATATGATGGTTTCAAATGTTCTACTATCTCTGATTCTAAACCATATAAATCAAAGGTCAAAGCAAGGAAAGTTCCTGACAAGGCAAAGGACCTGGCAGAGGAGGACACTGTTGATGATCATGCTGGTACAAGATTTGATGTAATCCCCACCAACACACCTGTTCGAGTGCTGCAACACATTGCTGTCACCTTTGTGGAGTCCCTCCTGCGGAAGTCACTCGACAGAACCTTCTGGCTAGTCTCCAGAAAGATGAAGAGGCTTCTTCATCTTAGTTTTCTGCTGTTTTAATGAATAAGTTAAAAACTTGGTGTGTCTTGTGTTGGAACATCAGGGGTTTGAATGCTAGAGACAAGCAGTTGGCCTTATGGAATGCTATTAATACCAGTGGATGCTCTGTCATATGTTTGCAAGAAACTAAGAAGTGTCACTTTGATCTGGCTTTTATTAAATCTTGTTGCCCTGCGAGGTTTGATGAATTTGTATATGTGCCCTCTAATGGAGCTTCTGGCGGCCTTATTGTGATTTGAAATAGCTCTATTTTTAGTGGTATGGTGATGCATTGTGAACCTTTTGCATTATCAGTTTATTTCACTTCAACTCAGTCGGCACAGTCCTGGACTTTGGTGAATATTTATGGGCCTTGCTCGGGTGAGCTGAGAGATGATTATGTGAAATGGTTGTTTGATTTGAATATTCCGGATGATGAAGATTGGCTCATTTTAGGTGATTTCAACTTCATTACATACACTCATAATCGAAATAAACCAGGGGGTAATGCTACAGATATGATGCTTTTTAATGATTTTATTCGTGAGCAACACCTGACTGAAATTCCTATTAAAGGTAGAGCCTACACCTGGAGCAATATGCAGACTGATCCACTTCTTGAGCAGTTGGATTGGTTCTTTACTTCTCTTCATTGGACTACTTCTTTCCCCAATACTGTAGTTAATCCTCAAGGAAAGCCTACTTCTGATCATATACCTTGTGTGGTCTCTATACAAACATCTATTCCTGGCACAAAATTATTTCGGTTTGAAAATTATTGGACTGCTCACCCAGGATTTCTAGAGACAGTGGCTACGAGCTGGAATAAGCCCACACACAAGAAAAACAGTGCTGCTAATTTGAATGCTAAATTCAAAAGATTGAGGTATAATATAAAGCACTGGAGCAAACGAATCTCCAAACTGAAGATTTGTATTGACAACACAAATAAAGCTCTGACTGAGCTTGACAGTCTTGAGGACAGAAGAGGGCTGTCAGTACCAGAGGTCAATTTTAGGAGAATTCTTAAGAATCATATCCTAAGACTGTTAGATTATCAGAACCAATACTGGAAAAAACGATGTACAGTTCGCTGGACTAAGCTAGGAGATGAAAACACTAAATTTTTTCATTCAGTTGCATCTGAGC
This sequence comes from Poa pratensis, assembly GCA_947311845.1. Classification (NCBI taxonomy): domain Eukaryota; kingdom Viridiplantae; phylum Streptophyta; class Magnoliopsida; order Poales; family Poaceae; genus Poa; species Poa pratensis. The sequence continues at coordinate 5,054,563 of CAMZMU010000126.1, forward strand.
GTTATAGAAGAAACTCTATTGCTCGTTTGGTGCTGGCTGATGGGTCTGAGGCAGTCTCGTATGCAGACAAGGAGAAGCTGATTTGTGATACTTACAAAAGTAGGCTTGGGGAGTCTTCATCCCTCCAATGCTCTTTGATCTGGAACATCTTATCACCCCGACTGAAGGACTTGAGGAGTTGGCAGTTCCCTTTACTACTGTAGAAATTGATGATGTGGTGAGGCATATGCCAGTGGATAAAGCTCCGGGACCTGACGGTTTTAATGGACAGTTTCTGAAAACATCTTGGCATATTGTGAAACATGATATTTATCAGCTCTGCTTTGACTTCTATGAGGGGAATTTGAACATTGAGCATATCAATATGGGATATATTACTCTGGTGCCTAAGGTAGGATCTCCAGTTAACATTAATGATTATAGACCCATAACATTGCTTAATTGCTGCCTTAAAATTCTGACAAAGATCCTAGCTAATAGACTTCAGAAAGTTGTGCTCAAGATTGTGCACAAGAACCAATATGGTTTCTTAAAAGGGAGAACTATTCAGGACTGTTTGGCGTGGGCTTTCGAATACATTTATCAGTGTGAAGCTTCTAAGAAAGAAATCATTTTGCTAAAACTAGATTTTGCCAAGGCCTTTGACACGATTGACCATGCAGCCATGTTGAAAATCATGAAGAGTATGGGCTTTGATAATATATGGTTGAAATGGATAGAGATTATTTTTAGCTCTGGCATGTCCTCTGTTCTTTTAAATGGCACTCCAGGGAGGCAATTTCATTGCAAAAGAGGGGTTCGTCAGGGAGATCCCTTGTCTCCTTTGATCTTTGTTCTTGCAGCTGATTTGCTACAGTCGGCAATTAATAAGGCTTTTAGAGATAATATCTTAGCTGCTCCTATCCCTTCTAGCAATGATATGGATTACCCAGTAGTACAGTATGCCAACGACGCTATTCTTGTCATGCCTGCTTGCCCCCATCAGTTGCTTATTATGAAAGAGATCTTGAAAAAGTATGCATCTTCTACTGGACTCCATATTAACTTTCATAAATCATCAATGGTTCCTCTGAACTTGAGTATTGCTTCGGCCCAGGCTCTGGCTGCTGTCTTCCAATGCTCCATTGGCCAGATGCCTTTTACATATTTAGGGTTGCCAATGGGAACCACCAAACCTACTGTTCATGATATTATGCCTCTGGTTGACAGAATTGAGAGGAAGCTCACAACAAACTTTATGATGATGGCATACAGTGGCAGAGTAACTGTGATAAATTCGCTACTGACTTCTGTTGCTATGTTTACCATGTGCTCTATCAAAGTGCCACCTAAAATTTTGGTGCATATTGACAAAATTAGGAGGCACTGTTTGTGGAACAAGAAAACAGATGATGGAGAGAAATGCAACTCTTTGATTGCGTGGAAGGAGGTTTGTAAACCAAAAAATAAGGGAGGTCTTGGTGTTCTTGATCTGAAAGTCCAGAATGAAGCTCTTCTCTTAAAATCCCTACACAAATTCTACACTAAGCATGACACACCCTGGGTACATCTGATTTGGAACACATACTACACAGGGGAAGTTCCTCATGCCTTGTCTCCTTGTGGTTCTTTCTGGTGGAAGGATGTTTTTAAACTTAACCCAGTTTTTAGGGGAATCACTAAGTGTGGAATCGTTTCGGGCTCAAGTGTTTTGTTCTGGAAAGATTTGTGGATGGATACAGAGCTGGCTCAGTCTCACCCCAGAGCGTACTCCTTTGCTCGGAAGGAGGATATATCAGTGCAGGAATTTCTGACTTGTGGAGATTTGGCTACTCTGTTCCATCTTCCCCTATCTCCACAGGCTATGGATGAAGTGAGGGATTTTCAGCTCTCTGCTACACACATCACTATGACAACCACAACTGATGGTGATGATTGGACGTTCGTTTGGAGCTCTAAGAGTTATTCTTCTAGCAAATACTACAGATTATGTTTTCGAAATGTTGTCACGCATGATGCCTTTATTTGGCTTTGGAAGTCTAAGTCCACCCCCAAGATTAAATTCTTCTGTTGGCTATTGTTGGCTGACCGTTTAAATACAAGAAACATGTTGCGGAGGAGGCACTACAACATTGGAAATAATTTTGCTTGCTTGCTATGTGACCCTGCACCTGAAGAAACTGTGGAGCATCTCTTCTTTCACTGTCCTTTTAGTACCTCTTGTTGGAACTCTCTTGGCATACACTGGAATCAGGGGAGGATCGTCTAAGCTTAATCTCTGATGCTAAGACAAGATGGAATAAACCTCTATTTCTTGAGGTGGTGACAACTGCTACATGGAGCATTTGGAAAGAACGAAATGGGCTACTCTTCGAAGGCATACCAAATTCAGTCTCATCTTGGAAGTCTCGGTTCAAAACTGATTTTGCTCTCTTAGAACATAGGACTAAGTCCTCTCTGCACCCCTTCATTAGTTCCTTAGTAAATACCTTGTAAGAGACTTTGATCCTGTTGTACATATGTAATTCGTTGTGGTTGGTAATATAGAGGCAGTGGGAGTCTTTCCCACTGTCATAAAAGCTTCAAAAAAAAATGTTAGGGTCAAAAAGGAAAGTAATAAAATGTCTTGATTTAGTGACTCTTTGGTCCTCTAAACTAACAGACTAAAATCAAATTTGAACCTAGCCTTCCATAATTCCGTACATGGTATTCCTTATGTTTATTTTATTAGTGGGACACAATGTGCAAGGCTAATCAAGATTATCCAATGTACTCCCTCCATTCCACAATATAAGATGTTCTAGCTAGCTCACATGTTGGTTAGGTGCAAACCTAAATAAGTGTACATACACACTAAAACATGCCCACATACATCTAGATACATGTGAATGTGGACAAAAACTAAAACATCTTATATTTAGGAAAGGAGGGAGTAGCTGTGTAAACTTGAATCTTGTTCGTACGAGACCATGTGCCAAAAGTTGTGGCCAATACATTATTCAAAACTACACAATATAACAAGGAAAAAGGTGAATTTGGATTGCAAGTAATAATATGAAAGGTTTGTGAGAAACTAATAGACATTCCAATCCAGATCCGAGCAAGGCCGATCTTATTTTGAGATGGATTTGTTATGTCTTCTGAATTATCACCTCTAAATTACTCTTTTCTAAGAAATCACTCGAAGTATTTATAAGAGGCAATACAGTCATAATACTCTTAAGATAATATCTTAATATAGCAGGGCGATGTGGTGAGATATGAGATAATATAGATACTCAACTACAATAGTTGAGAATCCATTGATACCATGATACTTTGAAGATACTAGATTAGTATTTAGGAAAAGTAGTGTGAATGGTTGGGCCTTGACAACTAATAAATGGAAACATTCGTATGTATCTCAACATAGATTTATTGCTATCTTATAAGAGATCAATGTTATCCATGAAATATGTTACATCTAAACAATAGAGTATCACAGATTAAAAGAGGCAAGGCGGATACAATTTATGACTTCTTCTAAATATAATTGAGAATACACGTAAAATATGAAATAGCATGCATATCATTAAATGCATATATATATATATATATATATATATATAGATAATAAAGACACAATGATAATTCATCATAATACATGATTAATTAGGCATGATAGTACTACAACCCAAAATAATATAGTACAGATAGATGTGCAATATTGGCAAGAAGCATTAGTGAAAAACTCAAGGTTCTGTCTAAAATTTAATAATTTAGTAAAAGTCAACTGTGAATAGAAAAATTAGCATCTTGTATGTGTTTAGTGTTTATGACAAATATAAATATTTTCTCGATGGTATCTAAAGTTCCCACCAATATTTGCCAATAGTAGTCTTGATAGCCATTATGTGAAAGTTGTCGCTTAATATGGTAGTCAGATTGGAAAAATAGAGATATTGTAATTACAGAGCCAAGAAATACAATATTCCACGTTCATGTAAACAATTTTGTCACGGTCATGAGCATCAATAGTAATAGTTTCTGGATTTGTCACGTGAATCTATACTTTTCAAGCGAGTAAATGATACTCCTAGAATTTTCTGGGCGAAGAGATCGGGCAAAGAAAACAAGAAGGATATATGTAGTGGATGACTGCGAGGAACTAGATTTATTTAGAAGTAATGGTTTTTTTCTATTTGATAAAACAATAAATTTAAAAATATATGAAAGCTTGATACTACTATGGTGTGTAGTTTTCTCTTCAATATTCTAAATCACTAAATGAGTTTTCGATTTGACGAAATTTTCTTTATTCGAGCTTACGCTCGAACTTGTGGATTTTATCACGGATCAAATGGCGTTCTCCCTCTTGTGGATTTTATATCCTCAAACACGCAACTAATTCGTATATCTACTCCCTTTTGGACCCACTTTCCACCCTGGTGGCGCTTTGATCTGCGCCCGCGACCCCTCGTCGACGTGCTCTCACCATGTCGCTTGTCTCTTTGCCTCCCATGCACGCTCCTTTCACTTCTCCCCAACCAGTGTCAAGGATATCTGGAATCAAAGATACCATGATACTCATTGAAAATACAAGATTATTTAAGCATGCTAGTAATACAGTATTACGTTACAAGTAGTCTTGGCAAGACCCATGAAGAATAAACGCAAGGTCCATCTTAATTTGAACAATTTATTTAAAACTAGTTTTGAATATAAGCAATTAACATCTCGTATGTGGCGATTATGTTCATGACTTTTGAAATTTCTTCAATACTAGCGCGCAATAATGATGGTAGGAATCATTTGAATCTTGTTGCTGGTAGGGATAAGGTTAACCTTACGCCATCGTACATGCATTAAGATACACCGACTCTTGTATAAACATGTTGGCCGTTTGAAAAAAACCAATGACCCAACTTGCAGCAAGCACTTCGTTCATAATTGCAACCTTGGCGTATTCCCTACCTTCGCACCTTTCCCCTCTTAAGGAAAGCGGCGGCCACATTCCTATCGATTTTTGCTACCTATCGTCCACCTAACTCGTGTCATGAATCTCCAACTCTTAAATGGTTTATAACCAAATATACCCCTCCCACCCTCCTCTGAAACATAGCAAAATCCACAAGCTTAAGTTGTTCGGTCTCAATGTACAAGTGTTTTATGAATGGAGTTTATCTTTGTACATCGTGCGATATCGTCTAAAAATCGTTTTAACTAAAAATCTCGAACATACACATAAAACATAACATTCCAAAATAAAAATAATCCTAGCGTATGAGTACATACTAAAATTGACCATGGTATAACATTTTAGATATTGAAATAGCATTTGAGACTTAATTTCGAGCACTATAGTATAGACAAAAATTACATTATTTTTCAATAAAAGATTTTCTCTCAATTTTCAAAAGTTCCATTTGATCTATGTCCAAAATGTCACTCAGCTGTGCATTGCATGGAGCTCATAATCTCTTTGTCACTAGATAAGGTTTTTCATCCTTACAAAAGTTTGGCATATTTTTTTCTGTTTGTTACACTTTAGTGGGCAATAAAATGTAAGGTTTTTTCCCATAGGCCTCCAACATGGAGCCGGTTTCCATTTTCAAAGGATAACAATCAAAAAAGGGTTAAATATAGTGACAGTTAAATCAATCCGTTAGGTATTTTTTTTGGCCTTACCCAATTTTTTTTTGATATAGATATGAAAAGGAAAGAAGTTACACTGCGCGCAAGAACTAATGTGGAAGGTTTGTGAGAAATAATATAGACATTCTAATACAGATCCTACCATGATTTGTATTTTATTTTGAGGAAAATTTACTATATCTTATGAAATATTTCCTCTAAAATACTGTTGTATCTAAAATAACTTTCATAATTTAAAGAAGCAATTAATTCCAATTAAGCCCTCCAAAGATAACATCAAGATATGACAAGATGATGCGGTAAGATATGGATAATCTAGAAAAATGATGCGGTAAGATATGACAAGATGATGCGGTATATAAAAAAAAAGCTTTGGTTACTTGGATCGAAAACCTTTAAAACCTGTAATTGTTGTATATATTTTGTTCCTGTCTTTCTTTTGTTAGTATGGGTTGATCCTCTCAACCTAACTATGTAACTTGTTGATGCACTTTATTATTTAATAAAAATACCGTGGGGGCTTCCCTCTCGGTCTTATGGTAAAAAAAAAAGATATGGATAATCTAAATACTACCGATTACAATCATTGAGAATCCAATGATAGCATGATTCGTGGAAGATACACGTCGATTAGTAGTTAGGAAAAAATTTAGCGCGAAAGACTCGGGCTTGGGAACTAATAAATGAAAACACTAACATAGTAGATTTTCATATGAGGAGTATATATATCGTTATCTTTCAAGAGATCAATGCTTTATCTACGGATACGCCGCGTCTAAAGAATACAATCGAGATTACTTGACAAACTAAGAAATAACACACATTTAACATAATGTGCCGGTAAAGTCTATCAATTTGTTAAAAAACCAGTTTGGGTTCGGGATAATTACGTACCAGTTTTGAATTGGAATAGAAATGGAGCTTTATACGCTGCACGACGGGAAACAAGATTATTTTTCTTCTTCTCAAAATCATGTAAACAACGGTAAAAACCAAGGAACCCGGAAAGATGCAATGATTCCAGGTTTGTGAGCACGGACTGACTATTCATACCCTCCATAAAAATACCAAGGATCCTAAAACGATAATAGTTCCAGCCGCGTGAGCACGGACTGACTAGAGTTGACCGTCGACGCCCGGTCTGATCCCAAAACGGCAAAGCTCCAAAGCAAACCGCGTTCTTCGCTTCGCTCCCCGTGACCGTGTCCGTGAGCATCAGAGCTGTGGCACTGGCAGAGCGCAGACTGACTCACTGACCCAGTGGCCCCACCGTCGTCTTCCGTCGCGGTCGCGGTAAAGCGCTTCCCCGGATTCGAACCCAGCTTCCATTCCATTCCATTCTTCCCCACCACTAACCCCGCGCTTAGGCTTAGCAGCTCATTAATCCCACTCGCCCAATTAATCCCTTCCTCCGAGGGCGAGAACACAAGTCACAGCAGCAGAGCCACCAAACCGAGCATCGGCCAGCCCTCCGAATTTATTGCCGTCCTCCACCTCCGCTCCCGAACCCATCGGCGCCGCCCCCCGCCCCCGATCCCAGATCCGCCGGGGACGCCAAGCAATGGCGTGCTAGCGCTAGCGCTAGCGCAACCGCGCCGAGATGAGCCGCGGCCGCCACGGAGAGTTCCGGTTCCCCTGCCTGCTTCTTCTGCTGCTGCTCCCCGCGGCCTCAGCGCTTCACGGTACGCTCCCTTGCTCGCTCGCTGCTTCGTTGGGTTCGGGGAAGGTTGGGCGGGGTTGCTCTGCTCCGCGGCCACGCTTGCGTGCGTGCTCCGGGTGCGGGGACTGCGCCGCTGGGGGAACCGCATTTCCGTGCGGAATTCCAGCTTCTCGACACTGCTACTAGCTCGCGTAGTGGAGTGTTGCTGTCACGCGCCCGGGGTGATTGATTGGGGAAGCTGGAATCCCGGTGGGATTCTGTCGGTCGGTCCGGTTCGGTAGGGGCTGCTGTTTTCGTGGGGGAGGGAGGGGCGCAATTCTGATGTCAGCGGGCATGCTCTCCAGACCAGGATTTTCCCTAGATTTTGCTGTGATCGATGGTTTTATCGTGTGGGAGAATCTAACGAGGTGTTGCTGAGTTGGGCACAGGCCTGCCTGTACGGTCTCGCTTCCAACTTGGGACTCTGCCCCCCTGCGAGAAATTGGTCAGCGTGTTCAGGCGGGCCGGCCGGCACGGAGCCACAGAGCTCGGCGAGAGGGGAGAGGGATTTAGCCTTACATTGTCTACTGATGGGTGTTCATGCCTGAACAAGCAGATGATAGTGCCACTGCCTGTTTGTTTCTTATGCCGATGAAACATGGTACTGGTGGTGGGTAGTCTGTGCTCCATTTTTCGGTCACTGCTGTTGTACTGCACTAGGCCTTGGAAATAGATGTTGGGGGTTTAATTTGCATTTGTAGCACTTGTGAAGCAACAGGGGCATGCCAATCAGGATGATATTTGCTGACAAACAGACCATTGCATAAAATAAGATCTTAGAGTAGGATGGTGCCTAAGTAGTTCATATCCAACCTGCATTACCGTCTCTTAATACTCTGCTGACACTTGCTTACAAGTAAAGCTTACCACCAGTGTCGTCCTCTTTTAATTAAGACGGAGGTAGCTCTGCTATCTGCCCGTTTCCTTTAGAAGCTTATAGTCGCATATGCAAGGGGTCCTCGTATACAAATCTGTCTTCCACCCCAATAGCACTGTTGACAAGCGATGAAGCTTAGGATGCCCCTCTTTCCCGGAGTTAATTGCTAACATTGTTACTTTCTGGAATGGATAGTGCACTTGGTATCTCTCCTGCTCTTAGCTTGACCATGAAGCATTTTTTTGCGATGAAAAGGATGAAACACAAGCGAACATAGAGTACCACATTCACACCAGTACACAACACACCCACGCGAGCGCACCTCCTAAGCACATGCTTGAAACTCCAGACAGTGAATGTCACAACAGCTCACACTGAAAGGGTATTCTATATTTGTTTTCCACATACAAGGATCGGAGTCTCGTTACTGTGACGTGCTTTAACATGTTAAATTTGAAACGCACAGTATGATACATTGAAAACAAAAGCAGAATTCAAGATTTTCCAGATGCAGAGCAAAACTTATCAGGGACCAGCCACCAGAAGATGTTTTAATTACCTTTCCAGTTCATATACTCTCGTTTTAGGAACAGGAATAGCCAGCGATCATTGGCTATATAGATCGCAAGTACAAATGTACAATGCGCCTGAGCCTTCTTGAAGTAATCATTTGGAAGTACATATGTGAATCCCAACATGATGCTAGTCATATTGATTGTTAGAAGTTTTTATCTGATCAGATTTTGCATTTTTTGTCCTTGAATGTAAACTCAATTCCTTTATTCTCCAGCAAACATGCGGCCTAGTTCAGCGCCGCATCCATCAATTTCCCCTGATATAAGAGTGTCTGGACCTCAAATTTCCCCTGCATTTTCTCCTCGGACAATGTCACCCGAATCTCCTGGTATGTAACTGTGACAATGTCAGTGTTAAAAGTTCGGCTTAAAATTTTCTAATCAGCTGTTTAATATCTACTATTCTTACAGGCATCGTCGCACACCCTCCTTCACACAGGCACCACAGACGATCACACCATGCTCCTCCGCCATCCTCATCTCCCCCGCCTGAAGGTTTGCCATTTATGTTTGCAAGTTGATGCTTTAATATTTTCATGCATTGCATCTTCGAGTTATCTAACCTGATCCTAGATTTTGTTCACCCCTCTTTTTGGTACTGCTACTATTGAGGCACCTTCTAATTTGCTCTAAATCCTGAATAAATTATAGTGTATTTTCTTTTAACCTTTTGTACTAATATTTTTTGTACACTCCAGCAGGTTGCTCTAGTACAGTTTGCCCTGAGCCCATGAGTTCAACGCCGATTGGTTCCCCCTGCGGTTGTGTGCTGCCCCTTAGTGTAATTGTTGACATTGATGTAGCTCCATATTTACTATTCATGCACACAGCAGAATTAGAAGTTGAAGTTGCAGCTGGGACATTTCTTAAGCAAAGCCAGGTGAAGATTATGGCTGCAATTCCAAGTGTCCAGGATGACCAGAAGACGAGGGTTACCTTTTATTTGGTGCCACTAAGAGAACACTTTGATAGCTATACTGCATACCTAATATCCGATAGGTTCTGGAATAAAAAGGTTCAGATTAATTCATCAGTTTTTGGAGATTATGATGTTATTAATATTACCTATCCAGGTAAAAAAACCTTTGTATGGCATATTTGCTTCTTAGATTAACTACTTGAAAAATTATGATTCATGTGTGCAATGTTCTCACTGCAGGGCTTGGACCTGCGCCACCAGCTATGTCATCTCTTACATCAGGTCCTACAGGAAGTGGAGAAGATCCTATAACCGCAAATGTGAACCAGCAGAAGAAGAAGAAATTTGATACCTGGATCATTTTGGTAGTTTCAGGGTCTTCTCTGACGCTAATCGTGGCATGCCTTGGGCTAATTATTCTGTTAGTAAAATGGAAGAAACTGAAACGCCTTCATGAGGCTGGAAACCCTGCGATCGCCCCGACAGTTAAAAGAAGATATGGTAATGTGAACAGTTTTGTTGTAGTTGGCATGCCGTTTTACTGTTCTTGCTTACTGTGCATAAATGGTATTGTAAGTCTGTCCTTCATCAAATTTACTTACTACTCCCGGATAATATTTACTCTTGAATGGTATTTCCACTTCAAGTGATTCTGTTGCCAAGTAGATGTTGGTAATCAGAGTTACACTTATCAGCAAGCAGCCATAGTTGCACACTCTGTCTAAATTTGCTCGAATCCCTAATTTGGTAGAAATATTTAAGACTGTAGTTCTTATCGTTGAGTGCTCATATGCTATGTGCTTATGTGCTGCATGTAAATCTGCATGAACAGAACCAGTTAAAAATTTCATTTAGTCATCTCCTCTTGTGAAAAAGAATGTCACTTTGTCTGTTTGCTGTATGAACTTTAAACTACAGACAACCTTTTCACACTGAAGTTCCGCTACTGAAATTGCATTTATGCTAACAACTTATTGTGTGATATACAGGTGGCAGATCCATGTCAACTAGCTTGGTGAGCTCTGCATCAGCTTCAATGTTCTCAACAGTTGCTACTTGTGCGGCATCAGTAAAGACATTTTCGCTAGCTCAGCTTGAAAAGGCTACTGATGGTTTTAATTCAAGAAGAGTTTTGGGCCGAGGTGGGTTTGGATGTGTTTACCATGGGACTATGGATGATGGAAATGAGATTGCTGTTAAATTGCTAACAAGAGAGGACAGAGGTGGCGACCGTGAGTTCATTGCGGAGGTGGAGATGCTCAGCCGATTGCACCATCGTAATCTGGTCAAATTGATTGGCATTTGCACTGAGCGGGCCAAAAGGTGTCTTGTTTACGAGCTTATACGCAATGGAAGCGTGGAATCTCATCTTCATGGTATGTTCTAATTATTGGTAATACATGCTATGTTTGGTTAGGATAACCATCGAAACCATGATACGTTGTTCATATATATTAATGAATAGCAACCAAAATGATTTTTTTTAAACTAAGTGTCTAAGTTTGCGCTAATAAAACAACTAGATGAGGTTGGTCCAACAATTTCTTTTGCCTAAAGCACATACTGCTAGGACCAACTGCCATTGTAGTTAAAGGACTTGAAATTTCAATTCAGTAGTGGTATGGCTCAAGAGAAATGCATGAATGGACACGATCAACTGCCTTTACAAATCTAACAGCCAACTTCCTGCAATGACATGCCTAAAAAAACACATGGTTGACTCCACACTTATCTCTGTCACATGTAAGCCTAGGATTAGGAACGTGTCCACTCAGCATTACTCTTGTGTTAATTTAAGGCTTCTCTGTCTCTATGTCTAGGTGCTGACAAGGATAAGGGCATGCTGAACTGGGACGTTAGGATGAAAATTGCCCTGGGTGCTGCTAGAGGCCTGGCATACCTACATGAAGATTCAAACCCTCATGTTATACACCGTGACTTCAAAGCCAGCAATATATTGTTGGAGGAAGATTTCACTCCCAAGGTTACTGATTTTGGTTTAGCAAGGGAAGCAACCAACGGAATTCATCCCATTTCTACTAGGGTAATGGGCACTTTTGGGTAAGTCACTTTGCATATCTCCGGACACTGATGGTATCAATAACCATGACATTTTTAATGAAAAAAATGATACATATATGTCATTTTTTTCTATAATCTGATAGTGCAACCGAATAATTGATACTGCCTTCCATAGTACATTCACATTTGTTGATATTGTAATACGGTTTTAATGCAAAACACTAATGCTTGGTAGGGCTGTTGACAAATCAAACATTTTTTTAGAAGGTATACAGACTTTCTTACATAAAGTGCTCAGTAGCTTGTCTTTACTCGATTCCATTTTAGTTTTTTTTTTGCGGGTACCATTTTAGTTATCCTTGGTCTTTAAGAAGTAAAGTTTCTCTGTGATTATGCAGGTATGTTGCTCCAGAATATGCCATGACAGGGCATCTTCTTGTCAAGAGTGACGTCTACAGTTACGGGGTTGTCCTGCTGGAGCTTTTATCTGGAAGGAAGCCCGTAGGCATGTCTGATACTAGCATGGATCCCGAGAACCTCGTGACCTGGGCTCGTCCTCTTCTATGCAACAAGGAGGGCCTGGAGAGGCTGATAGACCCTTCTCTGAATGGCAATTTCAATTTCGATAACGTAGCGAAAGTGGCATCTATCGCTTCGGTGTGCGTCCATAACGATCCGTCACAGCGGCCGTTCATGGGCGAGGTGGTGCAGGCGCTGAAGCTGATCTACAACGACGCAGAGGAGGCCGCCGGTGATTCCTACAGCCACAGGGAATCATCATGTGACCCGGACGATGACCGCCAGGGGGGCTTCGTCTTTGACAGTGGCAGTGGTAGCTGGTGGCACAGTGGAACTTCCGGGCATCTAGACTACCGGAACACCTCGCCGTTTATAAACATGGAGTACAGCTCCGGCCGAATTGAAGCGAGGCAGGAGCGTGATGACCCTTACTCAGTAGCATCGACAGGTTTTCATGTACAAAAGCCAGCACTCCAGAGTAGATCAGCCCCTCTGCGAACGAAGAAGCTCTCCCCACCTCGCTGGTCAAGAGGCAGCTTCAGCGAGCATGGGCGGCCGCCTCGGCATTGATTTGTAAACTAGCGTTAGACCCTTAGTTTAAGTTTTTAGACTTAAGATTGTGGAGGCTGGGAGGATGCCGTTTGCCTCCCGTCGATTCTTGCCTCCGGTTAGTGTACAGTTTTCCAGCAGTTCCAGTGGTAGTCTGATGTTGTCATCTGCCTTGAGCAGCATGCTTCCCTAGAAGAAACTGAGGATGGGGTTGGCTGTCTGGCTGGCAGATGCTCTCTAATTTTGCAAATCGCGGTTCATTCCTCATGTATCAGATTTGTGTGATCTTGTTAGGGAAATGTAGTCCGGAAAGTGTTATTTGATCCCGGGCACCAATGAACCCTCCAATTTAAAAAAATTGAAAATCATATTTTTTAGTTTCAAAATATTCTGAAAAAAATCACGGGTGTAGCCAATGGTGTATCACATAAACGTGCAAAATTTCAGTTTGAAATACTTAATATTATGGGGTATACAAAAATAACAAAATCTGGTAAAACTTAGAGATTTGAAAATAGGCATATCTAGATCCATAATTTGTCATTTTTGTATAGCTCAAAATACAAAGTATTTGGATTTGAAATTTTACACGTTCGTGGAATATACTAGCGGCTACACCCAGAATTTTTTTCAGAATTTTTTGAATCTCATAAATATGATTTTCGAATTTTTTAAATTGGAAGGTTCATTGGTGCCCAGGAGCAAAAAGTCTGTACTGAATGTAGTCCCATAATTCTGGGTCAATTCGTTCGTGTTGTTGCATCGTGCCTAGCCAATGTACTGGATTATTAACAGTTAAAGTGATCTTGCTCTCATTGGTGAGGTAAGTCCTAGCTTCATTCAATGGCACAAATCATAACAATGAGCTAATCACAACATGATCTGTTTTGAAAGCCAAAGAAAAACATTGTAAGAATTTCGCATGAAGCTGCGCAGAGATTTTGGCACGTACTTCAGTATCTGTATGGAGACATTGGAGGCATGGATCTCTGTAGAAATTGCAAAATGCGCCCGCCATTGATGCCGGCGACCCCTCCACCCCTACGGTATACAGTGGATGGGAGAGAGAGGGAGTGATTACCATGTGACGGTGATGAGGTGGAGGTGGAGGCGAAGACGACGACGAGGTGGAGGCGGAGGCGGAGAGGTTGGGCCAGGAAAAACCCATTTCAGCACAGTTGGGGCGGGTTTGATACCCTATAGTATTCAATCAGCCCCTCCTTGTGCAAATTTCAACTGTTTGGTTTCGGCTAGGCTGATCAGGGACGGCCGAATCGGCCGTTAATTCAGAACCACCCTCACTTGGTGAATTTTGGACACTGTTCACCGTAGGGCTTGGCGGGTGGGTACGATGACTTTTGGTGTGCTCACCTCACTTAAACTACTTCAATTGCCTCTGTAATCTATATAAATATTGCTCGATTTAAAAATAAAGTGGACATGAAATTTATGCGCGCCGACGAGTAGGTTCCATTCCCGTGCTCGGTTTCGAGTTTCGTCGAGTGTAACTTGTCAATTTTGGACCGAAGTTTTGATGTGTAACTTCATCTCAACGTTCCGCACAACTATCATGTTGTATGTTTTCTGTTTCGACGGTCGTATACGATCAGTATGTACATGTTTACACTATGTGTTCTTCAACCTCCGCCGCCTGTCGCCATCGGCACATCAGCGACGTATGCTTGATGTAGGTGTGTTTTAAATCTCGACATCGTCTTCGCTCAGCCGCCGTCGCTCGTAGACATGGAATCCGCCGTCGCTGGATGCCGCGCTTGGTGTATGTGCGTTAACTTAGCGCGCACCGCTGCTGCCTCGGCATCGCCGCCGCACCGCACCATTCTCCTGCTCGCCGCCCTTCATGGTGATTTGATGGTGTGAGGTAAGTTTACCACACAGACACGAGGTAAGAGTACATGAAACACAGATGAACACCAAACGCTAGGGGTTGAAAATTCGTTTCCTCTTATACGGGTCTGGCTAGAAAATTGCGGGAAACCAAACCAAGTGCACAACATGACTCAACTCCCGTTTTTCCAGGCTAGGCCCTAGTGAGCTATAGATGCAAAGTGGCAAAAAATCGTGCGAGCAACCAAACACGCCCTTGATGACGACTCGAATGTTCTCTCTTCTTGAGGGCGGATGGGCAGGCTGCTACTTTTCGGAAGGTCGTGTCGTCTCATGCTGCCAAGTGGGCAGTGGGAAGCAAAGCAAACGAATGCAATTCCATAAAAAAAAAGGAAAACCAACACAAATGGTGGCAAGGACACGGTTCTCGCCACCTTGAGCTTGGGACGGGGCAGGGGTCCGAGCCCGCTTCGAGCCCTTCCGCCTTTGCCCCTGATCTGTTGCTGCCGGTTGCCGCGGGGCTGATGGTCGCCGATCTGGTGGTGGAGCCTCCCTCCTTCCTCCTCAGTTCAGGGGGCGTTGTGCTTGAAAGCTGGGGTGGCGGCCCTGGATGGTGGGAGTTTGCTTGGTTAGCGGGCGTACCAGCGACTAAGGTGTTGGTCGGTGACCACGGCCGAGTGGGCGGTATGGGGCGGGCGAGCGGCGTGTTGTGAAGGTTTCCCGAGTGTCCAGACGCTCGGTGCGATGTGTAGAAGGAGAAAAGGTTTGGCCGAGGGAAACCCTTGTCCAGGACCTTCTCGGGCCGCATCGGTGACATTCTTGGAAGCCATCCCCTTCCTGAAGGCGTCTTTGCGGCATCGGCCTTCTATGGTCCGGATTAAAATCCAAAATCTTTCAATTGGGCGGTGGCGGCATGTTGGCATCGTTCTCTTCTTGAAGACTCCATCTTGGAGCTCATTGGCATGTGGCTCTCTGTAGGTTGTGTGGTGTCGACTGCGGCACTTTGGTGCAGCTTTGCCATCGGGCTATCTCTGGCAAGGGTTGGAGCTTGTTCTGAACCTCATCGTTCCTTTGTTTGGCCTGCCTGTTGATCATGTCTGCAGCGATGTGGATGGTGGTAGTGATGTTCTTGATTGCTCACATGTAATCTCCTCCGATTTCCTGTTGAGCCAGTCTGCAGTTGTGTGGACGGTGGCAGTGTTGTTTCTGGTTGATCACCTATAATCTCTTCGGGAGTCTAATTTCTTGTGTGTGTGCAGGGTTGTGTTGTAAACTGAGTTCAGCACTGTGTAACTCTTTCGCCGTTTACATCGCTATTTATTGAATGTCTGGCCTTTTGGCCTTTTATCTGAAAAAAGAAAGTGGCTGCCAAAAAAGTATGGTGAGAAAATAATCACAAGTGTAGCAAAATTTAATAGGAAATTGAGTTTGACATGTGAATCATAAAGCTAAGAAAATATATCAAACTACTAATATAGTGAAAAACAAATATATGCCCAAGGTACCGGGCCAAAGTAATGTACTGTTCTTTTTAGGGAAACGCCTGGACCAGATTTTGATTACCTAGCTCCTGCCTTGAGCGGTAGCGAGAGGTGCGCCATCTACTATTAGATGCTACAGATCGGCCCACTAGGTTTTCTTTTCGATTTTATCTTTCTTTCTTTCTTTTTCTTTTCTGTTTTCCCTTTTCTTTTTCTTACTCCTTTTCGTTCAAATTTTCTTCATTTCTCTATTTGTTCACCTTTTGTAACATTCTTGTTATAGTTTCTTTTTTTTGTTTCGTTTTTGTTATTGTTTTGTTTCTTTTTTCTACCATATGTTAATTCGACTCCCATGTATCGCTTTATTTTGTGGGTTTAGTTTTTTATTTTAATTACTTATGTATTTTATTTTGTTTAGCAAGTACATGTTTTTTTATACACAATATTTATTTCTTGAAAGAAGAACTTGCATGCAATACACAATACAAAATTTCTCCCTAGAAGCGTAAGAATTAACTTGTCCATGACAGGAAGGATGCCATCAAGGTGAAGTGAGGAAGTGTACCGTGGTATATAGCTGAAAGTATCCTTTTGAAGGACTTATACAAACCCGAAAGAGGCAAAACTCATGCCTTGAGACTCAAAGGATCATTATGGTGGAATGCTAAGAGATTCTTTAGATTCTCCAAGCAAGGCCATGCGAGTTGAAGCGCGAGACCAATTTTTTTGATAAAAGAAATATATTAATATCAAGAAGATATTAGTCACAGTTGCACTCTGCAACAGCATAACGTCAAAAGGTAGTCAAGTCACTAAAAATACATATACCAACCAAAAGAACAAAAGGAAAGCCGCCAGCCCGCCATGCCAGACGAATTATTCATAATTGCGAAGACTCGTAACCTATGGAGCTAGCGAGATATTAGTCACGCCTAGGGGAGTTAACTATCCAAGCCGCCATGCGAGACGACATTATTCATAATTGCGAAGAACTCGATACCGATGAAGCGAGATATTAGTCACGCCTAGGGGAGTTAACTATCCAAGACCGGACTGAGCCGTGAAGCTTGTCAGATGCACGAATTACCCAAAACTTAAGCAGGTCTTTTGACGCCTCCCGCCATCCCTCCGCAACATTTTCCTCGTGTTTCTTATCCACCTTTTGTTCCGACCCCGTGACCGTGTCGTTGTCTTCTCCACGCAGAGATGTGCAGTGCCATGTCTGGACATCAGACACATTTGATACGTGCTGGCTTGAGAATTCTGACAGAGGTGATCCATGGCCTTGGGAAGCAACTTCTCATCAAGATCTTGTAGAGTTGCATTTTCGTAGACTGTTTCTTGTTCCTTTCCATCAATCACCTCCAAAGCATAACTCTCAGCTGAAGGCTCCATGCCGATCGGTGAGTCATGGGGAATAAAAATAACTTCTATCTTCAGAGGAGATGAACCTGGGCTTCTTCTTCTTGGTCGTCTTCTCCCGTTTTCAGTAGCTCCCAGCTGCTGACGTTTCTGCTCATCGGACAGCTCGACGTGGCACTGCAAATGCATCACAATAACCTCTTCAGGACACATACTTGCCAGCCTTGACGTTGACGATGACGATGGCGATGCCTTTGTGCTGTTGCTAAAGGTGGCAAGATGATCATGCTCATGCTCGTTGCAACATAGTGGGTCTGGACGAAGCCAGTGAGTTAAGGTGCTGTGAACATCGAGCCAGTACTGAGCGTGAGGAGTGCGCGCCACCGAGGAAATATCCTGCGTGGGAAGCTGGATGAGCTCTCTCCTCACAGCTTCAGCAGCAGTCGTGAAGTGAGGTGTCGCTGATCGCAAGCAGTTGATTATGATCCCAAGTATGTCACTGCTCTCGGAGAGGCGCAGCATGAACCTTAAATTCATACTCTTTGCAGGTTCCTTGAAATCCTGAATGGCGAACCAAACCATCGCCTCCACTCCGCGCTCCGCGAACCTCGTCGGCGTATGCCGAGATTGTAAAGTCGCCCTCCATGAAGTGCTTGGTAACGCAGAGTCTTCCCGGCAAGGAGGTCACCGATGAGAGGGTTAAAGAACATGTACTGCCGCCCACCGAACTCGACCATCTTGAGGAACTCACCAGCGCCCTCTGCAAACCTCTCCAGTCTTCGGATATCCACACAAGTGCTGCTTGACTCGTCGACGTCGGCCTTGCTGCGGCTGTAGTTGAAATATGACTTGGCCGCCCGCGCGATCCGTCGCGGGAACGAGGACCTCCTCATCTCCTCGTCTTCCAGGGCGCGCTGCTTGCAGTGGCGCAGCGTGTTGTCGCACTCCTGGGCAGCGCGCTTCAGCTTGCGCCGCCAGCATAGCACCGGCACCTCCGTGATCTGCCATTTGCTGGACAGATGCAGTGCAGCCTCCATCTTGATGTGTGCCATTTCCAGCCTCTCCGTGTCGTCCTTCACCTTCTCGCTTGACTTGCGTTCCGGTTGGTCCATGACGAAGGTGGATATCCTGCTGATCGTCTCGCCGACCACCGCGGAAGCAACCATCTCGCCCATTCTGACTCTCCCTCCCAAAGAGAAGTATCTATCTTTGCTCTGGGTCAGGACTGATAGATGCAACTAATTAATGGCGACTGGGAGGGATCTGCTTCGATCGTGGCGAAAAATGGCTCCCAACTCAAGAGCTAACTAGCTAGAGAGTTCGAGTTGTATGACTAATCGATTAGAGAACGATCTGATGAAGGTTCTACACAACAACAGTCTTTATATAAAGCTTGGGAGGCAGCTGAGAGTCTATCTATATTTAGGAGACGACTTTGACTCTTGAGGGTCCTGAGGGTCTTTCCTCTATGCAGTACTCTCGTATATAGTGTTCCGAGAGAAAAAAAGACTAGAATCTAGACTTTCAAGATTGACAAAAGTCAAGGTGATTGTCACTGTCTTCGTCTACGGCCCGTCGCATACGCACACATCACCACCACACACAGTATACTAAGACTAGAATCTAGAGTTTCAAGATCGACAAAAGTCACTGTAGACATGTCACTGTCAAGGTTAATTGTAACCACAGACTCTCACCATATATAGGGGTTAACGGCGTATGCTAAGAATATTTGTTGAAATGAGACATAGAAGACGTCCAACCCGAAGTTTGATCCCTAGTGTGCTCGATCTCTAATGTAGTGTTCCGAGCGAAAAAAAAGAAGAATTCTTGTATGCATGGGATCAAGCAAGTCTTCATCTGCCGCCCCGTCACGCACGCACACATCAGCACCACACGCTAAAGACCAGAATCTAGAGCTTCAAGATTGACAAAAGTCAATGTACACATCTCACTTTCATGGTTTCACTATCAAAGGTTAACTTTGTATGCTAGTCATTAATAAAATGAGGCAATGTTGTCTGTTTTGTTAAACAAAAAGAATATTTGCTGTGATGAGACATAGAAGGATTCAAAATCAAACCCGAAATTTGATCCCTGGTATGCTCGGTCTCGTATGTAGTGTTCCGAGAAAAAAAAGGTTTTTGTATGCATGGAATCAAGCAAGTCTTCATCTGCCGCCCGTCACGCACGCACACATCAGCACCACACGCTAAAGACCATAATCTAGAGCTTCAACATTGAAAAAAGTCAATATACACATCACTATCAAGGTTTCACTATCAAGGTTAACTTTGTATGCTAGTCAAAGAATATTTGCCGTGATGAGACATAGGAGGCTTCAAACCCGAAGTTTGATCCCTGGTGTGCTCGGTCTCGTATGAAAATATTATGATTATTCACCGGAGTACATTGATTTATCAGATATGTCAGGTTGCTGTCAGGTTCTTGAACTATTTACCAATCAAGTTCATTGATCATTGACCAACCATTATAATTAGTATCTGCTAGGTATTTATGAATTTCCATATATATTCGAAGTAACTTTCCCATTTATTTAATATTACCTAGGAATTTTTAATATTCCATCTTAAAGGTTAATAGTTATTCACAATATAGCAAATTCAGAAAATCCAATCCATTTTTTTGATTAGTTTTACTCCAACATGCCAATGCCACACACACATACGCTAACAATTATTGCCCTGGATTTTTTTTTACTCTTCACTCTATCGCATAAGCGGCATAGCTTCTTCACTAACGCCCCTCACAAACTATGAAATCTAAAACTAAATTTCATAAGAGCTATTATTCGAATAATGAAATAAAAATTTTGAATGTAAAATTTTAAAATGACAAAACAAATTGCAATCTTGAGCTATATCTCAAATTATATATACGTAAATACTTAAGATTAATTTTTTTTGTCACTTAAGATTCTGCATTTGCAAAATTGTGTCACTTAAAATTTATTTTGTTATTGTTTGATCGTCATAGCGTATGCAAATTAATGTTAGTCATTATCTCTCTTCAATTGGTTCATAAATACTCCCTCCGTTCAGGTGTATTTAGCCCCTATGAATTGCACCGTGACCAAGGTTGATTTCTATTGGTTCCAAGATGTAAATAAAGCGTCCCCAAAACACCCGACGTGCTGCTAGTCATTATTGTCACTTAAGATTCTACCACGGACACAGAGTACCTAAACGTGCTGCTAGTGGCGTACCTCTCCACCCAGTGGAGAGTAAAATAGATCCTCACAAGAGTTCATCTTAGCTGCTAAAAGCGACTTGGCATCCGAGTTGACTATAAATGGCTCCTCGATCTAGTATTAGATCACAAAACAGGGTGGATCCATCCCTTCCCCTGTAGCTCCGATTCCAGACTGTGAACAGGGGAAGGAGTTCAATGCACCGTGGTCAGCTTGATCTCGTTTTACTCAGCTTATGCTTATACAAATGCAGGTTGCAGCCGGTTGGGATCATGGACAAGTGGAGATCGTCCGCAAGTGGGCGTACAGGGAGAGATCCGTTGACACAGACGAGGCATCCTTCTATTCTAGTTCTAGCGTACAAAAGAAAGTAGTGGAGAGCATCGTGGTCTCCTCCAACCATGTACCTCAAAGACTACTCAAAATGTGAGGTCATTAACATGTGATTGGTGGAAAAGAAGATAGAAAAATCAATGAAGGACAAAACAAAGGAAAACAGACGTCCGGTCGCCTCCAAACCTCCGCACATATGCCTTGAGTTTGGGGGTTACCGGACAGACCGGAAGTTTGGGCTGATTTTGGGGGAGGCGGTTGGGTGCATGTTTTTAGGTCAAATCTTGTCCGGGTTGTCCGCCCGAACGTTTGGGGGCGGATTGGCAACTCCGGTTGAAGATGCTCTGAGCAGGAACCCTAGAAACCAGACGAAGCATCATGCACAAGTGGATAGATTCGTTGACACAAACGAAGCATCATTCTATTCTAGTTCTAGTGGACAAAACAAAAGAAAGTTGTGTGGGATATGAGAAGGAACCTGGCCCTAGAAACCAGAGAGAGCTCGAGAAAGAACCAGAGAGAGCTCGAGAGAGAACTAGAGAGAACCATCGATCAGGATGCTTCCTGCTGCGTTGGCGTCGTCGGGGTGCTTTGCCTTACGAGCAGAGCTCAACGGCAAGTACCTGAAGTCTGTGTATTGCAAGGGCCCCAATAAAGACACCAGGAGCCGCATCGAGGCCAGCGATGACGCCGTCCTGGCAAACATGCACACTCGATTCGTGGCGGAGGAAGAAGGAGGCTTCATGCATGTTCGGTGCTGCTACAACAACAAATACTGGGTGCCTGTCCTGGCGCTGGACAGCGGCAGCCGCAGCAGCAGCCGCTGGGTCATCGGCACCGCCGATGAACCGGACGAGGACCTGTCCAGCCCCTCGTGCACCTTGTTCCAGGCACTCCCTGTCAAGGACAAGGACAGCTCCATCAGGTTAGTTTCCTTTACAAATCACCTCCTTGCTTCTGCGGCTCCTTTTCCCGCACAATTCCGGTAGAGTTTTCCTTTGCTGGCGGAGGTCCTACTCTGACCGAAACGGATACGAGAGAACTCCTGCAACGGCGCGGCAGCGTTTCGTTTGCGCGAAACATGTCCGATTTTATCCGTTTGATACGGTCCGCGGTGAGCCCTATGTCCGTTTGAGGTTGTGGTGGGGAGAGAGACCAAAAGGTGTGGTGGGTGACTGTCACGTGGGCCAGGTCAGACTCGAGAGCGGACACCGCCTCAAATATGGACTAAAATTTGACCAGTTTAGGATGACTCCAACGGGCCGACGCATCGAGTCCGCGCGCCTTCGCTCCTGTCCGCGGGGGCCAAAAACACGGCCCAACGGGGCGACGCAAACGGACCGCGGTCCGTTTTTTGGTCCGCCGCGACGCATTCCTGGCCCAAATTTGGGTCACCGATGCGTCGGCCCCGGACGCGCGGCGGAGCGCTTTTGTGTCCTGCCCTACTCCGCCCCTGGCTCGCAAATCAGTCCATTCCCCACCCTCCTCCTCCTCTCTCTCCCCTCTCGCCGCCACAGCGCCGCCGCTCCCTCGATTTGGCACTACAGGCCATTCCGGGGACGCCGTCTGCTGCTCCTCTTCCCCGCCGTCACCGGAGCAGCTTCCTCACCGCCACGGCCGGTGAATCTTACTGCCATCTCTCCTCGCAGCGCCCGCGACACACACGCCACCCACAAGGTGTTCGGCCGCTCGCCCCGGCAAGAACTCAGGTACGAACTCGGCCATGGATAGCTCGGATGTGTGGTACTACAAGAACTACATCCTATACAACCAGTCATCATCGGAGGATTCCTCCGACGATGAGAGTGACGGCCTGGTTGCCACCTTCATCGTCAACGAGTACATAGAGAGGATGCGGCCGGTGTTCCGAGGGTCGTTGCCGGACCGTTCTCCTGCTCTGGACCGGAACCGGAGAGCTGGCCAAATCCAGCTGTATGGGGACTACTTTCGTCCCCATAAACCCACGTATCCTCCCAAGGTTTTCCGGCGCCGTTTCCGGATGAGAAGATCTTTGTTCAACCGTATCCGTTGGAGGTGATGCATTTTGATGACTATTTCATATGCAAGGCCGATGCATGCGGTACCCTCGGCTTCTCGTCGTACCAGAAGTGCACTGCCGCCGTTCGTATGCTTGCATATGGAATTGCCGGTGATCTTGTGGACGAGTACGTGCGGATGAGTGAGTCCACGTGCCTAGAAGCAATGTACAAGTTTTGCAGAGCTGTGGTGCAGGTGTTCGGCCCGAGTACTTGAGGGAGCCCAATGCTGCCGACATGACCCGGCTTTTGGCCATCAATGAGGCCAGAGGGTTCCCTGGGATGATTGGCAGCATAGATTGTATGCACTGGGAGTGGAGGAACTGCCCATTTGCTTGGCAGGGGCGTACAAGGGCCATGTTGGGGCGTGCACGGTCGTGCTTGAGGCCGTGGCATCACAAGATTTGTGAATTTGGCACTCATTTTTTTGGCATGGCCGGCTCGCACAATGACATCAATGTGCTGCAGCGGTCTCCGGTGTTCAACAGGCTCTCTAATGGCATGGCATCCCAGGTGACCTATGAGATCAATGGTCACGAGTATGACAAGCCTTACTATCTTGCTGATGGGATTTACCCTACATGGACTATATTTGTCAAGACCATCTCCAATCCCACTGATGAGAAGAAGAGGTTCGCCAAGGAACAAGAGAGTACTAGAAAGGATGTGGAGCGTGCGTTCGGTGCCCTCCAGTCACGATGGGCTATTGTTCGCCACCCTGCTAGGACATGGGACAAGGACCAACTATGGGAGGTGATGACAGCGTGTGTGATCATGCACAACATGATCGTGAAGGATGAACGCGACGAGGGCATGCATGATCAGGCATGACAGTTTCAGGGTCAGTTGGTTGAGCCCAGGGACCGTCCACATTTGCTCAGTTCCTTGACTTCCACCGTGATGTTCGTGAGAAGTCGTCTCATCTTCAGGTCCAAAGTGATTTGGTGGAGCATGTCTGGCAGCACTACGGTAACCAGTAGTTCCATTTGATGAACCATTGATCTTTATATTTATTTGGTTTGTAAGACTATGCATTTGTGAAACAATTTGTATTATTTGAAGAACTATTTGGATTGTAATAACTATTTGATGAATTATCAAGAAACCGAGTCGCCTGATACGTCTCCAACGTATCCATAATTTCTGCTGTTCCATGCTTATATTATACCATTTGCTACATGTTTTATATACACTTCGTATCACTTTTATGCATTTTCTGGGACTAACCTATTAACAAGATGCCACAGTGCCAGTTCCCTGTTTTCTGCTGTTTTTGGTTTCAGAAAGTTACTTCTGGAAATATTCTCGGAATTGCACGAAACAAAAGGCCAGTCCCTATTTTTCCAGCACGTACACGGAGTCCGAAGGAGAGACGAAGAGCCACGAGGTGGCCAAACCACCAGGTGGCGCGGCAGTGGGCCCAGCCGCGCCGCCTGTGGTTTGGGCCCCTCGGGGGTCCGCCGACATCGCCCCTTCGCCTATTTATTCCCCGAGACGTGAAAACCCTAAAACACCGAGCCTTTCATCCAGAACATATTCGCTGCCGCCGCCGTCGTCAACCCTAACTCGGGGGGTTCTGAAGCTCTTCCCGGCACCCTGCCGGAGAGGGGAATCATCACCGGAGGGCTCTACATCGCCATGCCCGCCTCCGGAGTGATGCGTGAGTAGTTCATCCTTGGACTATGGGTCCATAGCAGTAGCTAGATGGTTGTCTTCTCCACTTGTGCCATCATGTTTAGATCTTGTGAGCTGCCTATCATGATCAAGATCATCTTATTGTAATGCTACATGTTGTGTTTGCTGGGATCTGACTTATATTGATACCTATGTGGAGCTGAATATTATATTATCATGTCTATGTCATTTGTGATCTTGCATGCTCTCCGTTACTTGTTGAAGCCTTGGCCAAGTGAATACTTGTAACTCCAAGAGGGGGTATTTATGCATGATAGTTGGGTTCAACCTCTATTTAACCTGGGATAGTGACAGCAAGTTCTAAGGTTGTAGATGTGTTGTTGCCACTAGGGGTAAAACAGCAATGCTTTATTCAAGGATGAATGTATTGTTTACATTACGCACATTACTTAATGCAATTGTCTGTTGCTTGCAACTTAATACTGGAAGGGGTACGGATGTTAACCGGAAAGTGGACTATTTAGGCATAGATGCATGCTGGATAGCGGTCTATGTACTTTGTCGTAATGCCCAAATGAATCTCATAGTAGACACCACAGCTCACACATGCATGTTATATGCACTTATCAATTGTCAATTGCCCAGCTGTAATTTGTTTACCCAGCATGTTAGTTATCTTATTGGAGAGACACCACTAGTGAACTGTGGACCCCGGTCCATTCTTTTACATCTGAAATACAATCTACTGCAATCATTGTTCTCTACTGTTTTATGCAAACAAACATCATTTCCATTCGATACGTTTAACCCTTTGTTTTCAGCAAGCCGGTGAGATTGACAACCTCACTGTTAAGTTGGGGCAAAGTAATTTGATTGTGTTGTGCAGGTTCCACGTTGGCACCGGAATCCCTGGTGTTGCGCCGCACTACACTCCTTCACCAACACCTTCGAAGCAAACCTCGTTTTCCTACTGGTTCGATTAAACCTTGGTTTCATACTGAGGGAAAACTTGCTGCTGCACTCATCATACCTTCCTCTTGGGGTTCCCAACTGACGTGTGACGTACAAGCATTGTTTCTGGCACTATTGCCGGGAGATATTCCCTCGTCAACTTAGAGCCACCAACACGTTTTCTGGCGCCGTTGCCGGGGAAAACCGAATTGCTTCTGCAAGGGGAGTCTCTCACACCCAATCTCTTTACTTTGTTATTTGTCTTGCTTAGTTTATTTTTATTTAGTCTTGTTTGCTCTCTTTATCAAAAACACAAAAAAATTAGTTACTTGTTTAATTCAGTTTGATTTTGTTTTTCAAAATGAGTACTCCTGAGAACACTAAGTTGTGTGACTTCACTAGCACAAACAACAATGATTTCATATGCACTCCTATTGCTCCACCTGCTTCTACAGCAGAATTTTATGAAATTAAACCTGCTCTATTAAATCTTGTTATGAAAGAGCAATTTTCTGGTGTTAGTACTGATGATGCTGCTGCCCATCTTAATAACTTTGTTGAACTTTGTGAAATGCAAAAGTATAAGGATATGGATGGGGATATTATAAAACTGAAACTTTTTCCTTTCTCCTTGAGAGGAAGAGCTAAAGAATGGTTGCTTTCTTTGCCTAGAAATAGTATTAATTCTTGGACAAAATGCAAAGATGCTTTCATAGGGAAATATTATCCTCCTGCTAAGATTATATCCTTGAGAAGTAGCATTATGAATTTTAAACAACTTGATAATGAACATGTTGCTCAAGCTTGGGAAAGAATGAAATCTTTGGTGAAGAATTGTCCCACTCATGGACTGACTACTTGGATGATCATCCAAACCTTTTATGCAGGATTAAATTTTTCCTCAAGGAACTTATTGGATTCAGCCTCTGGAGGAACCTTTATGTCCATCACTTTAGGTGCAGCAACAAAGCTACTTGATGATATGATGATCAACTATTCCGAATGGCACACCGAAAGAGCTCCTCAAGGTAAGAAGGTAAATTCTGTTGAAGAAACCTCCTCTTTGAGTGATAAGATTGATGCTATTATGTCTATGCTTGTGAATGGTAGATCTCATGTTGATCCTAATAATGTTCCTTTAGCTTCATTGGTTGCTCAAGAAGAGCATGTTGATGTAAACTTCATTAAAAACAACAACTTCAACAACAATGCTTATAGGAATAATTTTGGTAGCAACAATATAAGCCTTATCCTTCAAATGGTTATGGCAATTCTTATGGTAATTCCTACAGCAACAATAGAAGTGTGTCCTCTGATCTTGAAGCTATGCTTAAAGAATTTATTAGCACACAAAAAGCTTTCAATAAAACTGTTGAGGAAAAGTTTGAAAAAATTGATGATCTTGTTCTAAAGTTGATAGTCTTGCTCATGATGTTGAAATTCTAAAACTGAAAGTTATGCCTAATGAAGTTAAAGATATAAGTCATTTGCTACAGCAAATGCCATCCAAGTTCGAATTGATAATAATATTAGGATGTTGGCTGAATTGCATGCTAGGTGGGAAAAAGAGGAAGAACTTGAAAAAGAGAATAGTATAGTTAGAGTTTGTACTATCACCACCACTAGTAATGCTAATGTTTCACATGCTAGTAAACCTCCTACTATTGATGGTAATGTTATTGGTGTTGGTAATGTCTCTACTACTTCTGCAAAGCGTTTGAAATTGCCTAAAACTGCTGAAACTTTTTCTGATAAAAGTGCTGAAATTTTTCAAACTATTGGAGACAATGGTTCCACCACCATTGACAATAATGATTTTGATTTTGATGATTGTAACATCTCTGAAGTTATTATGTTCTTGCAAAAATTAGCTAGAAGTCCCAATGCTAGCACTATTAATTTGGCTTTTACAAAGCATATTACAAATGCTCTTTTGCAAGCTAGGGAGGAGAAGTTGAAACTTAAAGCTTCTATTCCTAGGAAATTAGAAGATGGTTGGGAACCCATCATTAAGGTAAAGGTGAATGATTTTATTGCAATGCCTTGTGTGATCTTGGTGCAAGTATTTCGTTTTGCCCAAGAAGCTTTATGATATTCTTGATTTGCCACCTTTGGAACATTGTTATTTGGATGTTTTTCTCGCTGATAATGCTATGAAGAAACCTTTGGGGCGAGTTAATGATGTTTTTATTACAGTAAACAATAACCTTGTCCCCGTTGATTTTATTGTTATGGATATTGAATGCAATGCATCTTGTCCTATTGTTTTGGGAAGACCTTTTCTTCGAACTGTTGGTGCCATCATTGATATGAAAGAAGGTAATATAAGGTACCAATTTCCTCTCAAGAAAGGTATGGAACACTTCCCTAGGAAGAGAATGAAGTTACCTTTTGACTCTATTGTTAGAGCAAGTTATGATGTTGATGCTTCTTCTCTTGACAACACTTGATTTTCACTTTCTGCGCCTAGCTGAAAGGCGTTAAAGAAAAGCGCTTATGGGAGACAACCCATCGTTTTTATTTGCTGTTATTTTTGTTTTCTTTGAGTCAAGGAGTTTTGTTACTTCTGTAGCAACTCCTTTGTATCTTTATTTTATCGCAATGTTGTGCCAAGTAAAGTTCTATATTGAAAGTTGATGCAAGATTTGGATTTCTGCGCAGTGACAGATTTTTAGCTGTCACGGATTTGAGCTTATCTCCCTGTAGAAAATTCAAAAAATTCTGAGAAAAATCACGCATATTCCTGAGATATGTACGCAACTTTCATTATTTTAGGCCAGATCCATCTGAGCAACTTAAGTGCCTCGAAAAAATTCGTCATTCCAGACTGTTCTGTTTTTGACAGATTCTGCCTTTTGTTTTGCATTCGCTCTTTTACTGTGTTTGTGTGGATTTCTTTGCTCCACAAAGCATTGGTGGCTGTAGCTAATGTCCAGAAGCTTTGGGATTGATTGTATCATTACAGAATATGAGAATTTTTGATTATGCACTAACCCTCTAATGAGAACTGTCTTGAGTTTGGTGTGAAGGAAGTTTTCAAGGATCAAGCGAGAAGGGTGATATTATGTGATCAAGAAGAGTGAAAAGCCTAAGCTTGGGGATGCCCCCGTGGTTCATCCCAACCATATTCAGAGAGACTCAAGCGTCTAAGCTTGGGGATGCCCAAGGCATCCCCTTCTTCATCAACAAACTTATCAGGTCATCTCTAGTGAAACTATATTTTAATTCTTTCACATCTTATGCGCTTTACTTGGAGCGTCTGTGTGTTTTTATTTTTTTTGTTTGAATAAATTCGGATCCTAGCAATCCTTGTGTGGGAGAGAGACACGCTCCGCTTTTTCATGTGAATACTCATGTTCTTCACTTATATTTGTTGAGTATTCTTAACTAGCTACTGCAGTGCTTTTAGCTCCTGTTTTTCATGCATCTCTTCGAGCTGTTAGCACTTGTTTATAAATACTCTCTTGCTGCATTATATTATCATTTGGAGAGTTTATGTTTAAATAAATTGATTGGTGTTTGTTTGGAAGAAAGAAAATGCTACATGTAGTAGTTGGTATTGGAAAAGACATATGCATTCTTGTAGATCATTGTCTTGTTTTGATTTGATGCTTTGCAATTGTTTTGAGCTCTCAAGTAGATCATGTTTAAGCTCTTGCATCATGTAGTTAAAGCCTAGTAGTGGAGAACTACCGTAGAGCTTGTTGAGACTTGGGATGCATATTTGTTCTCTCTAAGGTCTAGATATTTTCTGGTAAAATGTTTGAGCAACAAGGAAGACAGTGTAGAGTCTTATAATACTTGCAATATGTTTTTATGTGATTCTTGCTGTACCGGTTTATACTTGTGTTTGCTTCAAACAACCTTGCTAGCCTAAACTCTGTACTGAGAGGGAATGCTTCTCGTGCATCCAAAACTTGAGCCAAAACCCATGCCATTTGTGTCCACCATACCTACCTACTATGTGGTATTTCCTGCCATTCCAAGTAAATATTTCATGTGCTACCTTTAAACTATTCAAAACTTTATTACTCCTTATTTGTGTCAATGTTTTATAGCTCATGAGGAAGTATGTGGTGTTTTATCTTTCAATCTTGTCATTTACTTCTGACAGACTTTCACCAATGGACTAGTGGCATATACATCCGCTTATCCAATAATTTGCAAAAAGAGCTGGCAACGGGGTGCCCAGCCCCAATTAATTACAACTTTCATTAATAATTCTCTTCACATGTTTTGCCCTGATTTATCAGTAAGCAACTTAATTTGCAATAGACACTCCTCCATGGTATGTGAATGTTGGAAGGCACCCGAGGATTCGGTTAGCCATGGCTTGTGTAAGCAAAAGGTTGGGAGGAGTGTCATCTATAAAGAAACTAAAATACATGTGTAAACAAAAGAGAAGAGGGATGATCTACCTTGCTGGTAGAGATAACGTCCTTCATGGGAGCCGCTCTTGAAAGTCTGGTTGACAAGGGGGTTAGAGTGCCCACTACCATTCGTTGACAACAACAAACACCTCTCAAATACTTATTTTGTGCTCTCTATATGCTTTCGAAAACTTAAAAAGCTCTAGCACATGATTTAATCCCTGCTTCCCTCTGCGAAGGGCCTATCTTTTACTTTATGTTGAGTCAGTTTACCTACTCCTTTCTATCTTAGAAGCAAACACTTGTGTCAACTTTGTGTGCATTGATTCTTACATATTTACTTATTGCACTTGTTATATTGCTTTATGTTGACAACTATCCATGAGATATACATGTTACAAGTTGAAAGCAAATGCTGAAACTTAATCATCCTTTGTGTTGCTTCAATGCCTTTTACTTTGAATCTATTGCTTTATGAGTTACCTCTTATGCAAAACTTTTTGATGCTTGTCTTGAAAGTACTATTCATGAAAAGTTTTTGCTTATATGATTCATTGTTTACTCTTTATCTATTTGTTAGCAAACTATAGATCATTGCTTTGAGTCACTTCATTCATGACATGAGCCTTGCAATATATTGATCAAGATTGTGTGAAAGCATGTCTCCTCAGAAATTATTTGTTGTTATCGTTTTACCTACTCGAGGACGAGTAGAACTAAGCTTGGGGATGCTTGATACGTCTCCAACGTATCCATAATTTCTGCTGTTCCATGCTTATATTATACCATTTGCTACATGTTTTATATACACTTCGTATCACTTTTATGCATTTTCTGGGACTAACCTATTAACAAGATGCCACAGTGCCAGTTCCCTGTTTTCTGCTGTTTTTGGTTTCAGAAAGTTACTTCTGGAAATATTCTCGGAATTGCACGAAACAAAAGGCCAGTCCCTATTTTTCCAGCACGTACACGGAGTCCGAAGGAGAGACGAAGAGCCACGAGGTGGCGCGGCAGTGGGCCCACCGCGCCGCCTGTGGTTTGGGCCCCTCGGGGGTCCGCCGACATCGCCCCTTCGCCTATTTATTCCCCGAGACGAAAACCCTAAAACACCGAGCCTTTCATCCAGAACATATTCGCTGCCGCCGCCGTCGTCAACCCTAACTCGGGGGGTTCTGAAGCTCTTCCCGGCACCCTGCCGGAGAGGGGAATCATCACCGGAGGGCTCTACATCGCCATGCCCGCCTCCGGAGTGATGCGTGAGTAGTTCATCCTTGGACTATGGGTCCATAGCAGTAGCTAGATGGTTGTCTTCTCCACTTGTGCCATCATGTTTAGATCTTGTGAGCTGCCTATCATGATCAAGATCATCTTATTGTAATGCTACATGTTGTGTTTGCTGGGATCTGACTTATATTGATACCTATGTGGAGCTGAATATTATATTATCATGTCTATGTCATTTGTGATCTTGCATGCTCTCCGTTACTTGTTGAAGCCTTGGCCAAGTGAATACTTGTAACTCCAAGAGGGGGTATTTATGCATGATAGTTGGGTTCAACCTCTATTTAACCTGGGATAGTGACAGCAAGTTCTAAGGTTGTAGATGTGTTGTTGCCACTAGGGGTAAAACAGCAATGCTTTATTCAAGGATGAATGTATTGTTTACATTACGCACATTACTTAATGCAATTGTCTGTTGCTTGCAACTTAATACTGGAAGGGGTACGGATGTTAACCGGAAAGTGGACTATTTAGGCATAGATGCATGCTGGATAGCGGTCTATGTACTTTGTCGTAATGCCCAAATGAATCTCATAGTAGACACCACAGCTCACACATGCATGTTATATGCACTTATCAATTGTCAATTGCCCAGCTGTAATTTGTTTACCCAGCATGTTAGTTATCTTATTGGAGAGACACCACTAGTGAACTGTGGACCCCGGTCCATTCTTTTACATCTGAAATACAATCTACTGCAATCATTGTTCTCTACTGTTTTATGCAAACAAACATCATTTCCATTCGATACGTTTAACCCTTTGTTTTCAGCAAGCCGGTGAGATTGACAACCTCACTGTTAAGTTGGGGCAAAGTAATTTGATTGTGTTGTGCAGGTTCCACGTTGGCACCGGAATCCCTGGTGTTGCGCCGCACTACACTCCTTCACCAACACCTTCGAAGCAAACCTCGTTTTCCTACTGGTCGATTAAACCTTGGTTTCATACTGAGGGAAAACTTGCTGCTGCACTCATCATACCTTCCTCTTGGGGTTCCCAACTGACGTGTGACGTACAAGCATTGTTTCTGGCACTATTGCCGGGGAGATATTCCCTCGTCAATTTAGAGCCACCATCGCCTTTCCCCGGAACAGTAGTCAGTAGAGAGAAGGAATTGGCAGGGCCACAGGAGAGCTGTGCCTCGCCGGTGACCCTGCTGCATGGATCTACGGCGGCCCGGCACGGGCGGTGCCGGCGACCGTTGGGATTTAATTATCCCTAGCCCGTACCCTGGGCGGTATCTAGCCATGCCGGCTAAAGGTTGCTGCTTCCGCCGGTCCACTGCAGCTGTTCTAGGTGGACGCTGGTCTCAGAACAATTGTCCTCGTTGTCGCCAGTGCAGTTCCTCGATCGATCCGTATCTCATGAAGGTTTGTTGGACTCGGACACTGGTGTCCTGGTCGTCCCATGTGAACTAGTTAGAAGAACAACTCGAGCAGGTGGAACTGCTTGGCAATGTCAAACTACCTCCTTGAGCTCGAGACGCTGGGGCGAACTATGCGACGAGGGCATCGAGCCTTAGGCCGATGGGCAGAGTCGGCGACGTGGTGGCCGCGCTTGTAGCAACCCACTCCATACAGAATGGGGCGCAGGGGTCGAGGTCGACGAACTGGAGCATGGACACCTCCAAATCGTTTGTCCATTCCTTTGTGTTTTTTCAAAAGAAAAACGATCGGCGGGAAGGGTCGTTGATTGGTGCGGGCGCAAGGATGGGCGCAGTCAAAGCCCCGTCTGTTTCAAGAAGCCTGTTGAGAGAGTGACTTGTCCAAACGGAAAAAAAAGCCCCCCAGCGG